>QXEO01001193.1:1800000-1952401 GCA_007115705.1 Dactylis glomerata
CTCTTCTCCTGAACGATTAAACCTTGGTTTCTTACTGAGGGAAAAGACTTGCCGCTGTGCTCATCATACTTTTCGCTTGGAGTTTCCCAACTGCCTGGCCATAATCATCATCAACTACACGCCAGTCATCAAACAACTCGCATAATTCATGTATAAAAAGCAAATGATCCCCAGGATGGACAGTTCCATCTCCTAAATAGCAGTTATCCATAGCACGTTCAACAATCTTCATAGGTATTTTAAAAAGATGAGGAGCACAAGCATCATTAGAAACATCACATATGGGAGATAAAATATCATCAGAGCAAACTTTCTCCACTAAAGCTGAGGAACTAAAAATATCATGCTTAACAAAACCAGCTTCCCCAAGCTTAGACTTTTCTATAGCAACAGTATTCAAAGCATTCGTACTAATAACATTGCTATGCGAAATCAGCTCCAAAGGTTTTTCAATTTTCTCTTCAAATCTAAACTCAGGAAAAAGACTAAAGAACTCTTTACTTTCCATTAAGCCTAACTAGTGAAAATAATAACAAGAAACAAAAAGATATAATTGCAGAATCTAAAGGAAATAACTCCGAGCACTCACATAGGAGGATGCGAGCACCATTTACCTTACCTCCCCGGCAATGGCGCCAGAAAAGAGCTTGATGTCTACGCACGCGTTTGTTCTTGTAGACAGTTGTGACGACCCCAAATTTATCACAAATTCAAAGTGCCCGTTATGCATTCCACCACAATCCCAGAATCATTGTTGTGATACACATAACGTAGTTGGTAACCAGTTCCATAGACATTACAATATGATGGTTCAAATACAATGGTCATAGAGACCAAGTTCATATTACAACACAATATAGCAGCGGAAATAACGTCTTCGGGTCCATGCCTTCACCCTACAGGCAATGGCAACTCGGTAGAAGATCTTAGTTCTGATACTCTTCTTCATACCCTTCCTCCGGATACTCTTCCCCATAGTCTGGCCAAGTTGATAGCCAGGGACACAGCCGTGAGTACATTGGATGCACTCGCAAACCATCTTATAAATGAAATGTGGAAGTAGATATGCAAGGTTGGTATGGTGGACTAAGCACTAAGTTTAGTTGCAAAAGCTAGTTTTATTTCCCAAGAATGTTCATTGGTGGAAAAGAGGTTTAGTTCTCTAAGTTCAATCTAAGGAGGAACTTCAGGTGTGTCAATATCAATGTCAAGTCAAGTCATGTCATTCACCAAGCTCACCATAAGTTATTATACTCTTGACAAAAGTCAAGTACAGTTTGCCAACTGTCCATAACCGAGGACGCGGCTATTCGAATAGTTTGAAACCTCTGCAGAGGGGTACACTTTACCCACAAGATTCGATACATCTGCCGGGAGAAATCCACGGTTCGTCATACACAAAGTATGCGAGGTTCAGATAATCAAACAAACTCTTTCACTTGCTCACTCTAGTATAGGATCCTTCCCTAGAGCCCGGGATACGGAAATCCCCGTTCCGGCGCCTCTAGTTTTGCCCGCTCCGGGATGCCGGATGAATGGAATTTCCACTCGGTTCAGAAGTACCCGTGCACGGTGCACTTCTATAAAGGATGATACAAGGCCTCCCACACTAGGGTAAACAAGCTACGGACTAAGCCCCTTCCCATTTAGGGGTAATGTGGTCGTACGGTATGGTTGGCTCACATAGTACATCACTTAGTATCATTTGGCAAATACATTCCATAGTCCTTAGTCAAGATTAATTTTCTTCATAAAACTATCATGTATGAGAGGTCCCCAATTCAAGTTTTCAAGTTCAAGTCACCAAGTTCAAATGGGGTTCCTCTTAGAGATAACACCAATTTTATTTGCGACTAAGCCACTATATTGAGTGATGATACCACTAAGCGATGGTTGGATAAACTCAGCTTGATGCTCTTGCTAAGCAAGAGATCACTATACTTCTATCATTCCACTCTAGCAATTCAATCATGCAATTTACTTAAAACAAGTAGAATGCAATAGTAAAACTAGGCATCTGGAGTATGATTCAAAAGATGGCTTGCCTTGGTTGGCAAAGTGTCCGGGGTATTCTTCTTCTTCTTGATAATATTCCCCCTCAATATGCTCCTCGGCAACACTAGCGTCTAATACGAATAAACACAAAGCACATCATCACTACACAATGCTAACAACACACCAAGCACACATACTTATTTTCAGCAATAGCCTTCCTATTGGATTTTATTTGAATTGTGTTGCAAGTTTTCTTCCAAGTTTGCATTGAGTGTGTAAGTTAAATTTTCTACCATATGCCAGGTGGGATTCACTTTTTAAGTATGGTATGAAACTAGGGTATTAGGGCTAGTTTAAGTGAGGATTTACTAATGATGTGAGTTGGTATTGAGGGCAAAAATAAATTCTAAGTGTATGATAGAGATCTATCATTTTATGTTACCTATTAAGATTGGATTAAGGTCTAATTGATACCACTAACAAGGTTTGAGGTGATTAGCGTGCACTAAATAGTAGGGTAGTTAATTAGTAAGTTCACACATCAAGTTTCATAATTTTAGGAGGTTTAAACAATTTTATAGAATTTTTCTATGATCAATAAAGCTATGGTCAAGGTATTCTTATTTATTTAAATCCCTAATTCAATTTGAATTCTAACCAGTTCTATAGTGTAGAGCATTCCATAAGCTTTCCAACGCATATTCATTTGCTAGAAATGGATTTGTAAATCTCTTGGAAATAAAGTTTGAAAAACATATCTAAAACAAATTTGAATTAATTCGAAATAGGCGGGAAAATGAATAAAACGTTTCGGACCGAATTCGACCGAGCTGGGCCGATTTCAAATGAAACCCGAACGGGCCAGCCCAGAAAACGATCCGCACGGGTGGGAGAGAAATAAAACTGAACCTGACAAGGGGGTCCCACCCGTCAGGTCACTTATTCGTACCGAACCGGTACGCTACCGCCCGATTCAGATCCAACGGCGCTGGTGCATCGTGCTCGTCGGCGACGGAGGAGCTCACCTGCATGCAGTGAAGAAGACGACGGCGACGGCGGCGTGCGTAGAGGAAGCAGAACTCGACGGCGACGGGCGGAATCGACTCCGGCGAGGCTCCTCCACCACTTCCCAGCGGCGGCTTGCTCCAGGGTGGTTGAACGCGGCGGCGCCCTCTACGTCCAGTACCTCGCCGGCGGGGCCGGCGACGTCAAGCTAGAGCGAGCGGGGTGAAGTGAGTGTGTCTGGGAGGTAGCTGGGGATGGGGCGAGTTGGTTCGTTTGATCGGAGGGGGTTTTTATAGGCCGGAGCGTCGGGGACAGGGGCGCCCAGTAGGTGGCCGGCGCAGGGCATGCTGGCGACGTGCACGGGCGACACCGGCCTCGACGGCCTTGCTTGCGTGCTGGGGGGTTGTTGTCTCGGCCGCGGAGTGCTGTGGGTCGGTGCTGGCGAGGGCACGGTGGTCGTCGACGTGCAGGAAGAGGAGAGACAGAGAGGGGGGGTCCTGGGCGTGTTCCTCTCCTTCCCTCCACTTCTCCCGGCTCGGGTCGGGGCAGAGGGGGCTGGGCTCGACCGCGGCGTCGTCAATGGGCATGGCTACAGGCACTAGACGAACGGGAGCAGTGATCTTCACAGTAAAAATCGATTTGCTCGATTTTTGTCTGCCAGGTGTTCGACGCAATGCCCGCAAGAGATTCAAATTCGAATTTTTGAAATTTTCCACTTTGGGTGATCAACATATTGGCCAAGGTTTCCAGTCATATTTTTGTTCTGAAGAAAGAACATGTTTTGCAGAAATTTGTATTTGAAAATAGGGTATTGTCACTGTTTCAGATTCAATCTTTTGTTGAAGTTTGAGTCAAGTTCTGATTTGAATTTTGGGTAGCAACTTCTTGGTTGAGTTAGTGTGTGACTTGGTTAAGCTCAACTAACTGGCCAAACCCTCAGTTGAGTTACAGATTTCTTATTCTAAAAGCTCAAAGTAGGGTAGTCAATAAGATTTCATAGATCATCTTATTCTTCTCTTTTTCTTTATGATTTTTATTTCTGGTTTCTTTGGTTTGTGTAATCCTTCTCTAATATCTCTGTTGGTTAAGTTATAACTAACTAACTAATGCACAACAATTAATCACACACATGAAATCATAAAATACACATAATGGAAAATACATGCATACATGCAATAATAGATAAAAAGTTTTATCTTGGTCCAAAATTTGGCACTTTAATTAATAGTAAGTGGATTACAATTTTCTGAGTTGTTACAATCTTCCCCCCTTAAAAAGAATCTCGTCCCCGAGATTCACTAATTAAGAACTGAAAAGATTGGGAAACTCTTTCTGAAGGTAATCTTCTCGTTCCCAAGTGGCTTCATCTTCGGTGTGATTACTCCACTGAACTTTCAGAAACTTGATGCTTCGAGTTCGAGTGGTTCTATATGCTTCTTCGAGGATACGAATAGGCACTTCATGATAGGTCAGATCTTTGTTGATATCCACAGAGCGGTGATCAATATTCTTGAAGACTTCTGACTTCTCCAGCACTTCAAGACACTTCCGAAGTAAGGACACGTGAAAGACATCGTGTACTTCAGACAATTCAGGGGGCATTTCCAACTGATAAGACACTTCTCCTCTGCGGCTTAGTACCTTGAAGGGTCCAATATATCTTGGTGCAAGCTTTCCTTTTACTTGGAATCTTTGCATTCCCTTGAGAGGTGATACTCTGAGATAAACAAAATCTCCAATCTGGAAGGTCAGTTCTCTACGTCTCTTGTCCGCATAACTCTTCTGTCTAGACTGGGCTGCCTTGAGGTAATCACGAATCATGCTAACCTTCTCCTCGGCTTCTTGCAGAATATCAGGTCCAAATATCTGACTGTCTCCGGTTTCTGACCAATTCAAAGGGGTACGACACTTTCGTCCATATAAGGCTTCAAATGGGGCCATTTGCAAACTGGCTTGATAGCTGTTGTTGTAGGAAAACTCCGCGAAAGGCAGACAATCTTCCCACTTGGCTCCATAGGCTAGAACATAGGCTCTCAACATATCTTCAAGTATTTGATTTAATCTTTCAGTCTGTCCATCCGTCTGAGGGTGGTAAGCTGTGCTAAAGGCTAATTTGGTTCCCAAGGCTTGGTGCAAACTTCTCCAAAATCTTGAGGTGAATTGGGTTCCTCGATCGGAGACTATGGTTTTAGGGACTCCATGCAAACTAACAATCCTGGATAGATAAAGATCTGCCAGCTGTCCAGAGGTGTAAGTGGTCTTGACAGGAATAAAGTGGGCAACTTTGGTAAGTCTATCCACAATGACCCAGATAGAGTCATTTCCACGGCTAGACCTTGGAAATCCAGTGATGAAATCCATTCCAACAGATTCCCACTTCTATTCCGGAACTTGCAAAGGTTGCAGCAATCCAGCAGGACGTTGATGTTCAGCCTTGACTCTTTGACAAATATCACACTTAGATATGAACGATGCAATCTCACGCTTCATTCCATGCCACCAAAATTGTTCCTTTAAATCTTGGTACATCTTAGTTCCACCGGGATGAATGGAGTAAGGTGTCTCATGGGCTTCTCTCATGATAACTTCCTTCAATTCTGAGTTCGCAGGCACACAAATACGTCCTTTATACCAGAGAACTCCTTGATCATCTTCTTCAAATCCTGGCACCTTGCCGGAACTAATTCTGCGCTTAATTCCGTCAATACTCTCATTTCCCTTCCGGGCTTCTTTAATTTGGCTCATCAAGGTGGGTTGAAACTCAAGGTTGGCTAAGAATCCTCGACTGACTAGTTCCAATCCAAATTTTTCAAACTCTTGGTACAACATGGGTTGCTCTTCTTTGATCATCATATTCAACGAGCAGGGCTTCCTACTCAATGCATCGGCCACTATATTGGCCTTACCGGGGTGATAATGAATTTCCAGATCATAATCCTTGATCAACTCTATCCATCTTATTTGCCTCATGTTCAACTCCTTCTAGGTGAAAATATACTTCAAACTCTTGTGATCAGTGTAGATCTCGCAACGGTTGCCCATAAGATAGTGCCTCCAGGTCTTCAAAGCTAGAATTACTGCTGCTAACTCCACATCATGGGTTGGATAATTTTCTTCATGAGGTCGAAGCTGCCGAGAGAGGTAAGCTATAACCTTGCCTTCTTGCATTAACACGCAACCAAGTCCAAGTTTGGAGGCGTCGCAATAGACATCAAAGTTTTTGGTGATATCGGGCATGGTTAGGACGGGAGCGGTCACCAATCGCTTCTTGAGCTCTTGGAAACTCTCTTCACACTTAGGGGTCCATTCAAACTTCTTGTCCTTCTTCAACAATTGGGTCATTGGCCGGGCAATGCTTGAAAACCCTTCAACAAACTTGCGGTAATATCCCGCTAACCCGAGAAAACCTCTAACTTCAGTTTGAGTGGTAGGGGCTTCCCATTCCATGACGGATTTGATCTTCTTTGGATCTACTGATATTCCTCCAGCTGATAATACATGGCCTAAGAATCCAACTTCTTTCAACCAAAACTCACACTTGCTGAACTTGGCATAAAGCTGATGCTCTCTAAGAGTCTCTAGGATTAATCTCAAGTGGGTTGCATGCTCTTCTTCGGACTTGGAGTAGATAAGAATGTCATCAATGAAGACAACAACAAACTTATCCAAAAACTCCATGAAAACCTTATTCATGAGATTCATGAAATAGGCAGGGGCATTGGTTAATCCAAAGGACATTACGGTGTACTCATACAATCCGTAACGGGTAGTGAAGGCTGTTTTGGGTATATCAGTTGCACGGATCTTCAGTTGATGGTATCCAGTTCTAAGATCTATCTTCGAGAAGACTCGAGCTCCAGTCAATTGGTCAAACAGATCATCAATCTTTGGGAGAGGATACTTGTTCTTGATGGTCACATCATTTAGCTTGCGGTAATCAGTGCACAGTCGGCTGGAACCGTCACTTTTATCCACAAACAGAACGGGTGATCTCCAAGCAGAAGAACTTGGCTGAATCAATCCCTTACTCAGAAGGTCATCCAATTGCTTCTTCAACTCCACTAGTTCAGCTGGGTTCATACGATAGGGTCGTTGGGCTATGGATCCAGTTCCGGGAATAAGCTCAATGATAAACTCAATATCCCGATCCGGTGGCATTCCGGGTAGCTCATCGGGAAAAACATCCGGGTAATCACAGACGATGGGGACTTGCTCCAGAGTTGGCCCTGAGATACTCTTATGACATCTGGGGATTTGGGTGGGTTTAACTGACACATGCTTTACTACAATTCCATGGCTACTCCTCATGGTGATGGTCTTTTTGGCACAATCTATAATTCCTTGGTGTTGAGACATCCAATCCATACCTAGGACTACTTCCAATCCCTTGGTTCCTAACACGATCAAACTGGCTAAGAATGATATCCCATGGATTTCTATGGGCACTGCCAAGCAGGTCCAACTAGCCTTGGTTATTGACCCAGGTATTTGCACAGACATGGTATTTTTCAGGGGTGTTGGTTGAAGTCCACTTTTATCAACGAATAACTGAGTAACAAATGAATGCGAAGCTCCAGAATCAAACAGAACTCTTGCAGGAACTGAGTTAACAGGGAACATACCAAGCACAACGTCGGTTGCTTCCTGAGCTTCTTCAACATTCATGTGATTCAGACGGCCTCGAGGGTGAGGCTGGTTCCTTGGTGGATAGTTCTTGCCATCGGCGCTGTTGCTGAGCAGGAGCAGTGGTCTTGGATGCATCATTTAGCTTCTTCGGGCATTCATTGGAGTAGTGCCCTTTGAGTCCGCACTCATAACAGGTAACACCAGACTTGTCACCAGGTTTGGGTAGCACATGGGCGCCATTTGGCCTAGGGGTATTGGTGTTGAAGTTGTTGCCACTAGGTCTTGGAGGTGCACGGTTGAAGTTGTTGCCGGGCGGACGGTTGGGGTAGTTGGGACGCGGAGCAGGTGCAGATGGCCTCATAGGTCTAGGGGCGAAACCCATAGGTGGATTTCCTCTTGGCTTCTGCGAGTTACTCGAGTTGCCTTGATACATCATACGGCGCTTGCGGTTCTCTGCAGCTTGCTTGAGTTTGCCTTCCATCTGAATGGCAGAGTCAACCAATGACTCCAGGTCGGCAAAGTGAATGCTGACCAAGACACATTGCATCTCATCATGAAGTCCATCCAGAAACCTTTCTTGCTTCTTCTCAGTGGTGTTGGTGTCATCGGGGGCATACCTAGACAAGGTAAGGAACTTGTCACGGTAGTCCACCACAGATAGGGAACCTTGCTTCAGATACCTGAACTCATCTCTCATCCTTTTAACCAATCCCAAAGGAACATGGGCTTTGCTGAACTTGCTCTTGAACTCCTCCCAAGGCATCACATACCCTTGGGCTTGCATTGCACGAGTGCTATCCCACCAAGCTCTTGCGGCTCCAGCAAGATAGTGGGTGGTGTACAAGACCTTCTCATTCTCACCAACTTCGGCGACTGCCAAATTGTTCTCCATGGTGCGAAGCCAGTCATCAGCATCTAAGGGTTCTTCAGACTTAGTGAATATAGGTGGGTTGGTGTTTTGGAAACTCCTTAACTTGGATCGGTGATCCCCATGGCCATTGTTTTCTCCTTCACCATGGCCATTTCCATTGCCATTGTTGTGGTTCATTGCCATCTGGGTTAGTTGCTGAAGAGTGGCCAAGTTAGCTTGGCGCTCAGCTCGGGCTGCTTCTCGGTCTTCCATGATCAACCTTAATAGTTCGGCCATTTCCGGGTTCGGAGGTGGGGGTGCTCGCGGAATCTGAAGATAAGGTGTGTAAGACAAGAGGGAAAAACTAATTTTGCTAAGATTTAAATGTAACATGGATGATGCAATTTTTGTCTTACTAAGGCCTTAAGGGCCAAATTCATATTTTATTCAACAAGCATCAAACATATCATACATACGAGTTCACACATTACAAATGGTTTACATCAAACCATTGCGACTCGTCTACTAGGGAGGGGGATACAACTCACACCTACACAAAGTGACTTAAGGTAAACTCATACTGGATAACACGGGCTCTCCAACTCTAAACTCCGGGCTCCTCGGGGTCTTCCTCCTCATCATCCACAATGAATCCAGCATCCTCATCATGCTCCGAATCATCAAGGTCCTCCATGAAGTCATCCTCATCACTAATGAGGGCATTATCCTCCTTGCGGAGATCAATGCCTTCCTCCTCACCAAGGTGGCTCTCGAGACTCTCGATGTACTCAGTCAGCTCAGCCACATTGGCCTTCAACTCATCAATGGTGTGATCCCTCTCATCGCGCTGGCGGCGAAGACTCTTGCGATCCCTAGCAAGAATCCTGATAGTGCTCCTTGCCTCCACCAGTGCGAAGTGCTCAAGGTTGGCCTTGGTACGGGCACGATCGGCCTCCTGCTGAGTGGAGTACAGCAAGAAGTCCATGTGATCGATGTAGGTACTCGGCTCATTTTGCCCCGGCATGTTTGCGGGACGCCCGTCCGCATCACGCCGAGCAAAGTTCCTAAAGCGCTCTCCCTGGACCTCCTCAACATGCAGTCCGCACAAGCGGGCGTGCATCTCCTGCATACCTCGGACCAAACCATCGGCCCAAGTGTTCTCCACAAGCTCAAACTTGATCCTTGGAGAACTCAAATCCCCCTTCTTGCCACGGCAACTGGCCCTGACAAGCCACTGTAGCTCTCCATCCGGGTGCTCATTAATCATGGCTCCCTTGAACTCCGGATACAGACGATCCAGGAACAAGGTCAGGGTGGTGAGGTCGCGCTCGAAACAAAGGCTGCCACCACGGCCCAACTGGTACTGCTCAGTGAATACCGGTGCCATCTACAAGGTTGTGGATTAGATTAAGTTAGTGATCAACTCAAGTGTGCAAAATTTTAAGTAGGTAAAAACTGAAGCATGTACAACACTTTGTAAATAGAGAGGAAAAGACTAAGCAATTTCAAACCATTACTTATATATTTGCTTTTGTAAAAGTTTCATTTCACGCCCATTCTAACTAAGGTCTCCTATGGTCAGCCTAGGCTCTGATACCAACTTGTTACGACCCCAAATTTATCACAAATTCGAAGTGCCCATTATGCATTCCACCACAATCCCAGAATCATTGTTGTGATACACATAACGTAGTTGGTAACCAGTTCCATAGACATTACAATACGATGGTTCAAATACAATGGTCATAGAGACCAAGTTCATATTACAACACAATATAGCAGCGGAAATAATGTCTTCGGGTCCATGCCTTCACCCTACAGGCAATGGCGACTCGGTAGAAGATCTTAGTTCTGATACTCTTCTTCATACCCTTCCTCCGGATACTCTTCCCCATAGTCTGGCCAAGTTGATAGCCAGGGACACAGCCGTGAGTACATTGGATGCACTCGCAAACCATCTTATAAATGAAATGTGGAAGTAGATATGCAAGGTTGGTATGGTGGACTAAGCACTAAGTTTAGTTGCAAAAGCTAGTTTTATTTCCCAAGAATGTTCATTGGTGGAAAAGAGGTTTAGTTCTCTAAGTTCAATCTAAGGAGGAACTTCAGGTGTGTCAATATCAATGTCAAGTCAAGTCATGTCATTCACCAAGCTCACCATAAGTTATTATACTCTTGACAAAAGTCAAGTACAGTTTGCCAACTGTCCATAACCGAGGACGCGGCTATTCGAATAGTTTGAAACCTCTGCAGAGGGGTACACTTTACCCACAAGATTCGATACATCTGCCGGGAGAAATCCACAGTTTGTCATACACAAAGTATGCGAGGTTCAGATAATCAAACAAACTCTTTCACTTGCTCACTCTAGTATAGGATCCTTCCCTAGAACCCGGGATACGGAAATCCCCGTTCCGGCGCCTCTAGTTTTGCCCGCTCCGGGATGCCGGATGAATGGAATTTCCACTCGGTTCAGAAGTACCCGCGCACGGTGCACTTCTATAAAGGATGATACAAGGCCTCCCACACTAGGGTAAACAAGCTACGGACTAAGCCCCTTCCCATTTAGGGGTAATGTGGTCGTACGGTATGGTTGGCTCACATAGTACATCACTTAGTATCATTTGGCAAATACATTCCATAGTCCTTAGTCAAGATTAATTTTCTTCATAAAACTATCATGTATGAGAGGTCCCCAATTTAAGTTTTCAAGTTCAAGTCACCAAGTTCAAATGGGGTTCCTCTTAGAGATAACACCAATTTTATTTGCGACTAAGCCACTATATTGAGTGATGATACCACTAAGCTATGGTTGGATAAACTCAGCTTGATGCTCTTGCTAAGCAAGAGATCACTATACTTCTATCATTCCACTCTAGCAATTCAATCATGCAATTTACTTAAAACAAGTAGAATGCAATAGTAAAACTAGGCATCTGGAGTATGATTCAAAAGATGGCTTGCCTTGGTTGGCAAAGTGTCCGGGGTATTCTTCTTCTTCTTGATAATATTCCCCCTCAATATCCTCATCGGCAACACTAGCGTCTAATACGAATAAACACAAAGCACATCATCACTACACAATGCTAACAACACACCAAGCACACATACTTATTTTCAGCAATAGCCTTCCTATTGGATTTTATTTGAATTGTGTTGCAAGTTTTCTTCCAAGTTTGCATTGAGTGTGTAAGTTAAATTTTCTACCATATGCCAGGTGGGATTCACTTTTTAAGTATGGTATGAAACTAGGGTATTAGGTCTAGTTTAAGTGAGGATTTACTAATGATGTGAGTTGGTATTGAGGGCAAAAATAAATTCTAAGTGTATGATAGAGATCTATCATTTTATGTTACCTATTAAGATTGGATTAAGGTCTAATTGATACCACTAACAAGGTTTGAGGTGATTAGGGTGCACTAAACAGTAGGGTAGTTAATTAGTAAGTTCACACATCAAGTTTCATAATTTTAGGAGGTTTAAACAATTTTATAGAATTTTTCTATGATCAATAAAGCTATGGTCAAGGTATTCTTATTTATTTAAATCCCTAATTCAATTTGAATTCTAACCAGTTCTATAGTGTAGAGCATTCCATAAGCTTTCCAACGCATATTCATTTTCTAGAAATGGATTTGTAAATCTCTTGGAAATAAAGTTTGAAAAACATATCTGAAACAAATTTGAATTAATTCGAAATAGGCGGGAAAATGAATAAAACATTTCGGACCGAATTCGACCGAGCTGGGCCGATTTCAAATGAAACCCGAACGGGCCGGCCCAGAAAACGATTCGCACGGGCGGGAGAGAAATAAAACTGAACCTAACAAGGGGGTCCCACCCGTCAGGTCACTTATTCGTACTGAACCGGTATGCTACCGCCCGATTCAGATCCAACGGCGCTGGTGCATCGTGCTCGTCGGCGATGGAGGAGCTCACCTGCACGCAGTGAAGAAGACGACGGCGACGGCGGCGTGCGTAGAGGAAGCAGAACTCGACGGCGACGGGCGGAATCGACTCCGGCGAGGCTCCTCCACCACTTCCCAGCGGCGGCTTGCTCCAGGGTGGTTGAACGCGGCGGCGCCCTCTGCGTCTAGTACCTCGCCGGCGGGGCCGGCAACGTCGAGCTAGAGCGAGCGGGGTGAAGTGAGCGTGTCTGGGAGGTAGCTGGGGATGGGGCGAGTTGGTTCGTTTGATCGGAGGGGGTTTTTATAGGCCGGAGCGTCGGGGACAGGGGCGCCCAGTAGGTGGCCGGCGCAGGGCATGCTGGCGACGTGCACGGGCGACACCGGCCTCGACGGCCTTGCTTGCGTGCTGGGGGGTTGTTGTCTCGGCCGCGGAGTGCTGTGGGTCGGTGCTGGCGAGGGCACGGTGGTCCTCGACGTGCAGGAAGAGGAGAGACAGAGAGGGGGGGGTCCTGGGCGCGTTCCTCTCCTTCCCTCCACTTCTCCCGGCTCGGGTCGGGGCAGAGGGGGGCTGGGCTCGACCGCGGCATCGTCAATGGGCATGGCTACAGGCACTAGACGAACGGGAGCAGTGACCTTCACAGTAAAAATCGATTTGCTCGATTTTTGTCTGCCAGGTGTTCGACGCAATGCCCGCAAGAGATTCAAATTCGAATTTTTGAAATTTTCCACTTTGGGTGATCAACATATTGGCCAAGGTTTCCAGTCATATTTTTGTTCTGAAGAAATAACATGTTTTGCAGAAATTTGAATTTGAAAATAGGGTATTGTCACTGTTTCAGATTCAATCTTTGGTTGAAGTTTGAGTCAAGTTCTGATTTGAATTTTGGGTAGCAACTTCTTGGTTGAGTTAGTGTGTGACTTGGTTAAGCTCAACTAACTGGCCAAACCCTCAGTTGAGTTACAGATTTCTTATTCTAAAAGCTCAAAGTAGGGTAGTCAATAAGATTTCATAGATCATCTTATTCTTCTCTTTTTCTTTATGATTTTTATTTCTGGTTTCTTTGGTTTGTGTAATCCTTCTCTAATGTCTCTGTTGGTTAAGTTATAACTAACTAACTAATGCACAACAATTAATCACACACATGAAATCATAAAATACACATAATGGAAAATACATGCAATAATAGATAAAAAGTTTTATCTTGGTCCAAAATTTGGCACTTTAATTAATAGTAAGTGGATTACAATTTTCTGAGTTGTTACAACAGTGTTTGGCCTCCAAGTGCAGAGGTTTGTAGAACAGCAGCAAGTTTCCCTTAAGTGGATCACCCAAGGTTTATCGAACTCAGGGCGGAAGAGGTCAAAGCTATCCCTCTCAAGCAACCCTGCAATTACGATACAGAAAGTCTCTTGTGTCCCCAACACACCCAATACGCTTGTCAGATGTATAGGTGCACTAGTTCGGCGAAGAGATAGTGAAATACAAGTAGTAGTGATGATTATAAGTAGCAAATGTGATCTGAAATAAATATCGCTACGAGCAAACATGTAGCAAAACAGTAAGTAAACGGTGTGCAATGCTTGGAAACAAGGCCTAGGGATCATACTTTCACTAGTGGACACACTCTCAACAAATATAACATAATTGAACCAATAGATACTATCATCCATATGCAACTCAAAACAATTCTCCAATGGAAAACGAACACTAATCATGCGTAGGGCTATGAAGCACTCCTCAAAGTCCATATGTACCCAAACTAGATTGTCTCACACTATCACCATGAACACACTAGATGGTTCCAACAAACACCAACAATTCATAGAGACATTAACCAAAAAGATACACATGATGCACACACTAGTCACCTTTACACCATGATACGAGGTATCTCCAGAGAGTACAATAATAAAGCATAGGAGTAGCATAATATCTGAATAATAACATCTACCAATTCAACTAGATACAAAGCTCATGATCACATAAAGATCACATCATGGGAGAGAGAGGTGAACCACATAGCTACCGGTAGAGCCCTCAGCCCCGGGGGAGAACTACTCCCTCCTCATCATAGGAGACAGCAAGGTTGATGGAGATGGCGGTGAGGTCGATGGAGACGACGGAGACGGCGATGGAGACTGATACGTCTCAAACGTATCTATAATTTTTGATGCTCCATGCTTTGTTTTACACCATTTGCCTATTGTTTCGTTACACTTAGTGGCATTTTTATACATTTTCCGGAACTAACCTATTAACGAAGTGCCACAGTGCCAGTTTCCTGTTTTCTGCTGTTTTTGTGTTTCAGAGTGATACACAGGAAATATTCTCGGAATTGGACGAAACAAGTTCCTGAAGTCATATTTCACCGGGGAGCTCCCAAACATCCGAAGGAGAGAAGGAGAGGGGCCACGTGGGCCCCACACACAGGGGTGGCGCGGCCAGGCCCCTGGCCGCGCCGGCAACGTGTGAGGGGGCGTGGGACCCCCTCTGACAGTCCCCTTTCGCCTATAAGTACCCCCTGACGAGAAAAACCTAAGGGCCCGATCAGTTTTCCAGAATACATCGCGATCCGCCGCCACCGTCGACCCGAAGATCGGGAGGGTCTAGAAGCTCTTCCCGGCACCCTGCCGGAGAGGGGAATCGCCACCGGAGGTCTTCTTCATCGCCATGCTTGCCTCCGGAGCGATGAGTGAGTAGTCTACCTTGGACTATGGGTCCATAGCAGTAGCTAGATGGTTGTCTTCTCCACCATGTGCTTCATGTTTAGATCTCATGAGCTGCCCTACATGATTGAGATCACCGTTATGTAATACTATGATGTTGGTTTGTTGGGATCCGATGAATATTGGTGTTTATGATTAAGTTGCTGTACTGAATTATATCTTTTGTTATCTCTATGTTGTTTATGATCTTGCATGCTCTCCGTTGTTAGTAGCTATCTTGGCCGAGTAGTTGCTAGTGACTCCAAGAGGGGGTATTTATGCTCGATAGTGGGTTCATGCCTCTATTTCACCTGGGGGAGTGACAGAAACCTCTAAGGTGGTAGATGTGCTGTTGCTACTAGGGAGAAAACAACATTCATATGCTCAAGGGCATATGCTTTGTTTACATTACACACTTTGCTTAATGCAATTATCTGTTGTTCGCAACTTAATACTTTCGGGGTGTTCGGATGATATCCCTGGGGGTGGATTATTAGTCATAGATGCAGTTGGATGGCGGTCTAT
This sequence comes from Dactylis glomerata, assembly GCA_007115705.1. Taxonomy (NCBI): domain Eukaryota; kingdom Viridiplantae; phylum Streptophyta; class Magnoliopsida; order Poales; family Poaceae; genus Dactylis; species Dactylis glomerata. Next base: position 1,815,616 of record QXEO01001193.1, read on the forward strand.
GTATTTTGTTGTAATGCCCAGAGTAAATCTCATAGTGATCTTCTTGACATATCACGTTATCTTTATTCTATCAATTGCCCAACTGTAATTTGTTTACCCAGCATGTTATTTTATCTATGGAGAGACACCACTAGTGAACTGTGGACCCTGGTCCTATTTTAATCATATTGCAATCACCTGTTTACTTTTCCCGCACTGTTTACTTTACTAGCATTTTACTACTGTTTTCCACTCGAGACACTCATAACCTTTGTTTCAAGCAATCCGGTGAGATTGACAACCTCATTGCAAGTTGGGAACAAAGTATTTGTCTGTGTGTGTGCAGGTTCCGCGTTGCTGCTGGCCGAAGACGAGTCAACAAGTATTGTTAAACGGCGCCCTTGTTGGAGTGTCACTAAGCCAGTCCGCATCACCTTCAGTCGTCACCGTCTCCCTTCTCCTGATCGACATACCTTGGTTTCTTAACTGAGGGAAGACTAGCCGCTACACTCATCATACCTTCCTCTTGGGGTTCCCAACGGGCTGGTCATCACCACGCACAAGGACTCACTGCTCCCACATCATCACACGAGTAGCAGCTAATTTTCTGGCGCCGTTGCCGGGGAAGGAAGAGAAGACTTCTGCGAGGGGAGTTCTTCGCACACACATTCTTTACTTTGTTATTTGTTTTGCTTTACTTTATTTTATTTTACCTGCATTGCTTTTTATCAAAAACCCAAAAAAATTAGAATCCTTGGTAGCTGTTTTTACTTGCTTGCTTTAGTTTACTATGTCTAGTTCCGTTGCTACTGCTATGTCCCCCGAGGACATGATTTTCACTTTTAAGCAAAAGGATGAGGAAAGTTTTAAGGAAGCTTGGTCTAGGATTTATGATTGGTATGAAAAAACTGAACCTAAAATGACTTTGAGTTTGCTTCTTAGTAGTTTTTACTTTGGACTTTCTCTTCGTTATAGATATGCTTTGGATGCTACTTCTGAAGGAGATTTCCTTCATAGTGATGGAGATCAAGCCTTCAATACTATAAAAAAGTTGATCACAATTTATAGCATGCCAACCTATTTTGATTCTTCTCTTGTGTGCATTTTTAATAGACTTAATACTCTTGAGGCTCGCACTGCTAGTTTGAATTCTTGCTACAATACTTTGCGCCAGCATTTTGATTATGTGCCAATAAATTCTGAACCTTCGAGTTGGAATCCTACAATAAAAATCACCATTAATGGTGAAACTTTTCATGCTCGTTGTGATATTATGTCTAAATTTTGTCTTATGCCAAAGAGTGTCTATGAATCTTTGAGTCTTTGGAAGCTTTCTGAGGGGGGAGAAGAAATTTCTCTTACTAACAATGTCACTATATTTCCCCTTGGAATTGCTGAAGGAGTCTTTACAAAAGTCCTAGGAAGAATGATATCTACTGATTATCTTGTTATTGAATGTGTAGGGAAAGGACAAATCACACTTGGGAGATCGCTCTTGAAGCTCTTAGGCGCCGTCATCGACGTGGGAAAAGGCAATATAACATTCACCACTCCACCTTGCAATAACCATGTCTTTCCTAAAATCAAGAGCAAAGGTAAGAAAGCAAGACGTAAGGCACGCGCTGATCCTAGCACTTCATCTATTGATATTACTTGATTCGCAATTTTCTGCGCCTAGCTCAAAGGCGTTAAAGAAAAGCACTCTTGGGAGATAACCCAATGTTAATTTTCAGTACTTTTTCTTTTATTTGAGTCTTAGAAGTCATTACTACTGTAATGACCGCTCCTTATCTTGTTTATTTCGTTTTTGTGCCAAGAGAAGCCTCTAATTTGAGTGAGGTAAAGATTTGGGGATGTTGCTGTCCTGAAACTGTTTTCGGTGCTGCACCGTAAAAATTCGTGAAAATTCTCTGTTTATCTTTTGGACCTGCGATTTCTTGTGCTTATGCCCCAGGTTATATCCAAACTTTTCTTAGTTGAACACTTTTTGATTTGAGCAACAGAAAATCCCTCAAAAATTCGTCCATTATCAGCTGTCCAGTTTTGACAGATTTCTGCCAATATTTGTTTTTGCCACTTTATCGCTTTCTTTTGAGTTCTTTTTTATCATGGAACTCTTGTGGAAGTTGCTACAGTAGTATATACTCTATATGTGGTGGTTTTGGGTTGAAACCTGAAGCTAAAAGAGGTTGAATATATTTTATGCTTACACTAATGTTGCTAATAGAATTGTGTTTAGTTTTGTATGAAGGAAGTTTTCAAGTGTAGGGATTGGAGAATGATGAGATGAGTTGAAGAACGGACAAAAGCTCAAGCTTGGGGATGCCCATGCATCACCCCAAGAAATATCCAAGAAGTACAAGCGTCAAAGCTTGGGGATGCCCCCGAGGCACCCCCTTCTTCATCGGCAAAAATCAGGTCACCTTTCAAGACACTATATTTTTATTGCTTCATGCACTATGTGTTTTTCTTGGAGCGTCAGTTGTTTTAGTTTTCTTAGTTTGTTTAGTTTGTTTGTTTGCTGCAATAAATGGTTGGACCCCAACAAATTTCCTTTGGAGGAGATGTACTCGTTTTCATTTGCAAAGAATGCTCTAGTTTTCACTCTTATAAATCGAGCATTCTAGTTTTTCTGCTACTGCTTTTGGTTTTCGTTTTCGCCTTGATATGCGTTCAGATCTTGTCATATCTTTTCATCAAGGTGCATTTTTGCCTCTGAACTTTATTGGTTTTCATCAAAAGAGGTGTCTTTAAAAATTTCAAATGGTGTTGGAAAAGAGAAAAAGCTTTGTGCAAAATAGTGGTACAAGAAGGAGCTTGTGTAGACTGCGGCTTAGGCTTTTTCATGTCATGCTTGATGTCTTTTTGATAGTATGCTTAGTGGTTTTGCTGTAGCATGACTTGTCTCAAATAACTGAGATTGCTTAATGAGCCTTTGAAAAAATCATGCGTTGTTTTTATTGTATGGAAGCATTATTTTGGTTTTCTCCTTGATGCTTCATTTGGGTTGACTTGGCGCATGCTCACACATGTTAGACTCTTCCAAAGTCGCCATTAGCCTTCATGATCATTTAGTTTTTGACTTTTGATGCCATCGTATGCTTCTTTTAATGTCGCTTTGTCGCTTTGCATGATTATGGCCATTATTGCTCTCTTAGTTGGTCGCTCCCAGTCTTTTGCTAGCCCTCGCCTTGTACTGAGTATGAGCTCTACTCGTGCATCCAACTCCTAAAAGCCAAGTTTTCCATTGTGTCCACTATAAATTCCTATGCATGGTATTTGTAAGCCATTCCAAAGTAAAATTTTTGTGTGCTACCTTTCAAAAACCTTCAAAATACTTCTCGTTTTGTGACACTGTTTTCAGCTCATGGGGACGTAGTGGTCGGATTTGCTATCTTCCATATTGTCTATTCCAAAAAAAAGAGAAAAAAAAGAAAAAAAGGCACTCCTCCAATGAATGTGAATGTTGGTGGGCACCCGATGGAATCGGTTAGCCATGGTATGTGAAAGGAAAAGGTGGGGAGGAGTGCCAAGTTTTATAAAAAGAGCACGAAGTGCCAATCTCTCTCTCAAAAACTTGCTTTATTTTTGTATGGAAGATAGTAAGAACCCCATTGCCAGTCGTTGACAAAGACAACCACTTCTCAAAATCAAGTTTTATCTCTGTTTTACAAATGAAAAGCTCTAGCACATGTTTAAATCACTGCTTCCCTCTGCGAAGGGCCTTTCTTCTACTTTTATGTTGAGTCACCACCTTCTTTCTTTATGCACCATTAAGAGAGCATAGTTGTCATTCTTAGTGTGATATGCATTGTCCCAAAGTTCATTGATTAACTCATATTGTTGGTTTCACTTGTTCTTAAATTATTTGTATCTAGTCGCCCTCTTAAACTTTGAGGTGTCCTATGCATTTATGTTTTGCTCTCTTTGAAGGACAAGCTGAAAACCATCTTCATGTTTTTCCTTATGATTTGAACACACGTTTGACTTTCATTGTTTCATTATCATGATCTTTTGTTTGTGTTCATTTGCATGTTTACAACATGGTTGCTAAGTTCTTATTGTCATGATTATATCTTTCATGCCCATGTTTTAAGTTCTATTGATCCCAGCTCATCAATGCTTACATATATGATCAAGATTGTGTAGGTGCATGTCACCTCAAAAATTATTCTTTTGTTATCACTTACCTACTCGAGGACGAGCAGGAGTTAAGCTTGGGGATGCTTGATACGTCTCAAACGTATCTATAATTTTTGATGCTCCATGCTTTGTTTTACACCATTTGCCTATTGTTTCGTTACACTTAGTGGCATTTTTATACATTTTCCGGAACTAACCTATTAACGAAGTGCCACAGTGCCAGTTTCCTGTTTTCTGCTGTTTTTGTGTTTCAGAGTGATACACAGGAAATATTCTCGGAATTGGACGAAACAAGTTCCTGAAGTCATATTTCACCGGGGAGCTCCCAAACATCCGAAGGAGAGAAGGAGAGGGGCCACGTGGGCCCCACACACAGGGGTGGCGCGGCCAGGCCCCTGGCCGCGCCGGCCCCGTGTGAGGGGGCGTGGGACCCCCTCTGACAGTCCCCTTTCGCCTATAAGTACCCCCTGACGAGAAAAACCTAAGGGCCCGATCAGTTTTCCAGAATACATCGCGATCCGCCGCCGCCGTCGACCCGAAGATCGGGAGGGTCCAGAAGCTCTTCCCGGCACCCTGCCGGAGAGGGGAATCGCCACCGGAGGTCTTCTTCATCGCCATGCTTGCCTCCGGAGCGATGAGTGAGTAGTCTACCTTGGACTATGGGTCCATAGCAGTAGCTAGATGGTTGTCTTCTCCACCATGTGCTTCATGTTTAGATCTCATGAGCTGCCCTACATGATTGAGATCACCGTTATGTAATACTATGATGTTGGTTTGTTGGGATCCGATGAATATTGGTGTTTATGATTAAGTTGCTGTACTGAATTATATCTTTTGTTATCTCTATGTTGTTTATGATCTTGCATGCTCTCCGTTGTTAGTAGCTATCTTGGCCGAGTAGTTGCTAGTGACTCCAAGAGGGGGTATTTATGCTCGATAGTGGGTTCATGCCTCTATTTCACCTGGGGGAGTGACAGAAACCTCTAAGGTGGTAGATGTGCTGTTGCTACTAGGGAGAAAACAACATTCATATGCTCAAGGGCATATGCTTTGTTTACATTACACACTTTGCTTAATGCAATTATCTGTTGTTCGCAACTTAATACTTTCGGGGTGTTCGGATGATATCCCTGGGGGTGGATTATTAGTCATAGATGCAGTTGGATGGCGGTCTATGTATTTTGTTGTAATGCCCAGAGTAAATCTCATAGTGATCTTCTTGACATATCACGTTATCTTTATTCTATCAATTGCCCAACTGTAATTTGTTTACCCAGCATGTTATTTTATCTATGGAGAGACACCACTAGTGAACTGTGGACCCTGGTCCTATTTTAATCATATTGCAATCACCTGTTTACTTTTCCCGCACTGTTTACTTTACTAGCATTTTACTACTATTTTCCACTCGATACACTCATAACCTTTGTTTCAAGCAAACCGGTGAGATTGACAACCTCATCGCAAGTTGGGAACAAAGTATTTGTCTGTGTGTGTGCAGGTTCCGCGTTGCTACTGGCCGAAGACGAGTCAACAAGTATCGTTAAACGGCGCCCTTGTTGGAGTGTCACTAAGCCAGTCCGCATCACCTTCAGTCGTCACCGTCTCCCTTCTCCTGATCGACATACCTTGGTTTCTTAACTGAGGGAAGACTAGCCGCTACACTCATCATACCTTCCTCTTGGGGTTCCCAACGGGCTGGTCATCACCACGCACAAGGACTCACTGCTCCCACATCATCACACGAGTAGCAGAGACCGATGGAGATGGCTCTGGGGGCACTTCCCCGTCCCGGCAGGGTGCCGAAACAGAGACTTATGTCCCCCGAAATTCGTCGGCGATGGCGGCGGAGCTGTGGAACTCTTTCTGGAAATTTGCCAACTCCCCTAGGGTTTTCCATCCCGAGGCTTTATATAGGCGAAGGGGCATCGTCAGGGGGCTGGCAGGGCGCCCTCACACGTAGGGGGCGCGGCCAGGGGCCAGGCCGCGCCACCCTATTGTGTGGGGCCCTCGTGGCCCGACTCCGTCTCCTCTTCGGTTCTCTGGAAGCTTCGGTGAATATCTGGATGTTCGGCTTTTGTTTCGTCCAATTCCGAGAATATTTCCTGTGTAGCTTTTCTGAAACACAAAAATAGCAGAAAACAGGGAACTAGCACTGTGGCATCTTGTTAATAGGTTAGTTCTGGAAATCGCATAAAAATGCCACGAAGTGTAATGAAACATAAGGCAAATGGTGTAAAAACAAGCATGGAGCATCAAAAATTATAGATACGTTTGAGATGTATCAGCCCCCGTGCGCAGATCGTAGATGCGCATGAAGCATCAGGCGCAGAAGCACAAGATGACCATGGGATGAACGCCGCGACGAGCTAGGTGCCTTCTGCCTTTACGCGGAAGGAGCTGGACAAGGCCCGAGCGGATGGCCTTGTCTCCGACGACGACGAGGTTATCTTCCCAAGCAATGAACGGGTCCCTAAGACCAGAGATGGTTTTCGGGTGATGTTCTTCACCTATCTCTTGCGCGGTCTTTCCCTTCCTGCCCACGAATTCCTTTGTGGTCTTCTTTTTGTTTATGGTGTGCAGCTTCACCAGCTCACACCAAACTCCATCTTGCACATTGCTTGTTTCATCACTTTGTGTGAGTCGTTTCTGGGGATTGATCCCCACTTTGTTCTTTGGAGAGCCCTCTTTTGGCTCCGCCCCAGTGTCGCATTGTCCAAGAAACCCGAACTGGGTGGAGCTTGTATCTCTGTTCATTCTGAATCGCAATATTTGGAATTTTCAATGGCTGCCTCGGTACAAGGTTGGAGGACCAGGTGGTTTTATATCAAGGACCGAAAGAGTTCCCCCTCTGCCAAGTATGGCCTTGCCCCATTTGACGCCTCCCAAGAATTGAAGAAATTGGCCTCGTGGGATTTGCCTCCCACAGAAGCTGAGATGGAGGAGATCAAACCACTCCTGGCTCACATCCAGGAGCTAAAAAGTGGTAGAGGAGGTGCTCTTTCGGGTACACAACTCATGGTGTTTTTCCTGCAACATCGGGTTCAACCCCTGCAACATCGTCTTTCCAAGTTGTGGACTTTTTCCGGCTTGGGGGATCCTTCTCGAGTATCTGAAAATCTTATGGAGAAGAAGGATCTTGACAGGCGTGTGAGAGCTCTTACCACTCTCACCAAAGATCATAAAGTTGCGGACTTAGCCGCAAACCACATCGACTCCGAACATCCTTTGCCTGCGGTAATTTTTGTTGTGTTTACTTGTCTTGTCGTTCTCTTATTATTGTTTGCCTTGTAACTTTTGGGTTGTTGTTCTTTTCAGGATCATCGACTTCTTGTTTCTCGCCCTCCTCTCCCAGAGGGAGGGGCCATTCCGCATGTTCCTGTTTCTGCGGCCTCCGAAGCCCCCGAGACTGAGGACAGCCACGATGGAGACGAATGCGAGGATTTGCTGGAAAGGACTAGTTCAACAACGTCACCTCCTCCTGCGCTTTCTGAAGACCTCGTCGTGGACAAGAAGAGGAAACGTCGAAGAATTTGCTTCTTCTAGTGCCTCCGCCCCTAAGACTATGGCTGGGGAATCCTTTGAGCCAGAAGACGGCGGAGAACTCTTCGACTTCATGGACTCGTGAGTGTTCATCTGTTTTTCATATATTTAGCTTTTTACTATCGACCTTGATAGATGACTTTGTCTTTTTCTCTTTTTCTTAGTGGCGAGGAGAACCCGAAGAGATTTGCTGCTGAGGCCCCCATCACTGATACTCTTGTCATCAACGAGCCACCGCCACAAGAGGTTGATCCAGCAGCGAAACCTCAAAAAGCTTCAAAGAAGCCTACCAAGAAGGTAGTCACTGTTCGTAGCTCTGGGCGCTTGAAGAAAGCTTCCGACACTGGTGCTACCCTTGAGGCCCATCAATCCACAAGCTCCTCCGACGACGTGCGTAAACATACTGTTGTATTTACTTCAATTTTTGCGCGTTGATACTCACGTCCTATTTTTTGGACAGAACCTGATGAAGAGATTTGTCGACTTGAGCAATGAATGCGTCGAGTACCTGAAAGTTGCCAAGGCCTCTGAAGGTAAGTCTCGTTTTTTAACACTTGCTTATCTTTGCATGCCTGTCTCTGCTTCTTTGCTTGACTTTTTATTTCCTCTTTGTTTAACTCAGGCGCTCTAAAGGCAGCCAATGCTCGCATTGCGTCGCTCGAAGCTGAACTCGAAGCTTCCAGGACAGCTTTTGATGCCGCCACTGCTGCCAAGGTCAATGCTGAGAAGTCTGCTAAGTCAGCATTGACTGAGGCGAAAAAAGCAGAAAAGGACTTGGCTAATGCTAACAAGGAGCACCTCTAGCGGGAACAGGCCGTGGCTGAGTGGCTAAACCAGATGTCTGCTACTGCTGGAGGTACATACTATACTTTCTTTCATTTTGTTGGCTTCCTTGCTCTCTTATGCTTGCTGATGTATTTCTTTTCTGCTGTTTTGCTGTTTTCTTGGTTTTGCAGAATATAGTGAAGTGTCCGCGTCGACTTTGTAGCTTGACGAAGATCCTCTCTTGGCCGTGGCCAGCTTGCTGTAAGCGAACTGGATATTGATGGCTGGCGTGTAGTTGATGATGATTATGGCCAGGCAGCTGGGAAACTCCAAGCAGAAAGTATGATGAGCATAGCGGTAAGTCTTTTCCCTCAGTTAGAAACCAAGGTTTAATCGTTCAGGAGAAGAGCAGACAAACAACTGAAGGTGATGCGGACCGGCTTAATAACACTCCAACAAGGGCACCGTTTAATGATACTTGTTGACTCGTCTTCTGCCAGTAGCAACATGGAACCTGCACACACACAACCAAGTACTTTGTTTCCAACTTGCGATGAGGTTGTCAATCTCACCGGTTTGCTTGAAACAAAGGGTATGAGCGTATCGAGTGGAAAGCAATAATAGTATGCGAGTAAAGTAAACAGTGCGAGTAAAGTAAACAGGTGATAGCAATATGATGGAAATAGGACCGGGGTCCACAGTTCACTAGCGGTGCCTCTCCATAAGATAAATAACACATGCTGGGTAAACAAATTACAGTTGGGCAATTGATAGAATAAAGATAACATGATATGTCAAGAAGATCACTATGCGATTTACTCTGGGCATTACAACAAAATACATAGACCGCCATCCAACTGCATCTATGACTAATAATCCACTCACAGGGATATCATCCGAACACCCCATGAGTATTAAGTTGCGAAACACAGATAATTGCATTAAGCAAAGTGTGTAATGTAAACAAAGCATATGCCCTCGAGCATATGAATGTTGTTTTCTCCCTAGTAGCAATAGCACATCTACAACCTTAGAGGTTTTTGTCACTCCCCCAGATTAAATAGAGGCATGAACCCACTATCGAGCATAAATACCCCCTCTTGGAGTCACTAGCAACTACTCGGCCAAGATAGCTACTAACAACGGAGAGCATGCAAGATCATAAACAACATAAAGATAACATAAGATATATTTTAGTATAGCAACTCAATCATAACACCAATATTCATCGGATCCCAACAAACCAAACATGTAGAATTACATAACGGTGATCTCAATCATGTAGGGCAGCTCATGAGATCTAAACATGAAGCACATGATGGAGAGGACAACCATCTAGCTACTGCCATGGACCCATAGTCCAAGGTAGACTACTCACTCATCGCTCTGGAGGCAAGCATGGCGATGAAGAAGACTTCTGGTGGTGATTCCCCTCTCTGGCAGGGTGCCGGGAAGAGCTTCTGGACCCTCCCGATATCGGGTCGACGACGGCGGCAGATCGCGATGTGTTTCTGGAAAATTGATCGGGTGTTTAGGTTTTTCCCGTCGGGGGGTCTTTATAGGCGAAGGGGCATCGTCAGAGGTGGACCGAGGCGCCCTCACACATAGGGGGCGTGGCCAGGGGCTGGGCCGTGCCGCCCTGGTGTGTGGGGCCCTCGTGGCCCCCCTCCGACTCCTCTTCGGATCTCTGGAAGCTTCCAGGAAAAATAAGACTTCAGGAACTTGTTTCGTCCAATTCCGAGAATATTTCCTGTGTAGCTTTTCTGAAACACAAAAACAGCAGAAAACAGGGAACTGGCACGGTGGCGACTTGTTAATAGGTTAGTTCCGGAAAATGCATAAAAGTGCCACGAAGTGTAACGAAACATTAGGCAAATGGTGTAAAAACAAGCATGGAGCATCAAAAATTATAGATATGTTGGAGACGTATCAAGCATCCCCAAGCTTAACTCCTGCTCATCCTCGAGTAGGTAAGTGATAACAAAAGAAATAATTTTTGAGGTGACATGCACCTACACAATCTTGATCATATATGTAAGCATTTGTGAGCTGGGATCATAAGAACTTAAAACATGGGCATGAAAGATATAATCTTGACAATAAAAACTTAGCAACCATGTTATAACATGAAAATGAACACAAACAAAAGATCATGAAAATGAAACAATGAAAGTCAAACGTGTGTTCAAATCATAAGGAAAAACATACAAATGGTTTTCAGCTTGTCCTTCATGGAGAGCAAAACATAAATGCATAGGACACCTTCAAGTTTAAGAGGGCGACTAGATACAAATAATTTGAGAACAAGTGAAACCAACAATATGAATCAATCAATGAAAACTTTGGGACAATGCACATTATACTAAGAATGACAACTATGCTCTCTTAATGGTGCATAAAGATAGAAGGTGGTGACTCAACAAGAAAGTAAAAGAAAGGCCCTTCGCGGAGGGAAGCAGTGATTGCAAGTTTTATAACCTTCAAAAATTATGTTACTTACCGGCTTTGAGCTCTCATTGCCCCCATCATAAGCATCTTGAATGGTTTAATGCAAGAACAATTATGATACATATGCTTGACAAATCATAAGTTGAAAACCTCATGTCCCGTGAATACGAGTACCCAAACCTCATGCTACTTTACTTAGAGTCCCAAGCAAGGCTCTTGTCATTGTAAGTATATATGTATCATCGAGAACCGCCAACGAGGTACCTCCGTGCCCGATGACATGGAACAAGCCCACATCAAAATGACAGGACAAGCAGACAATGAACACCTCGACATCTCTTTTATTTGCCATTTGTTTAGCTTTTTATTTTGAGATGCGTCGTCGAATGTCCACCATGGGTATGCTGCAAATTTCCACCATGAATTATGCATGGCTTAGATTGGAAGCCCAGGCGTTTCCCTAACACATATACAAACTCCATGATCCCCGCAAGATTCCCAATTCATTTCACACCGTGGGCATCCATAAACAAAAGATCACGATATCAACTCAAATAAGAAGTGCAATGTTGAAAGCTTGCCCCATGACGGCATGGCTGGGCTAGTATCCAACTTACAACTTGCAAGCATAACAACTCAACATAAGAGACCACAATGTCAAATTTTTAAGAACTAGAAAAAGTAAAGTGTGTATTCCGGTTCGCGAGAGCTTTACTGACCAATTTTCGCATAACACTGGTAAGAGTTTAATTTGAAGAGTAGATAAAAGCAAGTCAAATGTACTTGGAATAGCAAATTGCTAATAGGTATGTATGGTGGACACTTTGGCAAAACTTGGTTTTTAGGAGTTGGATGCACGAGTAGAGCTCATACTCAGTACAAGGCGAGGGCTAGCAAAAGACTGGGAGCGACCAACTAAGAGAGCAATAATGGCCATAATCATGCAAAGCGACAAAGCAACATTAAAAGAAGCATAAGATGGCATCAAAAGTCAAAAACTAAATGATCATAGAGCTATTGGCAACTTGTAAGAGTCTAACATGTGTGAGCATGCGCCAAGTCAACCCAAATAAAGCATCAAGGAGAAAACTAAAATAATGCTTCCAAATAATTAAAACAACGCATGATTTTTTCAAAGGCTCATTAAGCAATCTCAGTTATTTGAGACAAGTAATGCTACAGCAAAACCACTAAGCATACTATCAAAAAGACATCAAGCATGACATGAAAAAGCCTAAGCCGCAGTCTACACAAGCTCCTTCTTGTACCACTTTTTTGCATAAAGCTTTTTCTCTTTTCCAACACCATTTGAATTTTTTTAAGACACCTCTTCTGATGAAAACCAATAAAGATCAGAGGCAAAAATACACCTTGATGAAAAGATATGACAAGGTCTGAACGCAAATCAAGGCGAAAACAAAAACCAAAAGTAGTAGCAGAAAAAGAAGAACACTCGGTTTTTGATAAGAGTGAAAACTAGAGCGTTCTTGGCAAATGAAAAGCAAGGCAACTTCTCCAAAAGAAATTTGTTAGGTCCAACCATTTATTGCAGCAAACAAAACAAAACTAATAAAGAAAACTAAAACAACTGACGCTCCAAGAAAAACACATAGTGCATGAAGCAATAAAAATATAGTGTCTTGAAAGGTGACCTGATTTTTGCCGATGAAGAAGGGGTGCCTCGGGGGCATCCCCAAGATTTGACGCTTGTACTTCTTGGATATTTCTTGGGGTGATGCATGGGCATCCCCAATCTTGAGCTTTTGTCCATTCTTCAACTCATCTCATCATTCTCCAATCCCTACACTTGAAAACTTCCTTCATACAAAACTAAACACAAATCTATTAGCAATATTAGTGTAAGCATAACATATAATCAACCTCTTTTTGCTTCAGGTTTCAACCCAAAACCACCACATATAAAGTATATACTACTGTAGCAACTTCCCCAAAAGTTCCGTGATCAAAAGAACTCAAAAAGAAAGCGATAAAGCGGCAAAAACGAATAGTGGCAGAAATCTGTCAAAACAGAACAGCTGAAAAAGGTCAAATTTTTGAGGGGTTTTATGTTGCTCAAATCAAAAAGTGTTCAACTAACGAAAGTTTGGATATAACCTGGGGCATATGCACAAGAAATCTCAGGTCCAAAATATATACAGAGAATTTTCACTAATTTTTACGGTGCAGCACCGAAAACTGTTTCTGGACAGCAACATCCCCAAATCTTTACCTCACTCAAATTAGAGGCTTCTCTTGGCACAACAATAAAATAAAAAAGATAAGGAGAGGTCATTACAGTAGTAATGTCTTCCAAGACTCAAATAAAAGAAAAAGTACTGAAAAGAAAACATTGGGTTATCTCCCAAGAGTGCTTTTCTTTAACGCCTTTGAGCTAGGCGCAGAAAATTTGCGAATCAAGTAACATCAGGAGATGAAGCATCAAGCTCATAATTTGCTCTAAGAATAGAGTCAAAAAGTAATTTCTTTCTTTTCCTAGGGAAGTGTTCCATACCTTCCTTTAGTGGGAATTGGTATTTGATGGTGCCTTCTCTCATATCAATGATGGCACCTACAGTTCTAAGAAAGGGTCTTCCCAAAATAATAGGACATGAAGCATGGCATTCAACGTCCATAACGAGAAAATCAACGGGAACAAGGTTATTGTTAACCATAATAAGAACATCATTAATCCTTTCCAAAGGTTTCTTCTTAGCAACATCAGCAATAGGAACATCATAATAACACTTTTCAAGCGGTGGTAAGTCAAGCATGTCATAAATTTTTCTAGGCATAATAGATATACTAGCACCTAGATAACATAAAGCATGGAAATCAAAACCATTAACATGCATATCAATGATGGGTTCCCAACCATCTTCTAACTTCTTGGGAACAGAAGCTTTTTGCTGCAATTTTTCATCCCTAATTTTCATGAGAGCATTGGTAATATGCTTTGTAAAAGCAATATTTAAAGAACTAGCATTGGGAGTCAAAGCAACCTTTTGCAAGAATAAAATAACTTCAGATATATTGCAGCCATCAATATCAAAATCATTAAAGGAAATAGAGTTATCATCTCCTACACTCCGAAATATTTCAGCACTCTTTTGAGAAAAAGTTTTGGCAGTTTTAGGATTTTTAACACAAGGAGTGGGAGTTTTCTCTACACCAATCAAAGTAAGAGGATTGCTAGCATTAGGAACAACATCATTAGAGGTAGTAATAGTACAAACTTTCATATTCCTAGCAATCTCATCCTCTCTTTCCCATCTAGCATGCAATTCTGCTAACAATCTAATATTTTCATCAATTCCAACTTGAATAGCATTAGCAGTAGCAAAAGGATCAGGCTTTGCGGACATTCTATTAACCAAAGAGGATTGCACATTAGACAAAGATGAAATATCGGTTTCGGCTTTGGAAACCTTAGCTTGCAATTCAGGAATAGCCTTGTTTCAATTTTCAAGTTGATGACTAATAGTCCTCAACAGAGCTGATTGCTCCTCCATAGTCTTAGTAAACAACTTATTTTGCTCATATTGCATTTGCATAAAATTCTTGGTAGCCTTTTCAAGTTCTAAAAACCTCTCTTCACTAGGCATTTTAGGTCTACCAAGATAGCCATTTTCACCATTAGACAGAAACGGCCTATAGTTGTTACTAGCAAAATTGTTCCTATAAGCATTGTTGTTAAAATTATTGTTTCTAATGAAGTTCACATCAACATGCTCTTCTTGAGCAACCAAAGAGGCTAAAGGAACATTATTAGGATCTACATGAGTTCTATCATTAGCAAGCATAGCCATAAAGGTATCAATCTTATCACTCAAGGAAGAGGTTTCCTCAATAGAATTTACCTTCTTACCTTGTGGAGCTCTCTCGGTGTGCCATTCGGAATAATTTACCATCATGTTGTCAAGTAGCTTTGTTGCGGCGCCCAAGGTAAGGGACATAAAAGTACCTCCAGCAGCTGAATCCAATAGGTTCCTCGAAGAAAAATTCAGTCCTGCATAAAAAGTTTGGACAATCATCCAAGTAGTCAGTCCATGAGTGGGGCAATTCTTTATCATAGATTTCATTCTTTCCCAAGCTTGAGCAACATGTTCATTATCAAATTGACTAAACTTCATAATATTGCTACGCAGAGATATAATCTTAGCAGGAGGATAGTATCTACCAATGAAAGCATCCTTACACTTAGCCCATGAATCAATACTATTCTTAGTCAAAGATAGCAACCAATCTTTAACTTTTCCTCTCAAAGAAAAAGGAAACAACTTGAGATTAATAATATCACTTTCTACATCCTTATATTTCTACATCTCACATAGCTCAACAAAATTGTTGAGATGAGCCGCAGCATCTTCAGTACTAGCACCAGAAAATTGCTCTTTCATAACAAGGTTCAATAAAGCAGGTTTAATCTCATAAAAGTTTGCAGCAGGAGCAGGTGGCGCAATAGGAGTGCAGATAAAATCACTATTGTTCATGCTAGTAAAGTCACACAACTTGGTGTTTTCAGGATTAGCTATTTCAGCAAAACTAAAAGTAGACAAGTAAAAACAACTATCAAGGATTCTAATTTTTTTGGGTTTTTGATAAAATGATGCAAGTAAAATAAAATAAAGTAAAGCAAAACAAAACAATAAAACAAAGTAAAGGATGTGCGTGCGAAAAACTCCCCTTGCAGAAGTCTTCCACTTCTTCCCTGGCAACGGTGCCAGAAAAGGGCTTGATGGCTGGCGTGTAGTTGATGATGATTATGGCCAGGCAGTTGGGAAACTCCAAGCAGAAAGTATGATGAGCACAGCGGCAAGTCTTTTCCCTCAGTTAGAAACCAAGGTTTAATCGTTCAGGAGAAGAGCAGACAAACAACTGAAGGTGATGCGTACTGGCTTAATAACACTCCAACAAGGGCGCCGTTTAACGATACTTGTTGACTCGTCTTCGGCCAGTAGCAACGTGGAACCTGCACACACACACAACCAAGTACTTTGTTCCCAACTTGCGATGAGTTTGTCAATCTCACCGGTTTGCTTGAAACAAAGGGTACGAGCGTATCGAGTGGAAAGCAATAATAGTATGCGAGTAAAGTAAACAGTGCGAGTAAAGTAAACAGGTGATAGCAATATGATGGAAATAGGACCGGGGTCCATAGTTCACTAGTGGTGCCTCTCCATAAGATAAATAACACATGCTGGGTAAACAAATAACAGTTGGGCAATTGATAGAATAAAGATAATGTGATATGTCAAGAAGATCACTATGCGATTTACTCTGGGCATTACAACAAAATACATAGACCGCCATCCAACTGCATCTATGACTAATAATCCACTCACGGGGATATCATCCGAACACCCCATGAGTATTAAGTTGCGAACAACAGATAATTGCATTAAGCAAAGTGTGTAATGTAAACAAAGCATATGCCCTCGAGCATATGAATGTTGTTTTCTCCCTAGTAGCAATAGCACATCTACAACCTTAGAGGTTTCTGTCACTCCCCCAGATTAAATAGAGGCATGAACCCACTATCGAGCATAAATACCCCCTCTTGGAGTCACTAGCAACTACTCGGCCAAGATAGCTACTAACAACGGAGAGCATGCAAGATCATAAACAACATAGAGATAACATAAGATATATTTTAGTATAGCAACTCAATCATAACACCAATATTCGGATCCCAACAAACCAAACATATAGAATTACATAACGGTGATCTCAATCATGTAGGGCAGCTCATGAGATCTAAACATGAAGCACATGGTGGAGAGGACAACCATCTAGCTACTGATATGGACCCATAGTCCAAGGTAGACTACTCACTCATCGCTCCGGAGGCAAGCATGGCGATGAAGAAGACCTCCGGTGGTGATTCCCCTCTCCGGCAGGGTGCCGGGAAGAGCTTCTGGACCCTCCCGATCTCGGGTCGACGACGGCGGCGGATCGCGATGTGTTTTTGGAAAATTGATCGGGTGTTTAGGTTTTTCCTGCCGGGGGGTCTTTATAGGCGAAGGGGCATCGTCAGAGGTGGACCAAGGCGCCCTCACACATAGGGGGCGCGGCCAGGGGCTGGGCCGCGCCGCCCTGGTGTGTGGGGCCCTCGTGGCCCCCCTCTGACTCCTCTTCGGATCTCTGGAAGCTTCTGGGAAAAATAAGACTTCAGGAACTTGTTTCGTCCAATTCTGAGAATATTTCCTGTGTACCTTTTCTGAAACACAAAAATAGCAGAAAACAGGGAATTGGCATTGTGGTGACTTGTTAATAGGTTAGTTCCGGAAAATGCATAAAAGTGCCACGAAGTGTAATGAAACATTAGGCAAATGGTGTAAAAACAAGCATGGAGCATCAAAAATTATAGATATGTTGGAGACGTATCAGATATCTGTCTGGGAAATCTTCAAGTTGGTTAACCGCGTACTTACGCGGATTTTTGTCGGGTTGTGGCCCAAGAAGAAGGCCAATATACCGGACTTGAAGAATCTTGCCAAAACCTTTGACACCGATGACGACCCCATACTTACTATGAAGGGTCTCTCCTTGAAGCGAGGTGCCGAAGGGGCCATTGCATTTGCATATGCGCATGGTGAGGAGGTGAACTGGGAGAAGGTTAGCTCTTCCCCCGGCCATCCTCATTTGGAACTGAAGCCCTTCTTTGAGAAGGCGAAAAAGTATGTGCCGGGCATCGTGTCGATGATTTCCCCTTCGGCGGCTTCCGCGACCGGTACGACGTCGATTTCTTCGAGTCTGGCCACAAGTGGATCTATGCCTCCTCCTGATGCTGGTGCTGCTTCTGCTACGCCTTCTTCTGCTACGAATCGTGAGGCCGAGGTGGCGTAGACTTGGCCTCCCTTGTAATTTTAGTTTCATTCTGATGTAGCAAACTCTCTAGTCGCATGTAGCCCAAGAACCTTAGTCAGAGGGCTTATGCTTTTGTAAATATATCCTCTTTTGCGAAATGTCGTGTTTGGCTTAGCTTCTGAGATGCTCCTCTCTTCTTTTCCTTTTGCCTTACATCCTATGCGTGCTGGTAAATTATCTGGTCGCGGTCAAGCTCCATCTTCTTCCGAAGCTTTCGACTCTGGAGTTTCATCGCCTCCTCGTCCTGTTTGCCGATGCAATGAGTATTCTTCAAGGATTGCAGATCTTAAAAGCCGTTTGACTTTGTCTAAATGCCAAGCGTAGATGGCCATTGGTAAAGCCAGCAAATCTTGCGGTTTTATGAAGCAGATATCCATACTCGAGGATAAGGTGTCGAGTCTGACAGCTAAAATTGTACATTTGGAGGAGTGCGACTCCTTTCTCGTTGGTATTATTGAGTCTGCTTGCGAGTTGCTGCGATGTAAGTTTTCCTGCAATTTTCCTCTTTTGCTTTTCTGCTGCAATGCTGCTGACCCATGATTTTTGCTATTGTAGGTACTTGCCTGGACTTCGTCAGTGAAACTCGCCGTGTTTCTGAACGGATCACGGCTCTTGAGAGATCATCAGGTGTAGTCGAAACTTTTTGGTCTGATCCCCGGTGCCGCAGTGCTATTGTGCTTCTCCAAGATCATGCTCAACATATTGGAGAAGCGGTTGATGGTTGTTGAGAAGCTCTGACTACCATGCACTCTGTGATGCTTTCTCGTAATCCTCTTCCTGGAACTTTTTCACAGCTGCTTGCTGTTTTTAGGTCTACTCAGCGTATTCATCGTCTGATAGAGCTTAACTTGGTGGTTGGTGCCAATTTTGCACTTGGTTGGACACGCAAGTGGCACCCGAGGCTCAATTTTATTTCCATATCACTAAGCTTGCCTTTGGGAGGAGCTCAGCTACGAGTTCATATGGATGCTACCCTTCAACCAGCTAGGAGGCTCATAGCTAGGTTGCTTCGAGAGGATGCCGCGTTTTTTCGTGAGCATCACTATTTAGATCCTTTGGGCGTAGACAATTCTGATCAGCCATTAATGTAATATTTGTGTGCGTATAATGCGAGAGTTTGATGTTTTCTAACTTTTTTGTGTCAGGATTTTTTATCCTCAGAGCATTGCACTTTTGTGTGTATGTTGCTGCGCTTGCCACAACTTTTGAAGACACGTAAACTCAAATAAGAGGAACTTTTGTCTTTTATTTATGCGTGTAATGTAAGATACATGGGATAACCCAAGAGATCCGGCCAATGACCTATGTTCTGGATCTAGAAGGCATTGCCCTGGAATAACTCGTGGCTTTTACAGCCTTATTTTCCTACTCTATTTATTCGCCTATGTCGCTTGAGTCTTCTCTTCTTCTCCTATAGACTTCTCTTGCTCTGGTGGCTGTACCCGAGGTTTCTTTACTTCTGGTTCCTTGGGGTTTCCTTCGAGTTGCTGCGTAACTCCTGTAGTCGTGCTTTTTGTCTTGTAGTTGGGTTCCCCGTAGCTTGTCATCATGCCGAAGTTTTGGGTCATCTTGTGAAATTCCTTGTCGCACTGGTCTGATAACTCGAAGCTTCCTTTGACTGTAATAATTCCTTTGGGTCCTGGCATTTTTAGTACCAGATAAGTGTAGTGAGGTACTGCCATGAATCGCGAAAACGCGGGTCGCCCGAGGATCGCATGATATTGTGATGGCCAGTCCATGACTTCGAAGTCGAGTTTCTCCCTTCTATAATTTTGCCGATTTCTGAAGCAAATGTTGAGTGCTATTCGACCAAGTGGATAGTTAGCACTCCTTGGGACTATTCTGTGAAAGGAGCAGTCAGTTGGCTTCAGGAACTCTAAGGAAATGTGCATTGCCCGTAGAGTTTTTATGTATATCAGGTTTATTCCACTTCCTGCGTCCGTGAATATTCTGTCGACATCGTACGTCCCTATTTGGGCTTTGAGTACCAAGGGCGTGTTTCCTGGCCAAGGTACTGTTATTGGGTGATCATCTCTGCTGAATTCTATGGGTTGCTCTGACCAATGTAGATATTCTGTTGTTACTGGTGGTGAAGTTATTGCGAGGTTAACTTGTCGAGTTATACTTTTCTCCTCTTTGTTCGACTTGGGCACTGGTTGTATCATTGCTGTGATGTGCCCTTTAGATGGAACGTATCCTTCCTCGTCGTCACGTCCCTGGTTTCATTGATCTTGACCCTTGGGAGTTCCACTGTTTCCTTGTTGGGTTGCAGGCGTGTTGCTTGTGTTTCCCTCGTATCCCTGGCATTTTGCCTCGGCTTGCTTGCTAAGTGCTGCTTCTTGTAGTTTCAAGAACGTAGTGCAATCTTTCATTGCATGTCTGGATACTCTTTTCCCATCGACGAACGCAGAGTGGATATGACATGGTCCGTTGAGCATATCTTCTGGTGATGGGTTGTACTCTCTGGATTCCCTTGGTGGAAACTTTTTGTACTCTTCTCTGCCATAGTTACGGTATCCCGAACTTTTGCGATCGTTGCCTTGGTAGTTGTTATCTTTATATCCTGCGGCTACTTGGCTGTGGGAGCCATAGTTGTCGTAATTACGGGACCTTCTCCTTTGACCTCCATATCTGTTTCCTCTATCATCTTGTGGCGATCGCGTGCGTTTATTGTTGCACGCATCTTCTCCATCTGCGAATCTGTTTGCCACATCCATTAGATCTAATACTGTTTTTGGCTTGATTCTGCCCATCTCTTCGACTAGGTCTCCTCGTCGTAACCCGATTATGAATGCATCTATTGCTCTTTCGTCCGAGACTTCGACTGCCAAATTTTTGATAATACTCCACCTTTGGATATATGTTCTTAATGTCTCCCCTCATTGCTGTACGTAGGCTTTGACTTCTTATATGGATGTTGGCCGCTTATATGTCGACTTGAAGTTACTTGTAAATTGTTTTGTGAGCTCCTCCCAGCTTCCAATTGTTTCCTTTTCTAATTTGCTTAGCCATGACCTCGCTGCACCGGTGAGGTGTAATTGCAAACTTTGCATTGCTGTCTCCTTGGTTCCTCCTAATAGTTTTACTGCTTGTAGATAATCTGAAAGCCATAATTGTGGCTCCTGAGATCCGTCGTACTTTTGTTGATCATGGGGTAGTTTGAAACCTTTGGGTACTGGTGTGATGCGAACCCTACAGGTAAAGCATGGCGCTCCCATCTCCCTTTCATCATCTTCGTAGTCATATGTTCTGTTGGGAGTTCTGGATCGTCGGGTTCCTTTGTTCTTTGGACTATTGTATCGTCCAGGTGATGGCGTCCTAGATCGGCGACTTCCACTTCTGTGCCGAGGACTATTGTGACGGCGTGGTGATCTTGGTTTATGGGTTCCTTTGGTGCGATATGCCTCCTCCTCTCTTGCTGATAATTTGTTGCCTACCATCTTCAATCCATTTAACGATGCTCGGTGCATATGTTCCCTCGGGTCCCCTGGATTTGGTCGTGTTGTATGCAGGTATGCTTGAGCTGCCACTAATGCTGCTTCCGGAGTTTTTGGGATAATATTTCCTTGCTTGTCGACCGACAGGAAGGACGAGTCGAGGTTTTTCGAGATACTTTGCCTTTCTGAGTACTCTAAATTCTCATACCTCGATCCATGTCGATGATGCCTTCTGTTTGTGTACGATGCATCACTACATGGTCTGCAAGCAGCGTCGCTTGCTACAATAGCTGAGTCCTTCCTTTTCTGTATTTCAATCCTTTCCTTTGCTAATTGCTTCGCCTGTTGCCTTAGGGCGTAATGGTATCCCAAAAGCATGTTTTGGCTGGAATTTGTTGGTATTGGCGTACCGTGCTCCATGGCTCTATTGATTGTTCTCCACTCATCTCCTGATAGTCGAACTTTTACCCTTGTTGCGAGGGAGTCAGCGGTTTCTCCTTCTGCTAAGTGATTTGCCCCTCTGTTTATATTTGCTGGGTTAAGCACTGGGTTGTTGTTATCGTCGAGTTCTTCTAAGTTATCTCCTGTGATGGCGAGTATCTGATACCGATTGTCGAGCTTGCTGTTGTGACTTGAGAAGATCGAATTGTTATCTTCAGAAAGTTCTAGTCTCGTTTTCCAGGTGTCTGTTGATTGGTCTGAGGTGTCATCGTGGTAGATCGTGAGATCTTCGAGTTGCACTTCTAGGTCAAAATTCTCCATGGTTTCGTCCCCTCCTGCGATTTTTTCTTCTTTTGCTTCTGTTAAGCTGACCGGCGAGTTTACCTCGCTGGAAAAGCCTTCTGATGACTCCGACATTGCTACTGTCTCGGGTTCACTTGCCGACGGACCCGTTTTCATCAGATCTGAAAGGCGAATCGAACCTAGTGATCCGACGCGAAAGTTTAGACTTCCGATCGTCAAATCTGTATCTTGATCCATAGTCTCGAATACTTGCGTGAAACTTGACTGGTGAGGTTAAAAATCGACGGTTCCGAAGGGTATCTGAATTTTGTCGACTTGCGAGTTGTTGTTGGCTAAAAGCGAAAAAGCCGTCGAGTTCATGATGCCAACGCCCGAAGTCCCCACGGTCGGCGCCAATTGACGAGGGTTAAACTCGACAAATGTCCTAGATGAAGGACTTAGGATCGGGGAGACAGGGCGTCGGATGAACTCGAAGATAAACTCAGTCAAACAAGGTGGCTATGAAAGTAAACGTGGGTGTAGAACCTGGCTTGCTTTCAATCTGTCCCACACCGTCCCCTCCTGGCCCCTTTATATAGGTGGTCAGGTCTAAAGGATCGAGTGGGATCCGATACAGATTACAATATCGATATACGACATGAATTCGTATTTTAACTAGTATTACAATTGGGCTTAGCTTAACGGACCTAAGGGGTACTCAACTAACAGGCTCTATCATCTATACCCTTGTCACTAAGAGTCAGCCAGTGAGCAGCATGGCCAAATCCAACCAAAAAAGTCGTCAACCACGAAGCACCAGCTGCGGTGCTTAAGATGGTTTAGTAACGAACTGAGATCCGAATTGAGGTCTCGACTTATTGTGGGCAGAAAGAAAATTGAATTGTGTAATATATGGACCTACAGCCCAATGACGCTTATAAATCCTAGCCCATTACTAGTCTTACCACTGCATGTCTCCAAAATGCTATCGGGCTACTGTTTAAGATGGCTTATGCTCTGTTTGGATGTTTGCTTTCAGCTGTGGCATTGGACATTCGGGACATTCAAGGGCCGAATACACCGAATGTCATTGTTTGGCGGGTCAAGGAATTGGAGCTAGATATTCGGGCTCGATATCAAGGCCCAGCTTCGAACGGGCAAATTTTTCCAGCCGAATGTCGAGGCAAAAGGCTCGACATCGCTCAGCATTGGCTCGCCCCCGCCCGCACCGCTTCGCTCGCCCCGTCCCGCACCGCTTCGCTCGCTCCTCTCTGCTTCTATCCGCCTGCGCCAGGAAAACCTAGCGGCGGCGGTGGCTCAGGTGACCCCGCCCTCCGGCCCTCCCTCCTCCCCCCTACCTTCTTCTCCGGCAGTGAGCACGGCTGCGCCGGCCTTCCGCCCGCCATCCCTCCCCGCAGCCAGATCTCCCTGCAGCAGTTCCTCTCTAACCTGTCCCCATCTTGTTTTCTTTTTTTCAGTAGAGATTGGAGGTGCTCCGGCGGCCGACGCAGCTTCTTCCCGGGCTCCGGTGAGCTTCGTCCGGTGCAGGTATCGCTGCAGTAACTTGCAACAGTTCAAGCAATACCTGATGGAACATTATATTATGTTGTCAAAATATTCGAGACTACATATTTTGTTGTCAAAATATTCGATACTATTTTGTTCCATGTATTAGACTATATATCATCTTTATTGTGCCTATTATATTCCATGTATCAGACTACATATGATTTACGTGTACACAAAATATATAATGCTCCGAAGTCTCGGAGGACTTGAATTCTACACTTTATACCACCCAAACAGCATTTGGCATTCAACTTCAATATCTAGTCTGGGTTCCCAATGTCTAACACATCCAAACAGAAATATTGGCATTAGCACTCAATATCAATGTCCTGGGTATTAGACATTCAACCCAATACAATGCCTAGCCTCTCAATGCAAAAATCCAAACGGAGCATTAGTGACGAACTGAGATCCAAACTGAACTTGGTTTCGGTTCAGTGTGTGGCTTCAGCCCACTGCGTGTGCACGCTTATTCTGGCCTGCCCTGAGGCTGCCAGTGTACTACGCAGATACCACAAGTAGTACTGTAGTAGACGGTTAGCCGCAGGGAGCAGGATCGACCCTCTCAAAAAGAAAAGGAGCCGCACGATCAATGTCAGAACCTTTACCTATGGACTGAAGAATGAATAGATAGCGTTAGATTGTTACTGGTATTTTATACTCTCTTTTCCGGATTGTGCAAGAGAAATTCATAGGCCTCTATATTCCCCGAAGACTGACGAACTGAACAGCGCATGCAGCAGAGCACCCTACGCGAGCACGTGCATCGGCCATGGATGCAGCAATCCGGGCAGAAGAGGGATAACCATCCCAGTCACCTGCAGAGTATGAGCTTCCATGCATCTCACGAATCACGATGGTGAGCTAGCTAGTGCCTAGCGGATGGGTTCTTCCCATCCCAGCCAACTCAATCGCTGATTCGCTGTCATGGTCGTCGTCATCATCCTAAGCAAGCTCCTACCTGCTCGTAGAGCCTCTCTTTTTTTTTCTTTTTTTTTTAAAAATGGGATGTCCCCGGCCTCTGCATCAATCGATGCACACGACCGCTTTATTAAAAAACGTTTAAGAAGTTTTACAAGTGACAAGCAATACAAGGAGGGTAACAGCTAGCCATCGGCCAACGACGACTCAGCTACAAGCCATCTAAAAATGGAATACAGGGATTCGCTAAACATTCCCAATTCTATTAGAATGCCGCCAACCACCCTGGCTGAAGATAGCCTGAACGACCGCCATCAGTCGTGTGCATCCAGAATCCATATATCCCCGCTGGTCTTCTGGAAGGAGGAGCGCCCAGGTGGTGATCTAGTGCGAAGTCTTGTTGATAACCTGCATAAAAGGAGAGCAATTTGCATTGTTAAATATAATATCATTCCGGCAATTCCACATTGCCCAAACCAAAGCACAGACACCAATTCTAATTCGTGCCTTGGCAGATTTATCTATCCCCTTCAGCCAGTTTCCAAACATATTCTTTATATTACTAGGGGGTGGCATATTGAAGGTGAAATGAACAACTCTCCATATCAGGGTGGCGAATTTGCATTTGAGGAAGAGGTGCTCTATGGTCTCTTCCTCATCGCAGAAAGCACATTTTCTACATCCATTCCAATTTCTTTTGGCCAGGTTGTCCTTAGTTAGGATCTCTTTTCTGTTTAGAAACCACATGAAGATTCTAATCTTTAGTGGTACTTTGATTTTCCACAGATATTTCCTAAGAAAGATTGTGTTTCCGTTCAGAAGTTCAGTGTAAAGAGATTTCACCGAGAACTGGCCGGAGTCAGTTAGCTTCCAGATGAAGGTGTCTTTTTCGTCTGTGAGCTGAATGTCCATTAAACTCTCAACTAGCTTGAGCCAGGACACCCATTTGTCGCCGGCTAAATTTCTCCTAAATGAGATGTTCAAGCCATTTTCGCTGAGGGTGCTTGCCACGCTGACATTTTTGTGGTTGACAATGGCATACAGGTTAGGGAACTGAGAGGCTAATGGCGCATCGCCATTCCAGGTGTCCTCCCAAAAGCGGGTTCCCTCGCCATCACCGACACGGAATGAACCATATTTGAAAAAAGCATCTTTCTGGTTCATAAGCCCTTTCCAAAAAGGGGAGTCCGTGGGTTTGGCTTGTACCTCCGCTAAGGTTTTGTTTTTAAGGTACTTGTTGCAAATCAGTTCTTGCCACATCCCTTCTTCATTAATAATCTTGAACAGCCATTTGCTCAAGAGGCAATTATTTTTGATGTCCAGCACTTCAATTCCCAGACCGCCCTAGTCTTTTGGTCGACATATCATGTTCCATTTTGATAGCCTGTATTTCTTTTTGTTCTGGTCGCATTGCCAGAAGAAGCGGGAACGATAAAAATCCAATCTCTTCCTTACCCCTATGGGTATTTGAAAGAAGGATAGAAGGAACATTGGCAGGCTAGTGAGGACAGAATTTATAAGGATTAGCCTATCGCCATACGAAAGAATTTTGCCTATCCAAGAAGCAAGTTTCTTTTCGAATCTATCTTCGATGACTTTCCATTCTTTGATGAGCAATTTTCTAAAGTGGATAGGAATACCAAGGTACTTGAACGGAAGTGCACCTATTGCGCATCCGAAGATTTCCCTGTAGTCGTTTTGGTGGTCTTTCGCTTTCCCGAAGCAGAAAAGTTCGCTTTTATGGAAGTTGATCTTGAGGCCTGATAGTTGTTCAAATAGACAAAGAATAAGCTTCATATTCACCGCTTTGTCCAGGTCATGCTCCATGAAAAGGATAGTGTCATCTGCATATTGGAGTATAGAAACCCCCTCCTTCTACAAGGTGAGGGATTAGACCTCCGACTTGGCCATCGTTTTTGGCTCTATTGATGATGATGGCAAGCATGTCAGCAATAATGTTGAAGAGCATGGGTGAAAGGGGGTCCCCCTGCCGTAGCCCTTTGAGAGTCTGAAAATAGTGACCGACCTCATCGTTCACTTTTACTCCCACACTTCCTCCTTGGGTGAATTTGGTTATCCAATCGCACCATTTGCTTGGAAAACCCTTCATTCGGAGCACTTGATGTAAGAAGGGCCATTTAACCTTGTCGTATGCCTTCTCAAAGTCGATTTTAAACAGGACTCCATCAAGTTTTTTATAGTGAAGTTCGTGGATGGTTTCATGCAATACAACCACCCCTTCTAGAATGTTTCTGCCGGGGATGAAGGCAGTTTGGGTGGGATTGATGATCTTCTGGGCCATCCCAGTAATGCGGTTTGCACCAACTTTAGTGAAAATTTTGAAGCTCACGTTGAGGAGGCATATGGGTCTATATTGTTCAATACGACTTGCATCCTCTTTTTTGGGGAGCAGGGTTATGATGCCAAAGTTCAGTCTAAACAGTGGCAAATCCCCCGACTGGAGCTTGTAGAACATAGCCATCATATCCTCTTTTATAGTGTCCCAGAACACTTGATAAAACTCGGCCGGGAAGCCATCAGGGCCAGGAGCTTTATTCTTTTTCATTTGCATTACCGCATCTTTCACCTCCATTTCGGTGAAGTCGGTGCTCAGCTCATTTTTTTCTTCAGGCGATAGTTGGGGTATATCATTAGTCCTATCTTCAAGAAGGGTGAAGTTGTTTTGAGGAGGAGCCCCAAATAGACCCTTGTAGTATTCGCTAATGAATACTTTAAGGTTTTCTTCACCAATAATTGTGCCTTCATCTTGCTCTAGTTGAAATATCTTTTTCTTTCTATGTTTGCCATTTGCAATGAGATGGAAATATTTAGTGTTTTCCCCTCCTTCCTGGATGTGCTTTACTTTGGCCCTTTGCGCCCACTTGGACTCTTCATCTCTCCTTAGATTGGCCAGGCGTACATCTGACTCCTTTTTTAACACTCTTTCGGAGTCGCTAAGGGGAGAGGTTTCTGCTTTAGTATCAAGGCTATCGATGATATTAAGCAGACGGTCCTTTTCTTTCTTATAGTCGCCGCTGGTGTTACGAGCCCAACCACGGAGGAATTGTCTTAGATGACGAATTTTCAGCTGCCATGACTCTATAGGCGAGGATTCGTGATGCACTGAACGCCATTTGTTCTTTACCATCTCGATGAAACCCTCCTGCCTAAGCCACGAGAGTTCAAACGAGAAGGTCGCATTTTTTCCGCCGTGCGCCGGACTCCCGAAGTCCAAAAGAAGAGGAGTGTGGTCAGACCCCGATCTAGTCTGGGCATGCACACTAAGCAATGGAAATTTCTGTTCCATCTCTATTCGAACAAGAATGCGATCAAGCTTCTCGTAGGTGGGGACAGCACGCCTATTGGCCCAGGTGTATTGTCTCCCAGAGAGAGCTATCTCTCTCAAGTCTAAGCTCTCGATGATGGCATTAAAAATAAAAGGCCATCTAGCGTAGAAGTTGTCGTTATTCTTATCCTCCTTCCTCCTAATGATGTTGAAATCGCCCCCAACCATTAGGGGGGAGATTCATTTTCGCATATCCTCACCATCTCGGCCAGGAAAGCTGGTTTGTGTCTGTCTTGGGCTGCGCCATACACAGCCACAAGAGCCCACTCAAAGTTATCTCTTTTTATCTTAAGATGGAATTTGACACATAAATCTCCTGAGACAACCTTCGTCACTATTAACGAAGCGTTATTGATTCCTGCGAGAATCCCTCCTGACCTACCTCTAGGAGGTAGACAGAACCAGCTGTAGTCCATACCAGCAGCTAAGTTGTTCAGGAAGGGCGTCGAAAAACTTCCTCTACCGGTTTCCGAGATAATGATGAAGTCAAGCTTGTGAGTTTTCACGGATTCTTTAATTAGAGAATGTTTTGCTGGGTCTCTAATCCCATCGCTGTTCCAGATGAACCCTTTCATTTTGAACTCTTCTTTTTAATTCTAGTGCTCCTCCTAACCGACACGCCTATAGCTGAAACAGCCTTTTTATTTCTCCTTTTGAACAGCTTAATAGGCATGTTGAGGGTAGAGTCAGCGAGGTCCCCTACGGGTGCGTCACTATCCTCAATTGCCAAGTCGGAGCAGAGTTGGTTGGTTGTGCCAATAATGTTAGATTCTGATTCTTCGCCTAGGTTTTCATTTAAATTATTCTGGAGGTAAATGATCCTACGATCTTCCTCAAGCTTTTTTAAAGCAGCAATAGAAAGTTTGGTTGCCGAAGCACTAGATCCTAGAGATACTCCTAGAATGGTAGCCCTGTGTTCTATTTCGAAGTCAGAAAATTTAGAGAAAGAGAGGTTTGATTTTGTACCTGGAGAGATGGCGTGGAAGCGTCTTTTAGCTAACTGAGTTGCGCGCTCCATTTGAGTGGCTTCGCCGTTGTGTTGCATCTTCACCCTCTGGCTAGAACGCACCGTCGAAGCAAGCTTCTCGCTGATCCCCCCAAAGGCGATGATGTCTTCGATATTCTTTGGCTTGGAAGAAGGAGTCGAAGGCGAGAAAGGTACCGCAGCTATCCACGGTGCCTATTTCTCGTATCCCGCGGGTGGAGCTTCAGAATGCTTCGAGCTGCTGCTCCCGAAGTTTCTCGCAGAAGGAGAAAGGGGAGCGGTCTTCTTTGAAGCGATGAAAGTAGAAGCATCCTTCTTCTGTCCATATAAAAGCGTTCCCGGACTTTCTGAAGAGGCACGAAAGGAGGCCTTGGTCGGTGAGGTGAAGCTAGGGCCATCCGCCTTGGGACCGACCACATCAGAACCAGCATGCGATGACGGGGGCGAGGACGCGGCAGAGAAAACTGCCCCAGCGTCGCGCCCAGCAGCCGCCTCCACGGCGACAGGGGAAGCAGCGTCGCCTGCCCCGGCAGCGAAAGTGGGCGCACCATGCCCCTCGGCAGGCTGGACCGGGCACGGAAAGACTGCCCCGGCATTGTTCGCAGGAGGGGGCGACGCAGGAGGAGAGGTCACAGCTGCCGGCAGCGGCCCTGCCGCGGCAGCGACAGGCGGCAGAGAGTCTGCCGCGGCAGCAAGCATGCCCGGACCGAAAGAAGTCTCCACGCAGGCGACAGTTTCTGGCGCGGCATGAACATTCGGCTGATCCTCTGCCGTGGCAGCCGCTGGAATCAGAGAGTTGATGAAAATAGCGATTTCTTTTTTCGATTGTTCCATCATGAGCTTTACTCTATGGGAGAATTTGACTCCAGAGGAGAAGTCTCCAGCCAGCTTAGTGATATCTGGGCCGCTAGAGGCAGCGGGATTCGACCCATCTAGCTCATGGCGACTGTGAGCAACGTCCGTTTCCATGGCGTCTAGGTTTTTTTGATTTTCGGAAGTACTATCATCATTGTTGCCATGGCCATCGTGATCGGAGTGGTCTTCCCCAGTGGTGACCTCCATGCTCGAAACAAGCTCCCTTTGAGACTCCACCTCAAAGCAAATATCATAAAAACCATCTGCAATAAAGATCCGCTCTTTTGCAGGGATTCTTCTGTGGTCAAGACAGCCAACAAGGATACTAAGAACCCCTTTTTCTCTGGTAAATCTCATATCCACCTTGAGTGTCTTACCGAACAGGGTTCCCAGAGACCACATCGCCAGAAAGTCTCCAATTCGCCTTTGGGGGATACCAGACATCAAAATCCAGATTTCCGGAAGTTTGCTGGTGGGTTCCATGGAGGAGACGCACTGCTCAAAGTCTAACTTGATGCTGCTGTTGGGGACATGGAAGGTGCCAAACCTCGCAAGCCTCTCGATCTCCTCTTTGTCTGGGAAGGTGACTTTGAAAACGTTGTGGCCGACCTGACGGCACTCCCAAGTGAAATTTTCAATTGGAACCAGCCTCTGCAACTGAGAAATGATACCGGGGATGGAGAGCTCTCCTCCAGTAACCGAAAGAAGCCCGAGCCTAGTGCTCTCCAGTTTTGGCCTGTATGATTTCATGATAGGGCACTCAAAGAACATCAGCTTTTCGTCGGAGATGCCATGAAGAATAAGTTGAGGTTTGGGGGCTGAAAGGAGGTGGCAATCTTCTGGCTTGTGACCGACCTGCTCGCAGTAATCGCACAAGACAGCAGTGCATTCGAAGAAGAGGTGCCCATTGCTGCCACAGCGATAACATGATTCCTTCTTCGCCTTTTTCTTGCCCTCGGCTTGATTATCGTTGCAACCACCGGAAGCATTTGCAGAGGAGCTTTCGCCTGGGTTAGCCATCTTGTGGGCTAATCCAGCATTGCCGGTGGTGTCACCAGACTCGGAACTTCTGTTGCTTGAAGATTTGTTTCTGAACTTCTGTAGAGCCTCTCTTGTTAGCGCCGTATATCTATCTCTGCACAACAGTCGAACTGCGTCGAGCTGGCCACTCAATTTAATTAGTTAGCTTGTCCCCCAACATACCCTTGCTCGATTTAACCCATACGAGTCCGTTGATCCATCGTGTGCAGCGTACTTGACGACGCGGAATTCAGATTTCGGAGGGGTACTATGTGGCTTTGTCAAAAGCTGAACCCAATGTTTCTCAGTGTCGACATTCGATCAAAGAGATGTGAGCCAATGGTCGTCGTCATCATCGTCAACACCGGAGCCAATGGTCGTCGTCATCGATCTCCTAAGCAAGCTCCTACCTGCGTACGTAGAGCCTCTCTTGTTAGTGGAGTATATCTCTGCACAACAGTCGAATTGCGTTGAGCTGGCCACTCAATTTAATTCGTTTCCCTGTCCCCCAACATGCCTTGCTCGATTTAACCCATACGAGTCCGTTGATCCATCGATCGTGTGCAGCCTACTTGACGACGCGGCGCGGAATTCAGATTTCGGAGGGCTATTATGTGGCTTTGTCAAAAGCTTAACCCAATGTTTCTCAGCGTCGACATTCAGTGTTGCTGAATTATACTGAGGTGTAGCTAATTAATCGCATCGAATAAAAGGAATAAACTGGTTGCGCTGACACTGACAACTCGGGACAATTAAACAAGCCTCTAACCGGTCTAAGCGCACATCATGTCTCCACAAGCTCCCGGTCGGCGATCAAAGAGATGTGAGCAAGTGGTGATAAAAATTGGCATGAAAAGAAACACCGGCCAGGTTCTCTCTTCTCCCCTGCGCTCCGGAGGCACATTAGCTGTTGTTAAACTGCGCCGCGAACATCTCGACGTGCATAATTGCATACATGTAGTACCTGCTCTGTCTTGTTGTTTATCTCATCATCCATATCGGAGAGAGGCCGTGTATGCAGCATACATACTGGGGAACGTGGGAGGGGTGTACGAACACTGGTGGGAGGCCTCAATACGACGATCATACGAGTTACACTTACGCCTCCACAATCGACATGGTCGCATGCATGAATAGTCCCGTGATTATTCTCTCTACACCATGCACTCGCAGTCGACATGCTCGGCACGCGGAGACGAAAGGGGGAGCGCTAGCTAGCAGGTTCATGGAGAGAATATATGGAAACGGAGACGACAGATCGTCGACTGCCCCAGTCGATCTCTCTCTCTGCCCTTCCTCCATTATTCCTGCCTGCCGGCCAGCTTGCTTGCTCACACATGTACACCACCTCACCTGGTGATGGGGTTTACTGATTTTAAACACAGGCATATGACGCATTGTGTGTTGTACGGCCAAGGGATTATCTTACTAGTAAGATTAAAAGTACCGTGCATGATCGCTTCCTCATCAAGCTTTTGAGCATGTTGGACCGTACGACTGAACCAAAAAGTTACTGTCCAGAACAGCACCGCGCGATTCAGGTAGGCTGTCTATGTGATCCAAGATTCAGAGGCGAGCTCCAAACATAACGTTCAGTTTGGAATTATCTTGATCGCCTCGGAACATTCCAGACATATTATCTTTCATGTATGCATGAACTGTGGGTTTTTGTTCGTGTGTTCACAGACCGACGCCCAAAAGCTCAATTTGCAGGAGAACCCATCGAAAACTCCATATGGAGGACGAGCTACATGTAGCTCGTTATCAAGAGCGTCCAGTAAGTTAGGATCTGTCCTACCGTGGTATTGTTGTGTTGTATAAAGTTGTGTATGAGCCTTTTCTCGTTGTATTTCAACAACGTATAGCCACGGCACATGTTTTAGTTCAGGGCAACGGCCCATGTCAATCCTTGCCTGGCTACACACCAGCTTACCCGACGCGTTATGTACCATGTTACCGTTTAACATAGGCCATGCGAAACATTACAGTGGGGACAGCTACTCAGGAACGTTGGACTTGGGCCAAACTTTATTTATCTACTCGTATTTATTAATCCCCCAACCTGCACTATCCATTCAGTTCATGGCCTGCTTGAGACATCGTTTTTTAGTCAAATTCACGCGCCATATGATGTGCGGCAAATTCTAATAAAGTATCATGAGTTACACAGGTTGAGGCGTTTTGGCACCCGGGACATATTCTTCTGGTTTTTAAAATCTGTTTTAAATAAAATTCAAAATATTAAAGATTCTGACAAAAAAATCATGCCTAGATCTCGACATTGTATGTGCTCGCAACATCGTTTCATCAAACTAACGATCTATTCTATGTTGTGCGTACAAAAGATAAAACCCGGTGTAAAAAAGATTTGTCACAAGCCTTTTTTTTTACATAAGACATAAAAATGTCGCTTTCTGCGAAACTTCAGATGCACACATAGGATATCGAGACATACAATTCTTTTTTGGAAATTTTTGACGTTTTGAAATTTTTTCGCCGGTGGCAGGAGCATATGCTTCCATGTGACAAATGAATTCCCGAAGTTCCACATTTTAAAACTATCTTAACAGTTACTATGAATTCACTGTCATTATGCTTCTTTCTTTAAAGAGTTATGAGTTTGTCTCCTCATCACAAATCTACGGATGATTTAATTTAGCATGCTCTAAATTCATGTGAATCAGTCAAAGGGAACTGTTTGTGAGGTCTATCACGCATTAAGAAAAAAAAATGTAGGTCGCCCATCGCTGAACACTCACGGGTACACGGTGCAGTGATTCACGAACATGTTCCATTTTCGAATTCTAGATACACGAACCATCGATCCTGTGCTCCGGCTGCTGGCCCTCCTCCACCGCCCATGTACAAGCAGGGTAGTAGATACGACGGTAGTCACGGCCGGCACATCTCCCATTTCCCCACTGTATTGACCCGTAACTGGCAGAAAACACCTCTAGCACAGATCACAATGTATAAATGCAGGCTCCTGATACCGGGCTACCTGTAGCCCGGCCTCCAAACGTCCGCACTCGAGAACCCATCCCCAATTCGAATAGAAATGGTCAGAAAAGCTTGCCCCCATTACATTACGAGATGCACGGGCGGGCCATCGGCTGTCTAATCCGATCGATCTGGAAAACCAAAGCCAGCCAACCTGAATCCAGCACTGCCATCTGCCCGCACCACGCAGAGCAAGCGATCGAGCCTTTGGAATGGAACCACATCTGATGATGATGATGATTACGGCATTACGATGATATGTTTTTCTCTCCATTGCTTGCAGCTTTGAGCCATGAGACAGCTCACGCCTCTGATCTTACAGCTAGCTCCAGGCCACCCTTGTCCCTTTGCCCCCGGTCCAGTCAAACCTCAGCTCCATGGATTCCTCGCTCGCTTTCTCTCCCATGCCCTGCGTCTGCAGTGCAGTTGCAATGGTGGGCGTGTATTGTAGACAGGAGTTACAGTTGTCCACGTTGAGGCCACGCAGCGCAGGCAGAGAAGAGAAACGGAGGCTGGAGCATGTGCTTCGCCCCGTCCCCGCCACTTGTTTCGCCGGGGTCGCCCATCGGTCCGGCCGTTCTCGCGCGATCGGAATCTCTGATGTGACGGTGGTGGTGAAGATAAATAACTGCACCTGTGTAAAGCGATGACGGTGTTGCTGCACTGGCCCATGTGGATGTGGTTAACTAACTAATAGCTATTTTTAGGCACGGTAAAATTGTAGTATTATTTTCGATTTGCAAAAAAAAATGTACTTCCTCCAATCGGAAATAACTGTCGGAGATATAGTACAAACTTTGTACTAAGCTAGTACAAATTTGCCGACATTTATTTCCAATCCGAGGGAGTATTATTTTGGTTGGAGGAATCGAGAGCTTGACACTACACTTTGGTAGAGCGTACGTCAGTGCGTGTACGTCTGGACCAGACTAATCAGATGACAAAGATAAAGCAAGTTCCCTTTTCTCGTTTGGAGATCCGGCGCACACGCTGGCACGTACGCCGACACAGGCTCAAGGTAGTACGCGTACATCATCAGGTGTTAGGGTTTGGACGTACTTGTGTTAGTATAGTGGAGCATTCGAGTAGAAAATGCTCACAACTATAGTACTCCTGCATCAACCCAACCGTGAAATTGCATGTTAGCTAGCAGGTGGTATTCAGACGGGAACATCGCGTCTGTCTACCCTCTGCAGAAATGTACGTTCGTACCGTACATATGCACTCCAAATTTTGTTTTTTCCTTAAGTACGATGTAGTTAGCTCTTTTCTATGCAACAGTAGTATGATTAGCCGCAGACATTTTATGCAACGTAATGCTATCACCGCATTTGTTTTAGCAATTCGAGATTCTCATCGGTCGAGCATATTTGCATGATCCCTTGACCATTTGTCGGTTCTTGGACCTTGTATATACAATTGGGAGTTGATTCGTGGTTCTTGAAGGTAATGATGCATGCAGGAAGAGTTTAGAGCATCGTAACGCGTCACAAACAAGTACCTAGTAATAATTAATTAATAAACTTTGCCGACACTTATTTCCAATCGGAGGGAGTATTATTTTGGTTGGAGGAACTGAGAGCTTGACACTACAATTGGGAGTTGATTCATGATTCTTGAACGTAATGATGCATGCAAGGAGAGTTCAGTGCATCGAAACGCCTCTCAAACAGCTAATGATTAATTAAATGTGAGGCCATAACTGACAAACTGGAGTGTACTCCCTCTGTTTATAATTATCTAGCTTTCTGGATTTAGTTAAAGTTAAATTTTATAAACTTTGATCTAATATCTAGAAGATATCAATATCTTCAATATAAAATATGTTTTATTACATCATCATAAAATAATTTTTTCCTTATATTCTTGATCTAAATTTAACCTCAAATAAACTCAGAACGTGAGGTAAATGACAACATAGGGAGTAGTGCCCGAAATGCAGCTGCCTGATTTTCCAGCTACTCCCTTTGATTGATGGGTTATAAAACTGTAACCATTATTTTGGTCAATAAAATATGAATAATATGTCGCAAAAATTATATCATCAGAGCCATCTTCAAAAAAAGCTTAAATGTTATAACTTTATTATACATTTTTAACCAAATTAGTAGTCAATATTTTTTTTTGCATAAACTAGGTGAGCACATGTTAAACTAAACCGGAAGGAGTAGTAGTACATACCGTACATACATCAGCCGTGTATATGCTGGCGTCATCGTGTCAGGTCAGAAGACACGTTTGCGACCTTGTGTGCGAGCGGCATCGGCAGGAGTAGCCATCAAACAAAATCCATGGTATCGCCACCCCTAGCACTCTGTAGGGATTGTCGAATGCGGCACTATACGAGGACGTTGCGAGACCCGATCGATCCAGGCTGCGACCTGCGCTGCGGGAAATGATGGTGTCTGGCAAGGAAGAAAAAGGGATGACTGACTGTGACTGACGTACGTACTGTGGGTGGATCAGGGGATTGGCCGGCGCACAAGTGGCAAACACCGGGCGGGGATCGATCCACCCACCCACCCGCCCGCGCACGCTGTCTCTGGGTCCCATCTCACGTGACATCCAGGACCGCGCCGTGCCTGCGTCCATCGTCCGATCGATCTCAGCTGGTGCGTAGGTAGGACCCCCGGCGTTTGCGTCACCGGGAACGGGAACACACGCACTCGATCGCTGTTGTTGGATCCGCTTTCGCCACGCCGTGATGTATGATGCGTGCCAGATCCCATCATCCGTGCGTTGCGCACATCTCAGCTGTTGCCCATGCATGTCGCAGTGCTGGTCTTTATGACACAGTGCGAGGGGGTGCATGTGTGCATGGCCGTTCAGCAAATTTGTAGGGGACCAGCTGAAACCATCGAATTTGCTTACAAGTTAATCGATCGACTACCGGTATGATACGAGGAAAGTTAACTGGAAGGCTACTTTGAGATCTCGCTAGGTAAAAACACCTTGACCGCAAATTAATTAGTTAGTGGCAGTAATTTTCTAAACGAAGATCACAGCAAGACATAGTAGTGCAGGGGGGCTCACGCACGCAGAGGTAGAGCTAGTTGGGCAAGAAAAGGCGCCAGCACGTTGTGTGGAAAAGGCAAACTGCAAAGCCAGCTGTTTCCACCTTCTCCTACAGCTCTCTTCCTCCTCATTCCTCATCACAGCTGCAGTGCCAAGATCTAGCCTGGCCGTCCATATTCGTTTTAGTGTAACCCGGAGTCCCGGACCTGCTGTAAATGAATCGTGACAGAATATACCAAACTAGTAGAATGGAAATCTTCACCTCCACCAATTGGACCTTACGCGTCAGTGTCCACAAATGTTGGTATCGGACTATCAGAGCAAAAATGAACACTAGACTGGATATAGGGAGAAGACAGTGAGTCAGGCATTTTCTGTTCGTTCGTTACACTGGTTGTTAAGAGATAGGTGACGTAGTACGTGAGGCTGCGATGTGGACCATCTCTGTCTCCGTGGGCGCAGATGCCGAGGCTGGGCAGCAGCAGAGGTGCCAGGCTAGAGCACCAGTCCGACGACAGACGAGTAGCAGCGCGCCTGTTTCCGTTATCCACCCAACCAACCACCACCACCCTCTCCCTCCTTCGGAATTGTAAATTCTCCGGTGCAGTCCAGTCTATATAAAACCCTCGGGCAGCCTCCTCGCCAATCGCCCGTCGTGCATCTCCATTCATCTCCGCGCGCAGTCTCGTCGAGGTCCGCACGTAGACAGGCAGCAGGGGAATCAGCCGGCGGCCATGACGATGCTCCAGGGGGTGCAGCAGCCGGCGGCGGCGGGGGCGGTGTTCGGGGACACGACGCTGACCAAGGTGTTCGTGGGCGGGCTGGCGTGGGAGACCCACAAGGACACCCTCCGCGAGCACTTCGAGCGCTTCGGCGACATCCTCGAGGCCGTCATCATCTCCGACAAGCTCACCGGACGCTCCAAGGGCTACGGCTTCGTAAGCTCCCCTCCCCTCGCTCCATCGACCTTTCATGGCTACCGCATTCGAGCTATAGCTTCTGACGCGTTTCGCATGCACGCGACAACAACAAACAGGTGACGTTCAAGGAGGCGGACGCGGCGAAGAAGGCGTGCGAGGACGGCACGCCGGTCATCAACGGCCGCCGCGCCAACTGCAACCTCGCCTCGCTCGGCGCCAAGCCGCGGGCCCAGCCGCCGACGCACCTCCTCCGCCCCTCGCCGCCGGCCACCCCGGGGCCGCACCACATGCCCGCGCTTCCCTCCCCGCACCACCAGCCCGCGCCAGGTACATTTTGAACTCGATCCAACGAGCTATAACTGCTGCTAACGTGCGTACTGACGAGCGATCACATGTTTCTGTAATTGACTATGCTCGCAGCCATCGCGGTGGGGTCCAGGGGCGTCTCGCCGGTGCCGTGGTACTACCACCCCTCCACCACGCCGCCGCCGCCGCCGCAGGCCGCGCACTACGCCGGCCACGGCGCCCACCAGCAGTACCACGGCGTCCTCCCCTTCTACCCCGCCGCCGCCAACTACGGGTACGCACACCCTGCATCCAAATCCAACTACCTAGGCTCCCTTGCACATTTGAATTTTGGACGGCCGGAGCTCGCGCCTCGAGCGCCGCGCGCGAATTCCCTGTATTCGTACGAGGGTTCGTGTCCGGCAGCGGCGGCGCGCCCGAGCCCGCGTGACCGGCGCCTGTCGCGGTGTCTGTAGCGCGGCCGGCGAGGTGACGAGGTGGTCCCCGCCCGTCAGGGACCACACCACGCAGCGTGTGGGCACATGCGTGGCAGCGGCTCGCTGCACGCGACGCGACAAGCGGAGCACAGGGACAGGCTGGACCTGGACTGGACCGTGCCGCCCTGCCAGCTCCCTCGTCGTGCCCTCACGTGCCCACCACGTGCCGGCCTGCACGGCACCAGAAAAAAAAACAAGAGACCACAGAAAAGATAGCTAAAACAACAGTTGCGCTGTTAATTTTCAAAGGAGAACCGTAGTTAATTACCGCACGATCTGCCTTTCTTCATCCTGTTTTTACAGTGTCATCAGTACTAAGTGAGATGCATGATTGGTTTGCTTTGCTTATTTTCAGGTACTCGCCGAACTACGTCGCTGACATGAGCTACAGCGCGGTAATTCACCTCATCCTAACTCTGCATAAAACTGTTACTGCGATGTCAGTTCACAGATCCAGAACTAACAGAGCTTCCATTCGCATTAGCAGAAGCTAGGCCAAGCGGCGCCCGGCGCGGGCGGGGCCTACATGCAGCCGCAGGGACACTTCGCGTACCCGGCGGCGGCGCAGGGAGGCATGCTCGCTCACAACGGCGGCATGATGCCCGTGTACCCCTACTACCACTATCAGTACCACCACGGCTCGCAGGGCCTCGGCGTCCCGGCCGCGCACTTCTTCCCGCCGGTCTCCGCCGCCGCCGTCCCCACCGTGCCCGCCGTCATCTCAAAGCCCACCGTCATGGTGCCTCCCAAAGGTATGCATAGCCAAGATCATTAGACATTGGAATTCCTGTGACATTAGTTCCAGCTCTGAATGAGGCAACCACAGTTTCTTAGCTAGCTACTACTCTGGGATCACAACAGTATTGGCTAAATCTCTTATATCAAAGTTATGCAAATGCTACCGGAAGAGACATGTCCTGTTAGACAAAATTATTACAGTTCAGCATGTTCATGATCTTTCTCAGTGCAAGCTGGCAAGATCCAATCTAACTTAGGGCCGTACATGTACCTGCAGTGGAGCAGGTGGCCGGGTGCAGCTGAAGGCACGGTGACCTCCATCTGTCCATCGATCGAGGAATTAAAAGCGGGGCCAAATTAGGGTGCTCGATCTATCTGTCTGAATCTGATCATAACAAGCTGCATGCACAAGAAGAAGAAGAAACGGGCTTAGCCCGCCTTGCCGCCGATTACATTCGTTCAATTCCATCTAACTCACTCGCGCGCCCATGGGGTGGGCGCGCGCCCAGCAAAGTCTGTAACAAAGATTCAATTAGTTCGCTCTCTCTCGTTTACCAACGTATTTTCAACGGTAAACCCCTTCTTCCAAGTGTCTGTAGTCCGATCGCTGCAGGGGACAGCGAAACCTGAATAAAATCGTCGTACTCCTAATTTCGTCATTCTCTCGTTCGACTTCGAGCTCCCTCACCGTGAAATCTGTATGTTTGTATGATCAGTGAGTTAGTATCACACCGCTGAACTGCCTATATGATGTTCGGTTAGCACGTCTCTGAACTTTAGGAGAGATTTTCAGAGTAAAAACTGCAGGTGCCCAAGAAATCCCAGGTTATCGACCAACTCCTCTTGCTATCAGCAAACTAATTGACTTGGGAAGAGCCTTGAACGTGTACGAAATGTAGGTATACAGAGGCGATGTTAAAATGAGCTGCCTCATTCCCTCTCATCTATTTTAATGACAAGATATGCAAATCTTGCATGTTCTTGAAGAAATTCCCTCTCATCTGCTAAACATCCAACGTTAATAGCTAGATGTGCTCAGTTGTAGGTAAGTACTACTACTAAATTTGTCATGCAATCTCCAGAAAAATAAAGAGAAGTATTAACTTGCAGTATCTTCAGAGAAGTCTAAAGATGACTGTCACGCTGGGCGAAGTACATACACAAGCTACATAATAAGTCCAGGTTTTTTGATTGAAATAATTTCACGACATTATTATTATTATAAACCAGGTCTTCGTCTGAACTCCGCATGAGCAAAATGCCCATACCAAAGAGACTTAATAACCACACAATAAATGTCTGGCTAAATGATTTGCTTTAAAAAGGTTCTTCAGGCAACAGTATTGATTACAGCAAGCTGAAGTCGACACTACATTTACTTTTGATGGGCACCGACAAAAATATAGTCCATAAGGCACAGAACAAAGCAATCACCAATAGTTAACTGTATATGAAAGTAGAAAGAAAAGCTGTGTGACTAAATTAATATATTAGGAGTTCATCACTTGGCGAAGTTTGGTACAGGCAATCTTCATAAGAAGAAAGAAAACTGCAGAGTCACGACCTTACAATAACTGATGAATAACGGAAAACAATTTCTGAGAACTAAACGTATTAATCAATGCTGGCCTGTGTGAGCCACAACCCACAATTCACTAAACACAAAAAATTGTATTCTATTGATCACCTCCATTAGCGAAACAAAACGCCTCTCAGGTCCAACGGAAAACTACAGGTATTATTGGACTTCTCTGCCCTTGTTATCCAATAAGGCTCTCCATACAAGTGCAGGATCTGTTGTAATCACCCCGGATGTAGTTCTCCATAATATATTAGCTCCGAGGCACCGACCATACTGAGAAAGGACGGCCATATGTACGGTTTTCTGGGGCACTTAGGGTTTGCTACGCTTTTTGGATTCGCTGTAAAGAATGACTCCTATAACTGTGAGAGTGTAACCAAGCATTCCAGTTATAGACACAGGATTCTTGAATATCAGAATTGAGACGACAACTGCCACAGCACCTTTTGCATTACCAAGGACCTGGAAAGAAGCATGGATATGTTAAATCGTCAAACCACTCGATTGCTAAAAACCAAATATTTAATGTCTACTTGTTGAATGAACAAAAACGACCTCGTGAACAAAAACTCAACAGCCAAAACATAGCTCACCAAATGCTATGCATTAAAATCATCAGAATACAGCAGTCTTGGCATTTTTTTCTTAACAGATGCAGATGAATACATATACCTCGACATATTTAGTATCAGAGCGCCAATACGAATGCCACAATACACTTATATTCACAAACTGGATTATCAAGTGGGTTGCTGACCACAGCCACAATAGTAGCAGTCCAGCATAATGGGGGTGTTTGCAATAGGGATATTTATTTAGATGGATTTGGAATAGAGTCCCAAGTTTAAACTACATTCTGAAGCTCCACACAACAATATTTATCATCCAAACACCTCTTTGCTTGACAGACAGACCTGTAAATTGTTTCAGGTGTATGCACGCTAACATGGTACAGTTCTTTATGGCTATTGCCATACTGCTTGTCACTCATGCCAAGTAAAGAGGTGTGACAGTGGAACATTAGTCCACATAAAAAAGATAGAAACTTGCAGTTACGTGGCCCATTGGAGATATTAAAACAAAAAAGGAACTATAACACTCACATCTAGTAACACGAGACAGAGGCAGTTTGCATATTCGCAAAAGCTCAACAACTGATGGGATCAAAAGTTAAAAACATCAGTATCTATCTACACTCATATTTAGAAGGAATATTTTGATCCCATTCTCTGTTCTCTTAAAAGGAACAGTAAACCATTTAAAAGCCATACTTGCTGCTGTGGAGAAAGCGGCAGCTAGCATATTCACAAAAGCTCAACAACTGACGGTTCAAAAGTTAAAAACATTATCTATCTAAACTCATATTTGGAAGGAAGATTTTCATCCCATTCTTCGTGCTATCTTAGAAGGTACAGTAGACCATTAAAAAGACATACTTTCCTTCTGTGGATGTGAATAATGCAGGGTCAAAATTGATTAACCAAGTCTACAAGGTGGTAGGTTAAACATATTGATTTTGCCACTATGGACTGCATGTAAAACAACTTCTTGGGCACATTGTTAAACAATATTCCAGCACCTTATGAAGAAGAATGAATTAACAGTGAGACATACCTGTAGAGTCAAGGCACTAGTATGTTTGGTCACCAAGAAATTGGTCAAATTGACGAAATATGCCAGGCAAGAGTTGAATAACAGCAACCAAACAATGGTGAAATCCTTTTTCGCCAGTTCTATTGTAACACCAACAACATTATCCTCCATAAAGAGAGTAGCAGGAAGCAAGAGAATAACAGCAACTGGAGCCATATACAAGAGCAAATTCATAGAATTAAGCTTCTCCCTGCAACATGGCAAAATAGTCAAGAGTCAAGATTGACGTAAAAGCACAAACCCTAGAAGTATATATGCAAAACCCAAACAAACATAAACATCCATTTGTTCATGAAAGTAATATTTGAATCAGAGGGCATGCATATACAATCTCTCATTGACACAAATACAGAGGAAAAACTGATTACCCCTCAGAAGACA
This sequence comes from Dactylis glomerata, assembly GCA_007115705.1. Lineage (NCBI taxonomy): Eukaryota > Viridiplantae > Streptophyta > Magnoliopsida > Poales > Poaceae > Dactylis > Dactylis glomerata. The sequence continues at coordinate 1,858,288 of QXEO01001193.1, forward strand.
GGAGAATCCCTTGCAACACCGTCTTCAATGCCCTTGCAGCAGTGGCTCCAATGCACATGATGAACCCAAACAGATGAAAGCTAGGCTCGCTCTGTAGATTTGAATTGTGGCATATTAGTTCATAAAAAAGATGCAAAATCTGACATCTCTATAATCGACTGTGAGAAAACAGTTTGCTAACTCGAGGGTATAAACACAAGTCATAATCTTACTACATATAGTGCCATTAGCCATCATCCCACAATTAACTGACCTAAATGTTGTATTGCTACTGCACTATCTATCCCAAAGGGGTCAACTTAGCAATTGCACAATTAACACCACATGGTCTAATGGAAGAATATAAATATTACATGTCTAGATTAACGATGGCATAAATCATGAGCATCCAAATGTTATTTTGATGAGAATCAAAACCAAAGGGTTTTTCCAGCTCCAATGATAAAAAAAGTTGGGATACAAATAAATGTGAGCTTTTCCTAGTACTACACAACGAAAGGACAACTTGGAGATTAATATTTTCGTTATAGACTTTTTACAGCAAAACAAACTAGATTTCTTCAGGAAACCATCCCCCTGATGATCGTGTGATCATGCAAACAATCAATCAACCGGCCTACTCTTGCGACAATTAAACAACCAGCTTACTCTGGAGACAATCAAACAGCTTCCAAAAGATGCCCTGCCCAACTCATCATCCTTAAAATCCTAATGGAGAAATCATCGCCAAGTGTGACAGCACGCTCAAAGGAAACCTGTTCATGCTAAACTACGAGATGCATGGCGTTTTCCCGCCTCTTTGTCACCGGTAATGCCTGTTGTTTTCGAAAAAACATAGCTCAAAAGAGGGACATAGTGAGAAGGATTGCTGAAGAGAATTCCAGCTCTGGAATGGAATGAGAAGAAAGCTCGTATTTCATGCTTGATGCTCCTCTTCGAGAGGGATCCACTGATTCTATAGAGAATTGGGCACTTGGAGGGAAATGTTTGTCACTTTGTTCCAGGATCGGGTCGAGCAAACAGGGATCGAAAGCTGGGCTCTTCCTAACCGTTTCTACACTGTGTATAGGGAAAGAAAGAGGGGAGGTAAAGGCTACTTTCAGACAAGACGGTGGGGAAAAGGACTTAGCCTACCTTACTGAGGTAGTCGATTGGAGAAGAGCGCCACATCACACTATAGACAGATCCGAAGCGAACATATCTGGTACTCTATTTATTATGTCAGCTTATCTGAATCTTTTGACTCTTCATAGTCTTGGTCATAGATAGGAATCAAGGCTATTTCCTTCTTAGGCACCACATTCTTAGCTTAGGAAATGCGCTTTCTTTGGCTTTCAATTGGTTTCAAGCTTGTATTAGTTATTAGTGGTTTGAAAGCTGGTACTACTGCTAGCTTCGCTGGTGGTATCCTGTTGTGCACTACTGCTATCTTCGTAGGTTGTATCCGGTTCGTGTATAAATTCACAGACTTGATAGTTCCGTTTTTTCTCATTGATGAAGTCTACCATACATTGTTCATCAATATGGTGAAATTGTGTAGGTATCTCATTCTTTTCAGCCTCTGCCATTTTCTTAAGGTTCTTAATCGCTTGATCTCTTATTAGTATTGGTGGATTTCTCATCCAATTCACATCATTAATTCGGTTGATAGATTCACATATAGCTTCATTAGATTGACTCAAGTCTATATTACTTATGAAACGTTTTCGAATCCAACTAGCAAAGCCGACACCTCTATCTGATAGATTTCGAATTGGAAATGCCATCGCTTTATTATGGTTCATTATATATATTTGATCTTCCAATTCCTTGACATGATTCTATATCTTGTTCGAATAGACTAACGGAACCAAGTTTCTGTTGAAAATAGACATGTGTATTTTGTTTTCATCATTAAAGACTATGAGGATGGGATTTTCCCCACTGGCATATCTCATCTTGATTTTGTCTGAGATATATGTTGTCATTGACCCTGAATGGCTACCACTTGGTTGATTTAGTCAAGTGTTTTGCCCTAGACAACTTTGGGTTGTAGTTAGTTAACCCTACTTTCCGAAATCAACTCTAATCAAATCAATCGAATAGAACCACTCTAATCAAACTAATATAATGTGGTAGATGATGCTTATATCATGTTAGCTAAATTGATCTCCTAGACAATTGAAAGTCGAAACTCCTAGACTTCTTATTTCTCGAGTCTATTTTGTGGGTCTATAGGCTGATATAATGTGTGTGTTATCAGGTGCTCTCGCCCAGGACTAGGTATACAGCTTGTAATTGCTATCTATGGGACATGCATGATCTATGTGACATGCATGAAGCTTCTGACATCTGTGAGATAGTTCTAACCATCACTGAATGTAACTTCCCCCTCGCCTTACCATTAGGATAGACTAAGCGGGGGCTCCAAAGCACCTGATGAGGAGTCCCAATTCACTATCCGAGAATGGACCTGGCTCTGTTGTTTCCTGCCTTCCCTTGTGAACAACCGTCTTCTTTGGTCTTATTACTACGAGAGAGTAGTTCGATAGTAGCAATTTCTATGAAAGGGAAACTGAGGATTCCATTGGATTAGGGGAGCCACGGAGATACGACTTCTCCCGGCTCGCTCTCAAGCAGACTGCAGTGAAACACGCGATTCCTGGCTGGTTTGCTAAGCGTTTTCTGCATCCATGTACGAACATATCGGCCTAAGGTCCGCACTTTGATTCGACGAAAGAAAGACGTAGGTAGTGAGTGAGCCTTGCCTTTGCGCAGGAGCATTATCCACACTTTCCTCGCTTGCATTCCGCTCCGCCAACAGTGGACGAGCGCCTACATCGATCTGTCTCCCGACAGGTTCAACACAAGCAGCAGGTGGGTATGCCGATAAGATTCCTTTGTTCGACTATCGTCCATATGCTTCAAAACGAGGCTATTATGCTCTGGGTAATTCTACCTATCCGTTTGGACCACGTACCTAGATCAAGTCAATCATTTCCATCTAAGTTGTCCTGCAAAAACAGAAGAAAGCAACAAGTTCTCCGTTTCCAGTTCCCAAAGGGTGTGAATGGAATCAATAATGAGATATAGAAAGTTGACGTAAGCTGTATGCATTCGGTGCCAGCTAAATCGTTATTCCTTTCCAGCAAAACGTAATGGTAGAGGATGAAGGAGAAGTTGTTACTTGAGAAATGATGAAAGCAAAGAATGACTACTGATGAACCTTCTTTTCTTCTTTGTTCAGCTTTCACAAGCAAGATACCTTGAAGCAGGTGACAGTCTATAGCACAGGAGAGTCCCATTGATGACATGATACAATCCTCTTCAGATTGATTTCGAACTTCAAGGCAAGGAAAAGAAATAGAACGTACCTGCGCTTATTTACTACTTTTTCTCGATCAATGGTCCCATCCAATGAGTGGTATCTGAGTATCATAGTATCATAAGAAAGTGCATTTGTACACCCGCTTATCTTTCTATAGAAACTGATCTCTAAATGATTTTGAGATAGGATGTTTCTGGAATTACCCCTGCTACGTAGAATGGGATAGTGTCAACGTCCTTCATTATAGTACCGAAGATGCTCGTAGGCTGGTCGATGGAAAGGATGGCTTTGATTCAAAGAGATGGATCTAGTATCAACATGACCCAACTTATGAAATCACTTCCATTCTCTTTCTATTGCTACAAATCGACAACAGTCCCTCGGAATTCCTGTTCGATAGGAACTCCTCGCTCTTCAACCAGAAATAGCAACATGTTTTTCTTCTCTCTTCCGGGCACACACCCTATCGGGTGACGCCACTTACAAACACCCCAAAGGGGAACGCCACACTTCCTATAACAGAAAAAGCAATATCTGAAATCTTTAAGCAACTCAAAAAGACGTATACTAAAAGATATGTGTTGTGCCAGGGATGGTCAATAACAAGATGAACCCAATGCCCAATCTTCCCAATAGTATTCCTTAACTCATGAATTGATACACTTGTTCATGGCATCCATTCTCTTTCTATTTCAACAAAAAAGCAATGGCAGCAACTGGTTTCTTTTGTTCACTTGCAAGAAAAATCAATGCAGCATTTGAATCCATTTTACTACTTGTATTGCCAAGGTCAACTTCTCTATCTTCCTCCTTCATTCCCCAGATGCAAGAAATCCTGTTCGTCCATGGATCAGTAATACAGTGGCGATCTCGGAGAGCGAGCCTCCCATTCTATTACCCTTCTTTTCCTTTGGAGGCCATTTGAGGAGATCGAGAACTAGTTCGGATAAGGTCCAATCAATCTTCCTATTCTTAGCAAGATGTCTTTTCGATTATTTCAAGGATCAAACCTTGATCTTTCCTTTTTTCCCCTCTATTTCTAGATTTCGGAATATCCGGAAGGAGCACGAGGAGATTTGGCACATCAGCACGCATTCCTACTACTTGTTAAAACAAACTGCTATCATGGCGAAGCTCTACTAAGCTATATCAATAGGCTCCGCTCCTTTCCTGGACTGGACTGAAACTAATAGGCAGCTTCCTCGCCTGTACTTCAACTAGGAGGTTGTTGATTGGAGCTCATCACTATAGATTCTCGAAAGGATATTGGATTGATTGAAAATCAAGGAAACTATCGATATCGGGTAGCGAACCTATTGTTCCTTATTCTTTTGTCCTCCTCGGCTCTAGTTGAACAATGCACACACCCCGCTTTAGCTGCACATAATAAGGTGATCCGTGAGGCGGCTAGCTATTAGTTAGTGCGATGTGCAGTGAAGTGAGAGATCTCTCTACTCTAGTAGACCAGATGAAATAGCTGCAATGACTAATGTTTGATTGGGAAGACAGAATACATACGTTGACGTGCCCAGTCGAGCTACCGTAAGGTGGTCTAGTTAAGGAAAGGAAACCGGCTATTCCCCTCACGCTAAGGGTGCGATTCCTTACTCTCGCCAAGATTCGTCTTTCTCCCCAAGCTGGGTTTAAGCTTTCTATCTGTCCTTTCAGATCTGAACAATAAATAATAGAATAGTAGGGCCCTTGATTTATGGGATAACCCGACCAAAGCATAACGATAGGATTCCTAGCAAAAGGCAGGGCAAGTGAGTTCTACACGATATTCGATAATGAAACGAGCCTTCCTCCTCCCAGGAAACCATATCTCATTGGCAAGGGAATAAAACAATCAATAAAAATATCCCGAAATAAACATATCATGATATCATGACAAAGCTACCTACCACAGCACGCTAAGGGAGTCGACAGAACGATCTACTCCGATTCAAATTAGACAGACACTATAAGTTAGTATGACATATCATTTTGTCCTCATCAGCTAGATCTCCGTCTCACTGATCCTGAATCTCGAGCTAGCCGAACTCAGATCCATCCCCAGCACCATCAGATCTACCGAAAAACGAGTGACGGAGAGGGAACAGGTAAAAACAACTTACGCCGCTGGCGATGACGACGCCGGTGACGACGGGGACGAGGGTGAGGTAGGTGATCCAGGACTCCCGCTTGACGGTCATGATGTACGCGAACACGGCGGTGAAAAAAGGGGTGGTGGCGCCGACGGCCTGGTTGAAGGAGACGGGCAGGTACCGGAGCGAGACGTTGCCCGAGACGACGGAGCCGCAGAAGACGAGGCTGAGCGCGGAGATCTTGGCGAGCTGGACGCGGGAGCGGACGAGCTGCATGGGCACGATCCGGAGCCAGGCGATGGCGGCGTAGGAGAGGAGCGCGCAGGCGGACATGTGGCACATGGTGAGGAAGATGGGGTACTTGAAGCCGTAGTTGCTGAGGAGGTACTTGTTGAGCAGGAGCACGCCGATGTTGGAGGAGTACCAGGCGGTGACGAGCCCCACCGTGAAGAACCTCCCGTTGGCCGCGCCCCCCGCGCCGCCCGGCGACGGCGAGGCGCCGCCTTTGGCCGTCATCGCCGCCGCGGCTGGTCGCGCGGCGCGAGCGCGGGTGGATCTGAGGAAGGGGGAGGCGCCGGTGGTGGGAATGACGGGGTGGGCTGGGTCGCGGTTGAATTGGTGCGGGCGGTGGGTTTGGGCTCGGAGCGGAGCCGTGTGAGCTTGTGTTTAAGGGCGAATTTGGGAGGAGACGGACGGCTCTGTCGGTGGATGGATGGAGCGAGAACGGACCGGGGCAACTGGTTTTCTGCTTCCCCTTGTGCCCTGCACACTATAGGAAGCTAGTTATCTTTTGTTTATTTATTAGTATAGTTTTAAATTTATTTATTGATTATTTAATATGAAAATACATCCTCCTTTCTAAATTAATTAGCACGTCCATATATTACGTCTAGTAAAGTGTACTTCATGAAACAAAACATATGTTTTTAGTCAAAAGTCAATCTCTTGCAAATTTGACCACTCTTATTCACCAAAATAATTGCTCGGCATACATTATTTTTAACTAAACATACATCATGGTAGAATCATTGACTACTGCTTTTATGCTATGAAGCTAGTTTGTTTTATTTATTATAGTATTTTCTTTATTGACTACTACAACTACTACAATGTATTGATCGATTATTTAGTAGTACTTTTCAATATATTGATTGTTGAATATTGAAGTACTTCTTGCTGCCAGTTAATTAGCGCATCCTAGTACGTCTAGTAAAAGTGTGCTCCTAAGCAGAACATCTATGGTCAATAACGATAGATCCACCATTTATTAGTAGTTTTTTATTAGTAGTTATCTTTTGTTTATTTATTATTAGTTTTTTATCTATCCAGCTCAAAACAAAGTTTTTTATTTATTGATTGATTATTGAATATGGAAATACTTCCTCTGGCCTAAATTAATTAGCACATCCTGACATCCATATATTATGTCTAGTGAAGTGTACTCCTAAGTTGTGACATAAATAAAACATATTTTTTTTAGTCAAAAGTCAATCTCTTACGACAAAAATGTAAACATCTGCAATCATTAACAATAGATCCACCATTTAATATATTTTCATATTATATTTATGCAAAATAGCCAGCTGTTCACAGAGATAGCTGTGCATAGGCATCCAACCATTCATTTATGATATAGGGAGCATAGTTAGCTTATGGTTTAGTATCCGTTTAGGCTTTCCGTCCATCCGAGAGCATAATCTGCCCCCATGCTTTCACCTAAACTTCCCATGCTATAACAACCGCAATAAATTCCGTTAGCTTTTATTATGTGCCAAGCTCAACAAGTTGTGGTAGTGGTCATTTTATGTCACGTGCATGAAAGCAGTACATGCGCTAGTTGTGGTTGTCTATCGGAGACTCTACTTTGGGTGGTTTAATTATTTGTCACACCACAACCTTTAGCTTATGTAGGTGCGGTGCTTTTAGGTGCTCAAGTTTGGGGTGTTTTTGACAGGGCTACCCGATCAAGTTGTGGTGGTTTATGCTTCCCCTCCCAACCATTACCCATTTAGTTGCTGCAGATCTCATTGCAGCTTCATAACATCGGTCCTATCTTCAGGATACGAAGCAAGCAAAAAACCACCCCTCTCCGTCTAGCCAAGTCATGTAAACAAGCAAAGATCCAATTTGATAGGAAAGACAGACTTTTTTATTTATCTCTGCAGTGTTTTTTTTTTTGCAAAGTTTCTACGGCGAAGACTTCATATAGATTTCCAGGTAAGATGTTGTTCGTACACAGCTAACACGTAGATATCTTCTGCGTTTTTAATCAAGTTTTCGAGATTTTGATTTCTTGCCTAGCCCATCCTCATTTCTAATGTTCGCATTTGTCTAGCACAAAACATGAACAACGGCCCCGGATCATGGGGTGGACGAAAGGGACGGAGCATCAAAGATACTCCCGAAGGGATAGCCGGCAATGGCTTGCAGCAGAATACCAAGTCGTACGGAAACAGTGAACTTTTGGTTGAGCTCAACTCGATCGTCGGTAGGTTCACAAGTGAGCAGTGCAGAATTGCCGAATCAACTGGTTTTGCAGCATACGCCAAGCCCGTGCACGCTCTTCTCTTTGATAGACAGTTCACTGTCTGGCTACTGACAAAAGTTGCACGTTGTTCGAACGGAGGTGCCGGATGAGCTCGCGAGTGCTTCCGTCTATTCTACTGTGTGATGGCCATCTCCTCTTCTCACCAAACGATAAAGACATTGGATGGTTGTGCTGGTCAACAAAACGTTTTACGAACCATGAGTTGTCTTTGGCTTTCAACAGTGTCATCATGCATGGGCATTTGCAACGTGCAGATCTACTCATATCGCCTTTGTCTCCCCCCTATGAACATATATAGCTTCAGGTTAGGATCGCTAGATATAAGGGATTATATTAGAGCAAATCGATAGCTAGAAAAAAAGATGAATATGGGGGGTGGGGGGGAACAAACCTGACATGAACAAAGTAAGTCTTGCCTGCTCCTCGCGTGTGAGGCATTGATGCGGATTCGTCCATACCTGATTCTGAAACCAGTCTCCCACGAATACATGTTGAAGAACTCGTACACCTCCTCAATCGTCTGGAACACCTGACCCTCTTTAGGCGTAAAGATGCAATTCTCACCACGATTCGCGGATTCGCGCAAAGCCTTTTCAACCGCGCCATAGTTCCATGCTACTGGGAGAGAAGGACCAGCCGGAAAGCTTCCGAAGATGAAAACAAAATAAAATGTGGTCAGCTTGAATTAATAGGAATATAGTTCATCTATTTAACAGTTGAAAACTAAAGCTTTGCCAACCTGTCGTGGGCACCGACGGCAGGGGGCTCCATCAATTGTACCGCCGGACCGGCGATGAGGGCTTTGCGCCCTGGCCGTGCGAGAGTGCTTTGCAGAGGATGAAACTAGAAGTGCAGGGGAATTCTTTGTGAGATATCAGGAACTGCCTGTGCAAACTATATAGGACCATGAAATGGCGGGAATGAACCACCTAAACTAGAAGTGCTAGTGTTGCATACAGGGCTTCATAAATGTTCATAAACGGCTTCATAAATGACCAACAAGTTTTTTTGCAACAATAGTGCGTAGTTGTGGTTACCATCGCATGCATAACTTTGCACTTGTGTAGCTGCCACACATTGCATGTTGACAATGCAGGGCACAACAACTACTTAGATGTGGTTAGGCTATGCCATTATAGAATGAAGACTACAACAACTACGTAGTTTGGATAGGTTGTGTCATTATAGTAGTCGGCTACTTCTCATAAACGGCGTTATCACCAGCCAGAAGATGGATCACCTAATCTAGTATATAGAGTGCATGTGGTCTTCACATCCAACGGACGGTACACTATGCACAGCTACCCCCATAGGCATAAAATCCGCATTGTTATATTTATTAAATATTGTAAATGGTTATATTTTTGCCTATAAGATTAATAAAACTTTATAAGTGATATGGGTACGCCCGCTAGAGCCCATGGCATTGATACCCCTAGTTTATATTGAAAATAAGCACAAGAAGATTAAGGCCAAGGAGACATCCGAAGGATAAGCAGTATAAGAAAAAACTTGTATAAGGGAAGTGTAAACCGACATAGCCTACAAAACTGTCTATGGCCCGACCAGGACTCTAGGACCTAGCCACCTATAAAAGGGGCTGGGAAGAGCCGGTAGAGGATCTATCGGAAATCGAGCTTGTAAACCCTAAGTTTTGTCTCAATACAATTGTGAGATCGCCTTGTTTGTCTAATAAACCGTCAAGATCATCCAGCGCACCTCTCCCCCGATCCTAAGTCCATAATTCATGAATATTGCCGAGGCCAACCCTCGTCAATAAGACATTAATTTTTAACTAAATATATACTCCCTCTTTTATGGAACATGGGTGGTAGAATCACTAACTAGTACTTATATGCAACTAGTTTATTTTGTTGAGTATATTTTTTTATTGACACTACAATTGTGCTTGGATTTATTGATTGTTACTAATATGTCGTAAAGCTACCTTGCTTGTTTGGAAGCATATATTTACATATTGAATACTAAAAACTTTTCTTTATAATTAACAGCTACTACTAATATGTTACTAAGGCTAGCTTGGCATTAACAAGATTTTTAAATCATAGAAGTATAAATTCACATATAGAATGTTATGGTATCAAATATAGTAGTAAACAAAAAAGCACACAGATTGTTGAGAAGAAAGAATTTTGAGGCCGTATGTACTTTATTAGGGAGGAAGATGCAAAATGCATTAGAACTATAAGCTACATTCGGTTTCATCTAATATTTATAAGAAACTCCTATCCTATAAGTTCTCTTTTGGTGCAATCCTCTACTCAGTAGGATACAAATAAAAAAATTGTTATTCTCCACTTTTCTTCAAAACTTCTTTTCATCATAAGAAACCCCGAGGGGTCTCTAAACCACTATATGCAACTAGTTTTTTCTCTTCTAAATGCACAATACATGGTAGCTTGGATAAAAAGAATCTACACATATGCCTCAACTTCTAAACTTTCATCTAAGATAAAAAATCTTAGTGCAGCCATGGCCATTCACACTCCTAAAATATGACATTAGATCCATGACCTAGTAAAAATGACAATTGAGATCTCGGTTTCCGGTTCATATTTTTAAGATTTTTAAACCTTCAAAAATAGATAGAGCTTTTGGTAAGCCATAATTCATGGTTTTGGAGGCCACCTGGCCATCTACAAAGACGACAACACCGAGCGGCGACGATGGTGTGTGTCAGGCTGGCAACAGAGTATAGAAAACAAAGGTGATGTAATGAGAAGCCGTCACTAGAGGCCGTGGTGCTTGACCGACTATGCAACACGACATATGTGTGAGGTGGTTGAACTACATATGTATGATGTCAATAAAGGTTTTCCAACGTTAATGTGTTACCATTCCCACCGATTGTTTCTTCTCAGAATTGCAAAACCGAAAGCACGACGAGTCCAACTTGTTCCTTTAACATGACCCCAATATAGAAAAATGTATACCTAATTTTTTTTAGGGAAAGGAGGAAAAATTATATAATCACACTTAATACTATGACAATGAGAAGATCTAAAGTGATTTCTTGGCTATTCTACATTGGTGATATTAATTAATGGGGTTGGTCTATGTCCCAGCGACTGTCCCAATCACCTAAGAAAAGTGCAACCGCTAGTTTAGGGAAAAGTAAACTCTTCAAGTTGCACTTTTTCTGGCAGAAAATTGTTGTGCAATTCAAACAAGTTGCATTTTTGGGTGATGGAGACAAAGAAATTCTCAGTGCAAATCTGCAATTAGTGATAGCCAATTGTAGAGTTGGTTTTAAAACAACACATTTAATATATCATTTCTTGCAGTTTCTGTAAACGATTTAAAAGGATTAAATAGTCAACTGATTGACTCTATCTCCATAGATGTCTTACTATTTCGTTTTATATCAACGGTGCAAAATGATAAATCTAGTAACCTTGGTCACACACTCCATTTCAAGAGCAGGCCATGATGATCGGCAAAATGCTAGTACGGACGTGGAGACCCCATTTTGCAACCTAGCAAAAACCACATTTTCACGTTTCGGAGCATTACAAAAGAAATCTTTCATGTATGTAGGTATGTGTAGAAATTTATCCTTGCCACAACTATTCATATTTTATACAAAATTTTAGAAGGGTGAGTTGAACAGAGGACCTACATGCGTGACTTAAAAAAACATAAATATATGAATTTTGCTGAGGTTGACTGAAGAGACCAAATAATGCCCGGGCTCAATAATGCACTCTGAACAATCATACCGGGTACCAAGACAAGATCTGCCACGCGTGTTGGTCAGAGGTTCGGCAGGAAACGGGTCGCCGGTCGGCACCAACGACGACCTCAGATTTGGCGGCAGCGCATGACACATTGACACCGCCTGAATTTGCCAGATCAATCTGTCTAAAACCCATCCCAAGTCCCATTAGCACCAGTTTTACTAATCAGAACACTGGAAACCTAGCTAGAGAAATACTAGCTACCGGCGGCTGCGCACCATGGCATGGAGACGATCGCTCTCAACGTCAGCAGCCGAGTGATTGCCTGCCTAATTCCTAGACCCAGCGGAGATGGTCAGGCATGAACGGAGAGAACCAAACAAATCGAAATTCTACACGATCCGGGGAGTGGCGACGCGGTCGTGCTAGCTAGCTGGGGGCACGTGAGTTTGTTAGTTTTCCACACGCCATTTGGAGCAAGTCAGCGAGGTGTGTTCCTGCACCTAACCACGGTAGATAATGCTTGATAATCCTGGTAAATAACAGCGACGTGTAGGAGTAACAGGCTAGCAGCGGCGGTAGTGGTTAACAATGGCGCGTGTTAGGCAGGGATTGTGGTTCATAATCCTAGTGGTAGTTTCTTACCTGCGGTGCCTGCTGAGTTGGCACGTTTCTAATCCATAGTAGCCACGTCGTTACCGGTTAGATAGGACTGTGAATTAACGGTTTTGCTAGAAATCACACATCTAATTTTTAACTAGAGATCAGTCACACAGTGTAGCTGTCCGATTTTGTTCGAAATTTATACGGGTGAGCCACCTTCTTCCACCTCCGGTGTCGTCGTCTTCATACACTTCCTCTCTGATGGTTGACGATCTCGCCAGAGCCAAAAACGATGCGGCTGGCTAGGACGTCGCCCGTAGAGGCGAGGAAAGGACCTTGCTGGAGACGAAGACGGTGCGGCTGGCTGCTGCATCACCCACGAAGGCGAGAAATGGTACTTAGAGTTTCGGTGCCGGGGGTCAAGTTTGGGTGGCGGGGCTCGTCGACGTTCGTTCTTAGGGTTAGTCCGATGCGACGGCAGGGTGGACGGCGGATGGAGGAGGGCGGTGCGGCGAGGCATCACGGAAGCGGGACCGGCCGCGCGTGGCGATAGCACATAGAAGGCGCTTGGACGATATTGGAGGCGAAGGGTTGACGAGATAAAGCGAATGAGGAAGACGACTGATCTCACCTGACCTCCATACGCCCCCATAAAATAAACGAGAGAAATGATTTACATGGGATTGATTTGCTTTCAGCAGAAGGAAAGAGGCGAAGCCTACAGGAGGAAAATGCACGGGCCAACGAGCGGGAGGCATATTCTGATTGTGCACCCGTTTCAGAGGGATTGATTCTTTTGCTCGTCGCTTAGCTGATCACTAAACTAGATGGGATCAGCTTTAGCTGCTGGTTGCTTCCCACCAAACCCAAGAGAGCGAGGTCCGAATAATACATATATGCTTGAACAGTACGATATGTTGAGGATCTACTCCACGCAAAAGCTATATATGCAGAAATCCTACGCTAATGACCTGTCACTAGGTTCACGCGATCCAATATATTTGGCCACGTGTAAGTGCGTGGAACTGAGTCGTTGACGTAGTTTTGCTTGCTGATCTCACCTCTCTTTTCTCCTTGCACCAGTTATACCTTTGCCCACACGAATACACGATACCTTTTGCTCGGTAGTCCTGAGAAGATGAATGCCAGATCTGATGTGAAAGTGACTAGTGAGACAAGTGGGACCCCTTCTACATCTATATTTTAGACTCTGGACTATTTCTTTTTCTTAATAAATCCGAATTTGATTACCCCACTTATCCCACGAAAATGAGTCTCTAAAGTCTAGTGTAAATATGTAGAACCGCGGTCCGGCTTACCTCACTTCTGCATCCTTACCTGATGTATAACCATGCATGATACAAGTCATAACCCTGCAGAAGGCGCTATATTCTTTGATCAATTTGAGTAAAAGAACAATCAAATCAACACAGAATCAAATGACCACGAATCCATGAGCACATGCTAGATCCAGTCCAGTTGTTAAATACTAGCGGAGCACATGCCGTGGCAGCTGGATTGTGTCGCCAAAGGCAGCTCAGTGCCTCCACACGAGGATATATTCCCCTATTTTGTCCCCTCAGTTAATCACAGTGAAGCCCACTATACAAACTATTATACTCAGAATACCATCTAGCAAGGGTGTACCACTACTACGAAGCAATTTCACTGATATTGACACTTCTTACTTTACCTTTTACAACTTCATTGACATGCCAATTTGTCATTCGTCAAGTCAACCAAGGAAGACAACTTTCTTCGTAAGGCAAAAAACCCAGCGAAGGTTCAGCCAGATTAGACCGGCAGTGCTCCACAGTGGTCCATGCCTGCCATAAGTCTCAGGAGCAGTTCTCACTGAGACATGGAACACTGTAATCCAAATGGTGTGCCATGAGCCCGTGATGCAATTGCAGCAAAAGGTGCAGATTGCTCAGGTGTCAACGCTACGATGTATTGGCTTTACAAGCCTGGTAGGCAGCACAACGACTGAAGGGTTCGATCAGTCCCTAGGTGTGACACAAGTATACATCACCTACCGAACATTTAACACTTTCTTGAGTTCTATCTGCGTCTGAACATGACTACCTTAAAAGACTGTTGCTTACAAGAACAGAAGCCACAATGTAGAGCATCTTAATGATAACTGGTACCCCTATTAGACCATTAAGGAGAGAAAGTAAAACCAGACTGTGCCGCTGACTTCCTGATCTGATGTTGATATGCCTGTCTGCTCTTCAGTAGTATCAGCAGTTGACTCGCCTTTGCTGATTTTTCATCCACTGCAGGGTTGACCACCCAGACCAATCCAATACATCCATCGATCCTGGATTACATTTCAAATTTAGTATTGTTACCTAAACAAACTACTGCGAATTTTTTTGCAGCACCACTAAAACGTTGCATAACCCAAGTTGGCAATTTGTTTTGGTCTTAGCAGATGCCAAATACCGTAAGCTGTTTCAATTAGGTTATTTTTTCCAGTAGCTACTCGGCTATCGAGAAATTCTACTAAATTACTTTCTTATTTGGAAAGAAGTGTTTCTTGAATTCTTTGGTATACCCAAGGTAGTAAAGTTTTACTACAGTAATAAATTTCTTGTTTTAAAATGCCTGAACTTGGAAAGGAATGTGCTGTTCCTTCCTTTTAAACCCATGTTTTCCCTTGAAATTTACAGGAGGCTCCATATCAATCCTCACCTGACGACGGATGAAAATAATCATTCAAGTTGATAAACAAAAGGACATGACACTTGTATAAATCAACCAAAATTGTCACCTCATAGGGTTAAACTCAAATTTCAGAACTCCGGTCTCTAGTACCTTTCTAGTTATTTTAAGAACAGTTCCTCTAGTATAATTTATGAGCAGAGAATCCTATCTACAAGAAAATTTGGGAATTTCAAAGAAATTTAGGCACAGACACCACCACCACACACACACCTTGTATAACGTTATATCCACTTTGTCGGCCTCCACACAGTACAGTTTGCTATTTTAGGTCTATGTTCTACTCGATCTGGAAAGGCCCAGGTGGCCAGGTCCATTTTATGAGTCAGACCGCTTAAACCCCACCCAAATAGGCCCAGAGAGCTGCATGTTTCTGACTCTACTCCCGAAAAACGGGTTCTTTCATTACACCAAACGATAGGTACCAAAAAAGCAGATATTTATTCAATACAACCTAAAAGAAACACATTTAGACTGATTACCCACACTAGTATCTGGAGCAGTCACTTGCCATTCAAGCTTCGCTCACGTCTGTAGGATAGCTCCCCAGGATACTTACAAAGGTTGCAAACTCCTGCAAATAAAGCAACATGAGTCTCTGTTTGCTTGACACCAGATAAAAATACCAAGAAATATCACCTCCAAATTTCGAATAGCGTTTTGAGTTCTTGGATCAGCCATTGATGCGTCAAGGTCAACATAAAAGATGTAGTCAAAGTACCTGATTCAGCAAAGGATCAAATGGTTTAAAGCGCTGGTGGTTTTCATACTAGGGCTGCATGAAACGAAATGAACGTGGGGGTCATATGGTTGTAAATTAACTTGATAGGTGTGGAGAAGGTATCATCAGCTACACGCAAAGGTCTTTTCTTGTGTGGACGGCTTTCTATCTTCAAACCAACATACTGTTAGAGAATTTTACAAAGGGCATGCAAGTAGCAAAGCAGAGTTGTTTAAATACACCTTGGTTAGGTTGATTTCCCTCAGTGCAAAAACTGCAAGCGCCTTGAAGAGCTGCCCAGGTCCTTCTTCAAGTGAAAACACTATACTAGTCTGAATATCAAATGATCATGCAATAAGTAAAACTGGCTTTGCTAGGATGGAATGTACGACAAGGAAGATAAAACAGAGTCCCCCCTGCAATACATACCTTGAATGGTTTATCAACCCGTGGTACAATAGGATCTCGAGCAAGCATCATAAAACGGGTGACATTGACCTTTTCATCCTATGGCAAGAGATGGACTAATGTTAGAGGATAAAGAACAGAATGCAATGTCTCAATTTAGTATGAAATCACCATACCTGAATATTTTCTGCAAGAATATCCAGTCCATAAAGTTCAGCAGCTAATGAACTGGCAACAGCACCGGTATCTTGGAGCATTTCTTCTGCGACGGACTATGAAACAAGCATATCGCTTCATGGTTAATGACAACGAATTCACTTGATAAGTCACTTGAAATCTATCAATTAAAAACTATGTCTAGATATATATCTGTCATAAGATAAAATTCCAGGTAGAAGAAAGCATTATTCTACCTTTGCTGCACCAGCAGTGTCATCGACAGCTTGTCTATGTTCAATACCTAACTCTGTCAGCGTATGCTCACATTGTGCAAGAGCCTAAGAATTTCAAAATGATGAGTCGCAGGGTTATTACACAAACAGATGAAAATATTAAGACCACAATATCCAAGAGGTTACCTGGGGGTGACTCATGACACTTCTTATGTTTTCAATCTTCACTCCACGGTTGGCTAATAAGCAATGCCGAACTGCGAGACGAACCTCTCCAACTATGTGCAGCTTATGCCGAAGTAAAAGGTCATAATTCCGATGTATACTGCCACCCAGCGTATTCTCAAGTGGCAGTACTGCCCTATCAACTATCCAGTTTTCAACAGCCTGATAAATGACCAGAAGACATCATTCCAACACGTTTATTGGCTTGTGCTAAAAGCACCTTGCTCGTGTATTACAATAGACCATTCAAGAAATATACATGGTATATAATCGTCATAAACCATATCGTTCGCAAGATAAAAAGTGAACAAAGTGAACGCATTTTTTCTCGCTGTTCTGATCTAATTCCTGTTCCAAAAGCTAGTTTAGAAGAGTATTTTACAACAACAATATTCTATCCAGTTCCTAACGGATGTAGTTTTGTGCACAGGTAGAGTTGACCTCTGAAACTTTGACTACCAATATCTTTATAACTATTGAAATTAGGTACTTTAAAGCGATACGCATAGATTTGTGTCGAAAACCAACTTCATATTTTTTGCTGGCTTCTATACATATATTACTCCCTCCGTTCCAAATTATAAGATGTTCTAGCCTTTTTCAAAATGGCATGTATCTAGACCCATTTTAGTATGTCTATTCACACTTTAGTGTGTATCTAGTCCATACTGAAACAACTAAAACATCTTATATTTAGAAACAGAGGGAGTACAACAGAAATGCACGGTCAAATGATGAGCATGCTGCCTTGGAAAAAGAACATTTATGGGCAAATGATATGTGTAGCTAATAAGTTCTTCCACACGAGTATTTGTTTGTGTCATACTGGCATACTTCATCTTATAAAGTACGTGGATCATACCCAATTCAGTATATGAACTTGAGATTCTCAAACAAATTTCATACAACAAACATTTAACCTTTTTGCAATTTTTTATGCCAGAACCATGGAACTGACTAAACAACTTCAAAATGAACCTCATTTACACCACAAAAGAGCATGCACAAATATACTAAAACAAGCCATATAATCGGATCCAGTACAACACCTGGAATGCAGTATCAAAGTGCTCGCAGGGCACGGTCTGGCAATTGGGATATGCCTTTTTCGCTGCCGCCTCACTGTAGGCTCCGGGAAAGCCCTGGACAATCAGCAAAGCCAAGCTCCCATCAGATTTACAACGAAAAGGGTGCACGCATAGACTATGGGACAGGTACGCAATGAAACTGAAACAACACACGCGTTTCGTCGAGCACCTGGTAGGCAACCTTGAGATTCTCCCCGTCCGTCCCCATCAGGTCTGCACTTGTGAGAGGCCCTAATAAGGTACAGAACCAAGCAAGCACAAACTGGTTATTTAGCAACTGATTCCGGGAAAAAAAGACTCGAAATCGGCTAATGGTTAGTCAGTTAGTTACTGAACCCCGAGAAAAAGGAGTGGAAATCGGTAAGAAAGCGTCGCCGGTGGACTTACGATGCAGGCCGTGGAGATCGCGGCGTGCGGGTGGAGGGGAGTCCGCGACAGGTACAGGCGGGGCCAGGAGGCCGTTGAGGTCCGCGGATCCTACGCCGTCCGCTACGGGCGCCCGGGGCCGCGAGGTAGAGGAGAGGTGGACTGAGTTATCGTTGGTGGAGCTGCTGCATTTAAGGGCGCGGCGAGGTGACGGAGAGGGGAAGGAAGAGGCGGCGGCGGTGGCGGCGGAGTGGGTTCGCGCGGGGAGGAAGGGGAGGCGGGGGCTAGCCATCGAGGCCATGGCGCCGCCGCCGCCGCCGCGCTGGCTAGGAAGCAAAGGGGGGAGAAGTCGAGAAACGGCAAAAGGAAATCCGGTCCCAAGAGGTTTTCCAAACGTGACACTAGTTTTTCTTTGTGAGGTGGAAAGTGGAAGTGCGATGCACGAAAAACCTAGAGAAAATATCCGCGGCTTTATTTATTTTTCGACGTCACCACATACATGGACGAAGAAATAAACCTTGCAACCATCCAATTCAAAATGTTATACGCAAACCCCTAGAAAATCTGTGATGTGGTGCCGGATGGACCCCTATGATCACGTTAGAAACTCAGGCGCAAATTGCAAAGGTCTTGATTCTGTTGTCATGCTCAGTGCTTGGAGCCTTTGGAAGTAGCGAAATGCTACGATGCTCACCAATGTATTCCGATAACATAATAGCTTACCTTCGATTGCACAAGTCTTCTACGATGAAATGGTGAAG
Source organism: Dactylis glomerata (assembly GCA_007115705.1). Classification (NCBI taxonomy): domain Eukaryota; kingdom Viridiplantae; phylum Streptophyta; class Magnoliopsida; order Poales; family Poaceae; genus Dactylis; species Dactylis glomerata. The sequence continues at coordinate 1,877,216 of QXEO01001193.1, forward strand.
GTAGTAACATTTTTCTTCCATACAAAGTTAGTTGCATAGCGTTTGCTATTGATATAGCAATAGCAATCGATACACCATAAGTTGACCAGATCTAGTCCTCTCGTACTAGGGTTGGATCCTCGTAGTTCTCCTTTTAACACCGACATGTGATATGATCCACACTATCTCATGGTGTTCTAAATTCAAGTTATTTACCACTTTTGTTGTTAGGATAAACTCAATTTACATACCATGCAAGTCAAAATGAGTATTTGAGATTTTTAGGATTTATGGGTTAAATGGGCCATGGGCCAAAAGGCAAAAGGGCCGTGAATCATAAAATCCAATAACCACCCACCAAATGTCATAGGCCTGTTAGATAAAAGCATTGTAGTTCAAAATTAAAATGGCATATTTGTGCGGACAAGTTTCACTCAATATCATTACCAGTACTAGGCTTCTTTAGGCTGCCATGTGAGTGGAGCATATAAGTCTTACACGAAACCTTTTATAAGCTTACTAAAGATTCACCCTAATGACATACATCCTGATCCGCAGTGTGCCTCATATAGGTATGTTTTCTCAAGTTCGTCGTAGCACATAAAGTCAGACATAATATATTAAGATAAAATCAACCTGCTTCACATATATGTAACTGCATATGCAGCGGAGAGAGTTTTATATTTAAGTTCTTTCAACCAATTGCAGTGGTTTGTTTTCCTAGGTCATGCTTCACAGGATCTCCAACCGCATAGGTTGGTTATCCTATCAACAACTCAAGTAGGCTTTAAAACCATCTCAATCGATGCAATGTCTATCATAGTTCTTGATTGGTCTCTTATGATATGTCTATTCTTAACCATTTGAACATAATCCAATGCTAGAACACCATAATTTCGAATTATCGGACACACTTTGGTCTTTTGTTTACATGTAAGAGTTGATATTGGTTTCTCAGCCATATGCAGGTCCCTTAAGGGTTCACGCAACCATTCGATTTTGATGGTGGCTGTAGCTAATGCTTCCAATTCTACATCCACTGTTGACCCCGATAATATTATCTACTTGCAAAACTTCCATGATTTTGTAGGCATCAATATCGAAGTTGTGATTGGTTTTGTTGTTGTGGAAGTAGATCTGATCTAATACTGTAAGGTCCCAATGGTCGGTGCCACTTGTCGATAGGTAAAATCATTGAGATCCTACGACCTAACAAGCGTACCCATGAGAGCACGTATTTATTTGGTCCTAGTTTCAAAGTCCGGTCCCTCTTGTGCGGGTTGAAGCCCTAATCCTACATTGGTTTTGATATATGAGAGAAGTAGTTAACCTGAGTCAACTCTGATGTTTATATTTACGACACAAATAGAATTATTTTTGCGGGAACATATCGTTTTCTATACTCCCTCCATTTCTTGATATAAGGTGTATAGTTTTCTGGAAAAAAAATAGAATATAAGGTGTATAGCGGAATTGTGAGATGTATTTACGCAATTTAGGAGTCAATCTAATTAGGAGAGACAAGATGCCAAGATTTCCTTATTTTTTCTCTAGTCTCATATCAATTACCCACCGATATGAACGTCTATAAGTTGTTCTTTTAATCTATGCTATACGCCTTATATGAAGGAATGGATGGAGTATTCACTAGTAGAAAAAAGGGCTTCCATTCGCCCCCATTAGTCCCCAACGTGTTTGGTCCACGGCTAAAGGGTCCATCAGTCCCGGTTCGTTTGAAAATGTGGGTCAGGGGGCATTAGTCCCGGTTTAAATGGGCCCTTCGGTCCCGGTTTCAGCCACCAACCGGGACTAATGCCTTTGGGCCTTTAGTCCCGGCTCATGGCGCAAACCGGGACTATAGGGCACCCTTTAGTCCCGGTTTGATCCACAAGCCGGGACTAAAGGGCAGTTCAAACGAACCGCCGCTCCCGCGTATCGTTTCGGAAATCGCTGCGCCATTACGCGATCGTTTCGGTAATATGGAACGAACGCATCGGGAGAGTGTTTCGGTAATCAACACCGGCGGCCTCTTGATCTTCTTCTTCTCCATCTCTAGTATATAAGAAACCTCCATTTAGCTTTCTTGATCATCATCTTCCTCCTAATCTCTCCTCAAAACCACCATAGCATCTCACCGCCAATCAAGCTAGCTCTCTCACCGGCCGGCGGCAATCAAGCTCTCTCACCGGCGGCAAGCTCTCTCACCGCCAATCAAGCACTCTCACTGGTAGCAATCAAGCTCTCTCTCTCTCTCCATCTCATTTCAATGGAGCCGGCGACGCGGGTGCATAATCTCACCGCCGAAAGGGATGGAATTCACCATCACAGAAACCGTCCGTGCATCAACGGTGGAGAAGTGGCTCCACGCTGTCAAGGAGCGGTTCCTCGATGCCACACCGGTCAAATGTGTGGGCTTGGACTGCGAGTTTACCACCCCTCGCGATAAGCCTCATCAGCGTGCCGCCCTCCTTCAACTCTCGGTGGCGTCCGAGGTTTTGCTCTTCCAACTATGTCGGGTCGATCATGTGCCGCAGCTGCTCCTGGATTTCTTGGGGGACCCCACCATTAAATTCTGCGGCGCGGCTATCGGCAATGACGTGCGCATGCTGCAACCATACGGAATTCAAATTTCGTTGGTGCACGACCTCCAAGTGATTATACCGAACCCCACCACGAAACTAATTCCGAGTCTATATGATCTGTCTAATGCTACTATTGGGACAAAGCTTGAGAAGAAGAAGAAGATCAAGAAGAACAAGAAGAAGGGCGACGAGGAAGAAGAAGATGATGAACTTATATATGGTTGGGCCAAAGTTCCATTAAGCGACAAGCAAGTGTTGTATGCCGCTCTAGACGCTCGCTTGAGCTTTGAGATTGCTAGGAGTTTTTGGAACCTAGAAGGCTACTAGCTAGATGTGTGTGTGGTGTGGTGTGCGAGTGCATATATATATGAAAAAATATACTCCCTCTTGTTTGGTTAACAAGTCTATTATATTGCTACTATTTTGGATTTTTCAAGTTTTTTGGCCTTTTTTGAATATTTTAATTATTAAAAATTAATAATTAAATTATGTATAAAAATTATTTGGAATTTATTCATGCTTATTATTACTTAATCAATGTTGCTTAATTTGTGAATTTATTTGGAATTTAAAAAAGTAATATTATATGTTTCCAAAGTGTATAGGTTAATAGAATTGGTAGCATACTATTATCAACAAGTCGCGAGCGCAGTCTTGGAAGCTAGTAGGGAAGGAATGAAGAAGTTAAGCGTGCTAAGAGTAAAGCAGTGTGAGGATGGGTGACCGACCGGGAAGTGAGGACCACAAGTACTTGTAATTTAACATGACAATGAAGTGAGGACCACAGTCTTGGAAGCTAGTAGGAAAGGAATAGAGATGATTAGATAATAGAGAAATAAAGAAAATACAGAAATTCTGAAACAAAAAATACAATTTTTTTTCCGAATGGACCTTTAGTCCCGGTCCGTGTTACGAACCGGGACCAAACGTCCTCCAGCCGCAGCACATGCCTCGGGCCACATAGAGGACCATTGATCCCGGTTCTGGAGCCTTTAGTCCCGCTTTGTTAGTCTCAATTACTACAACCGGGACTAATGGGCGTTACAAACCGGGACCAATGGCCTTTTTTCCACCAGTGATTGGTGGTATATATCTCCGTACGGACCGAGTACATCGGATCATAATACAGGCCAGAGGGCGATACATTCTCTCCTTCTTACATGGATCAGATCAGGATGCTCCGTATAATATTAGAATGTTGAGCTCGCGATCATAACCTCGGTTCCTAAGCCTGCCTCAGTTCCTAGCTCCAATCGGCTGGGCGATAGAGTAGCAGTACCACCAGCAGTATACATCGAATTAGTTAGCAGTCATCATCCATCTTAGCCACTTTTTGGGATAATTAAGGGCCAAATTGCGGCAGTGCAACATCAAGTGTTACTTTACAAATCTGCATCGAGCCGCCTTGTCTGCACATCTCTATCTCTGCTGAAGTCCCTGCTTACTGTTCCTGTGACGATCTGAGAGTATATATATATCCTCTTGGGTACCGATGGATCTCGTTCTGATCAGGCAACATTTTGACGGCTGCCGAATAGACTGTGAAAAGGTTGTTGTTAGTTTGATTATTCGGGATACGATCCTGAGTCCTGACATCTTGGGCAACAAATACGTACAAGTTGTGTTTCTTTTGAACCTGGAAACGCAGCTTCCATTTATTCGGTTGCATCGCAACTCGCAAGGCAGAAATCCCACGGCTCATGCTATGTTTCCCCGGGCATTTGCGGGCAGTTTGAATGTAGCTAAACGCGGGATATAACCGATAAAATTGATACTCCCTCGTTCAATAATTGTTGCGGAAAATAAAGTATCTAAACACATTTTAGTATCTAGATACATCCACATTAGCGACAAATTTTACGAAACGGGAAAAGTATTGGCATCCATGAAAGAAAATGAGTGAATGATGTTGAGATCCCAACTTTTTTAGGAGACTTTAATATCATTAGTACTATCGGTGGTGAGTGTGGAAAATGGACTAGCATTCAGTATTATTACTGAAAATAATGATCCTATGGATACATAGATGGATAATACAGTCCCTTTGTGGCAAGCCCGCGGCCCTTACCCTAGCACCGCCATAAACGTCTCCCTCCCACGTTGCTCCTCCCTCGCCGCCGCCGTCTCAGGCAGGGGGACCTTCTGTCGTCGAGCATGACGGAATTAGGGTTTCAGGATGGTGACCGTGTCTCTTTGAGGTGATGGAGGCGTAGTGGTCGGGCCTGGAGGCTTCTCATTGGGCTATCGACGACGCTCAACGTCGACTCCTTTGACTCATGGTGTGGTGGACTTCAGCAGCAACGACATACCATGTTCTTCTTGTTGGTGCTCGGATGAGCATTGATAGAAGTGCAGTGCTACGGCATGTGGCATGGGGCTGGAAGTCGCCGAATCCGGTTGGGAGTGGCCCGTCTTAGCCTTCTAGCGTGGTTGGCGGCTGACCATGCTCATGGTCTCCGTGAGGTGCGGATGGCACAATTTTTCTAGGGTTGCACCAAGGGATCATTGGTATCTCGCGAAGAGGACATAGAGAGTGTGTAAGGTAGCGAATGTTCAGGGTGAGATTGCAGACATGGACTTACCAATGCTCGCGGCCCCTGTGTTGGATGCAAACTCTTCTAAAAGGATTCATATGGTCCTTTTTACTTCCATTTCAATTTAGGCTTGATGAGAAATTAAATTGTCTAGGTATGCAACTAGGTGGACAAACATATATGACAAGGTACAAGAAGCTATTAAATAACAATACAAGTAAGGTAGGGAATGAGATAACCACAATGGAGACACACGGATGTATTCCCATGGTTTCTTCCTTTTAAGGGAAAGTGCATCTACATTGGAGAGGTGGGGCAACACAAAGTCCACCCACACCATAAAGCCTCACCTTGTTATTCAATGAACAAGCCAAAAGGTTAGTTCATCCTCCACAAAGCTTTGGTCTTGAAAGTGACAGTCAAAACCTTTACAATAATAAGGTTCAAGCACAACTCCACAACTTAGTTGGAGGCTCCCAACGTTACCGCGACACTTTAGAACACCAAGCTCTAGCCAAGAGTAACAAGTTCCATAATGGAATGGTGGAGAAATTAAATTGCTTTGTAAGGTGATATATCAAGGTGCTCTCCCTCAAACCCTAGAAAGGAATGAAGATTAGTAGACTAGGAAGAGAAATATGAGCAATTAAAGCTCATTAATGGCATGAGGATAGGTGGAGGTCGCATCTTACACTTGCATAAGAAGGTGGCCTTTTATAGGTCCCTAAAAACCTAGCCGTTGAAGGAATATAACTCCAGTCATTCTGGTACAAGAGGCCAAAGTTTCGGCCCGAGGAGATTGGAGAGTCTGGAGCAAATGGACCAAAGATTCTGGCCTAGCCAAAACGCGCAGATAATCTTTGCACCTAGTTCTGGCCTGGCACCTATGACTCGCAACACTTGGCGCACACTTGAGGCTCGGGAGCTGGAATTTTTAGACTAGTGATTCTGAGGTCTCAAGCCGAAATGTCTAGTCTATGCACATCGGAATTTCTAGTCCCAAGACACCGAAAACTCCAGTCTGGAAATTCCATTTTAGCATGCTAAGATTTGAGGCAGCTCCTCCAACCAAATGGGAAAGTATTGTGGTGTATTTGGTATGTGTTGGTGATTTTATTTCCACCCAACTTTGCGAGGTGCGGCCCCTCCTGATAGGTTTCTAAAACTCAAACAAATAAGAGAAAGCGTGAAAAATCTCTTCGATCTTTTCACTTGGGGGGTCGCTCCTTGTCTTGCACTTTTCATCATTACAACCTAAACCATGTAGCACATAATAAAAACTCGCTCGTGTTGTTAACAAACACCCAAAAGCCACTTAAGTAGAGAAATTCCCTTTCACCTACACCTGCTTATATAGTATTATCTTGGCGTACATGTTACACTGAGTCTTAGCCCTAAGGCTTCGGGTAGGTTGGATTTATATAGGAAGTACATCCTAGGATTTAAAAGGATATGTCGTAGCTATGATGGTCTTCCCTAGGGGTGGGATCCACCTGGTTTTTTTCGGCCCCTTGTCGGCTCCTGGTATTGGTTGTCTTCGCCATCGGAAAATAGGTCGCAAGATTGTTCCTGGAATCAGTCTTCGCCATCGAAAATAGGTCGCAAGATTGTTCCTGGAATCAATTGAATTCTAGAAAGTTCACCAAACTCAAAAAAAAATATGAAAGAATGGTTTTCTGCCTCCCAATATAAAATAGCAAAAAAATGAGATTTTGTGGAAAATCAATACCTAAATCTAGCTAGATTTGTAGAAATGAACTAATAAAATTTAAAACATAAGAAAATATAAAAACTAGATGATAAAAAAATGCATATATCAATAATCAAAAGTAAGACAACTAGAAACGATTTATTCAAATCCTAGTCAATGCCATGAAGTTAGTTACCACATGATTTTTCTAAAAGGGTTTAGGTTTAAAAAATACACATTTTGCAATTGTGTTGTTCATGGTATTATACATAATCATAATAAACCAATCAATCATTTCAATTTTAATACCCATGGACACCAGAGTCTTACTACATATCCGATGACACACATCTCCTATTTACAAGAGCATCTCCAATAGGTCCTCTAAAACACTCTCTGTAAAAATTGCAAAAAACAAACTAAAAAAATGGGGCTCCAGTAGATCCCCCAATACCTGAAAATATTATCGGCTACCAAGAAAATCCCATCCCACCCCTACATGTAAAGGAAGTTGGAAGAAGCCCCCTACATCCTTTTACTTGCTCATATTTTTTTAACATAACCCTAAGATCCCATTGTAATTGTTTCTCCCCCTCTTGGTAGGCCTCCGCCTCCCACTACAAGCACTACCTCCACACCCCCTTCACACATTCGTGTGCCCGCGAGCTGCATCACAACCATGTGCATGGCCACCGCAACATCTAGCATGTGGGAACAATGGCCACCGGTGCCCTGTGTGGTCCAGGATGAAGCCCACTCATAGGCCTCCCGATGTTTGCGGTGTCTGTCGGGGATATAACCCCGAGTATACCAAAGTACCCTTTTTATATGACTTATATATATTATATGAGTGATTTATATGTGCAGGATAATAAAAAACAAGTAAGCAGCAAGGTTGGGCCAGATTATATCTCCCTGGGCCGGAACACTGCTCTCTTGGCCGGAATATAGCGGCCCAGGCCGGCATAAAGCGCAGCTGGGCTGGCGTCCTTCCCGGCTGGGCCGGCATATCCTAATCCGGCTGGGCCGGATCTTCTCTCCCCGGCTGGGCCGGCTGGGCCGGCCGGCGTCCCCTCGGCTGGGCCAAAGCTCTGCGCCCCGGCTGGGCCTCCTCGCCTCCATCCCGTCCTGCTCGTGGCCTCGCTATCGGGCCGCGCCCCGGCTCTGCTCCAGGCTGGGCCGCGCCTCGGCCGGGCCTCTTCATTTCCTCCGGGCCGACATCCCGGCGGCATCGGGCCATCATCTCCAGGCCGCCATCGGGCCAGCCGGGATCCTCTCCAGTTCGGCACTCACCAGCGGGCCAGGCTGGCATAGCTGCCAGCAGGCCAGGACTCCACCTGGCCGGCACCCTTCAGGCCGGAACTTCCATGGGCCGACATCAACGTAAATGTTCCCAGCCGGCACAGCGATTCCTGGCACAGGCTCCTTCGACACCAGCAGGCCAGCATACAGCGCTACTGTGGTGACCCAGCATACCACTGCATGTTGTAGTACGCAAGTCGTTGACATAACACTCGTGAAGTACCATTTCACAAATATTACATCCCTCAGAGTGGTACAACAGAAACATAGCGGTCTTTATTCAAGCACTTAATATTACAAGCCACAAACTTACAAAGGACTCCAGTTCCTCCTCGGTCCAAAGAGGAACACTAGTGGGTTCTACTCTGATGCTACAAACCTTAACTAGGATTGATAGAAGTAGACTAAACATGATAACTGGCTTAAGTCACTTTATTCTATAGGGTTCCTGTGACTTAAGCTACTACCCTATACTACTAGTTGTCGGCCTCCTCCTCGGTTCCTTCGTTGTTTCTGTAGGCGATGGTGTAATCCACGCCTTTGACTCCATCGGAAAGGTCCGGCTCTTCATAGAAGACTTCATCGTAGTCCTCCGATGCTCCTTCAGTTTCCTCGTTCTGGCCCTCCAAGTCTAAGCAAGGTTAAGAGGGAATGGGGTGAGTAACGAGCGTTACCCAACAAGTTCATTTAACAGGATAGAGGTGTTTGATGCACTAGCTACGACCATAGACTCAAGAGTCTTAGGTCAAATGCAGTTTTTATAATCATTTCTTCAAAGATTGCTTTTTATTTAAAAGAACTATGTCCGTCAGTCTTCATAGGTTGATTAGAGCTTCGATGGGCTCCTTTCCTATCGCGTTCATAGCTCCTTCCCGGATAAGGGAGTATCTTGATACTTTCTTACACTCTGCAGAGGTGGTCACTTGTACCCATGAGAGATCAACACTTTGCTGCACAACCGGGCGTACTTTCCCGTCCATACTTCTTTTGTATGAGGCCTGGTGGCGCGGTGATGATGGTGTGAAAGCTTCTTCTTTAATACACGGCAACGGCGATAGAAACTTCTGGAGCCAAGTTGACGTGGGAATGTGTAGTAAATGACCGGCCAGTTGGAAAACCCCAAGAGAAGGTTTTGATGAAGATAGCAGCAAGTTTTCCCTCAGTTATGAAACCAAGGTTATCAATCCAGTAGGAGGACGAATACGACTGAAGGTGATGCCCACTAGCTTCGTGACAGCTTCGGACAATTTATAGGGCGCCTCGTCCAAGCTTTGCTTTGCGAGCGGCAACGTGAAACCTGCACACAACACAACCAAATACTTTGTTCTCAACTTACGATGAGGTTGTCAATCTCACCAGTTTGCTTGAAACAAAGGGTATGAGCGTATCGAGTGGAAAGCAATAGTAATATGCGAGTAAAGTAAACAGTGCGAGTAAAGTAAACAGGTGATATCAATACAAAAGAAATAGGTTCGGGGTCCACAGTTCACTAGCGGTGTCTCTCCATAAGATAAAATAATACATGCTGGGTAAACAAATTACAGTTGGGCAATTGATAGAATAAAGACAACGTGCATATGTCGAGAGGATCACTATGAGATTTACTCTGGGCATTACAACAAGATACATAGACCGCCATCCAACTGCATCTATGACTAATAATCCACTTGTGGCGAATCAATCCGAGAACTCCACAAGTATTAAGTTGTGAACAATAGATAATTGCATTAAGCAAAGTGTGTAATGTAAACAAAGCATATGCCTGATTGCTTCGGTTGTGATGAAGAAAATGACCGATCAGTTGGGAACCCCAAGAGGAAGGTATGATGAGCACAACAGCAATTTTCCCTCAGTAAGAAACCAAGGTTTTATCGTCCAGGAAAAAGTCAATACTCCAGAAGGTGATGCTTGCTAGCTTCGCAACGGCTCCGGACAATTTATAAGGCGCCTCGTCCAGGCTTTGCTTTGCGAGCGGCAACGTGGAACCTGCACACAACACAACCAAGTACTTTGTTCCCAACTTACGATGAGGTTGTCAATCTCACCGGTTTGCTTGAAACAAAGGGTATAAGCGTATCCAGTGGAAAACAGTAGTAATATGCAAGTAAAGTAAACGGTGCGAGTAAAGTAAACAGATGATAGCAATATGATGGAATAGGACCGGGGTCCACAGTTCACTAGTGGTGTCTCTCTATAAGATAAATAACACATGTTGGGTAAACAAATTACAGTTGGGCAATTGATAGAATAAAGATAACGTGATATGTCAAGAAGATCACTATGCGATTTACTCTGGGCATTACAACAAAATACATAGACCGCCATCCAACTGCATCTATGACTAATAATCCACTTGTGGCGAATCAATCCGAGAACTCCACAAGTATTAAGTTACGAACAAAAGATAATTGCATTAAGCAAAGTGTGTAATGTAAACAAAGCATATGCCCTCGAGCATATGAATGTTGTTTTCTCCCTAGTGGCAACAGCACATCTACAACCTTAGAGGTTTCTGTCACTCCCCTAGATTCAATAGAGGCATGAACCCAACTATCGAGCATAAATACCCCCTCTTGGAGTTACTAGCAACTACTCGGCCAAGATAGCTACTAACAACGGAGAGCATGCATGATCATAAACAACATAGAGATAACATAAGATAAATTTTAGAACAGCAACTTAATCATAACACCAATATTCATCGGATCCCAACAAACACAACATGTAGAATTACATAACGGTGATCTCAATCATGTAAGGCAGCTCATGAGATCTAAACATGAAGCACATGGTGGAGAGAACAACCATCTAGCTACTGCTATGGACCCATAGTCCAAGGTAGACTACTCACTCATCGCGCTGGAGGCAAGCATGGCGATGAAGAAGGCCTCCGGTGGCGATTCCCCTCTCCGGCAGGGTGCCGGGAAGAGCTTCAGGACCCTCCCGATATCGGGTCGATGACGGTGGCGTAACGTGATATCTTTCTGGAATTCTGATCGGGTACTTAGGTTTTTCCCGTCGAGGGGTCTTTATAGGCGAAGGGGCAACGTTAGGAGTGGGCCGAGGCGCCATCACATATAGGGGGCGCGGCCAGGGGCCAGGCCGCGTCGCGCCGCCCTATTGTGTGGGGCCCTCGTGGCCCCACTCCGTGTCCTCTTCGGTTCTCTGGAAGCTTCGGTGAATTTCTGGACGTTTGGTTTTTGTTTCGTCCAATTCCGAGAATATTTCCTGTGTAACTTTTCTGAAACACAAAAGCAGCAGAAAACAGGGAACTGGCACTGTTGCGAGTTGTTAATAGGTTAGTTCCGGAAAATGCATAAAAGTGCCACGAAGTGTAATGAAACACTAAGCAAATGGTGTAAAAACAAGCATGGAGCATTAAAAATTATAGATACGTTTTGGACGTATCAAGCATCCCCAAGATTAACTCCTGCTCGTCCTCGAGTAGGTAAGTGATAACAAAAGAAATAATTTTTGAGGTGACATGCACCTACACAATCTTGATCATCTATGTAAGCATTGAGTGCTGGGATCAAAAGAACTTAAAACATGGGCATGAAAGATATAATCTTGATAGAAGAAACTTAGCAACCATGTTGTAACATGAAATAGAACACAAACAAAAGATCATGAACAATGAAACAATGAAAGTCAAACGTGTGTTCAAATCATAAGGAAAAACATACAAATGGTTTTCAGCTTGTCCTTCATGGAGAGCAAAACATAAATGCATAGGACACCTTCAAGTTTAAGAGGGCGACTAGATACAAATAATTTAAGAATAAGTGAAACCATGATCATGAATCAATCAATGAAAACTTTGGGACAATGCACATTATACTCAGAATGACAACTATGCTCTCTTAGACGGTGCATAAAGGTAGAAGGTGGTGACTCAACATAAAAGTAAAAAAGAAAGGCCCTTCGCAGAGGGAAGCAGTGATTGCAAGTTTTATAAACCTTTAAAAATTATGGTACTTTCTAGCTTTGAGCTCTCATTGCCCCCATCATAAGCATCTTGAATAGTTAAAGTTAATGCGAGTACAATTATGATGCATATGCTTGACAAATCATAAGTTGAAAACCCCGTGTCCCGTGAATACGAGTACCCAAACCTTGTGCTACTTTGCTTAGGTCCCAAGCAAGTTGTTGTCATTGTAAGTATACGCGTATCATCAAGAACCGCCAACGGGGTACCTCCGTGCCCGATGACATGGAACAAGCCCACATCAAAATGACAGGACAAGCAGACAATGAACACCTCATATTTACCATTTGTATAGCTTTTTATTTTGAGATGCGTCGTCGAATATCCACTATGGGCATGCTGCAAATTTCCACCATGAATTATGCATGGCTTAGATTGGCGGCCCAGGCGTTTCTCTAACACATATACAAACTCCATGAACTCCACAAGATTCTAATTTATTTCACAACGCGAGCATCCATAAACAAAAGATCACGATATCAACTCAAATAAGATGAAGTGCAATGTCGAAAGCTTGCCCCATGACAGCATGGATGGGCTAATTTCCAACTTACAACTTGCAAGCATAACAACTCAACATAAGAGAGCCACAATGTCAAATTTTTAAGAACGAGAAAAATAAAGTGTGCCATCAGGTTCGTGAGAGCTTTACTGACCAATTTTCGCATAACACTGGTAAGAGTTTAATTTGAAGAGTAGATAAAAGCAAGTCAAATGTACTTTGGAATAGCAAATTGCTAATAGGTATGTATGGTTGACATGTTGGAACAACTTGGTTTTTAGGAGTTGGATGCACGAGTAGAGCTCATACTCAGTACAAAACGAGGGCTAGCAAAAGACTGGGAGCGACCAACTAAGAGAGCAATAACGGCCATAATCATGCAAAGTGACAAAGCAACATTAAAAGAAGCATAAGATGACATCAAAAGTCAAAAACTAAATGATCATAGAGGCTATTGGCTACTTTGTAAGAGTCTAACATGTGTGAGCATGCGCCAAGTCAACCCAAATAAAACATCAAGGAGAAAACCAAAATAATGCTTCCAAATGATAAAAACAACGCATAATTTTTTCAAAGGCTCATTAAGCAATCTCAGTCATTTGAGACAAGTCATGCTACAGCAAAACCACTAAGCATGCTATCAAAAGGACATCAAGTATGACATGAAAAAGTCTAAGCCGCAGTCTAAACAAACTCCTTTTTGTACCACTTTTTTGCATAAATCTTTTTCTCTTTTCCAACACCATTCGAACTTTTTTAATCCAACTCTTTTGATGAAAACCAACATGGACCAGAGGCAAAAATAAACCTTTATAAAAAGATATAAGAAGATCTGAACGCAAATCAAGGCAAAAACGAAAACCAAAAGCAGTAGCAGAAAAAGAAGAACACTCGGTTTTTTATAAGAGTGAAAACTAGAGAGTTCTTGGCAAATGAAAAGCAAGGCAACTTCTCCAAAAGAAATTTGTTGGGGTCCAACCATTTATTGCAGCAAACTAAACTAAACTAATACTGAAAACTAAAACAACTGACGCTCCAAGAAAAACGCATAGTGCATGAAGCAATAAAAATATAGTGTCTTGAAAGGTGACCTGATTTTTGCCGATGAAGAAGGGGTGCCTCGGGGGCATCCCCAAGCTTTGATGCTTGTACTTCTTGGATATTTCTTGGGGTGATGCATGGGCATCCCCAAGCTTGAGCTTTTGTCCATTTTTCAACTCATCTCATCATTCTCCAATCCCTACACTTGAAAACTTCCTTCATACAAAACTCAACACAATTCTATTAGCAACATTAGTATAAGCATAACAATGAATCAACCTCTTTTGCTTCAGGTTTCAACTCAAAACTACCACATATAAAGTATATACTACTGTAGCAACTTCCCCAAAAGTTCCGTGATCAAAAGAACTAAAAAATAAAGCGATAAAGTGGCTAAAACGAATAGTGGCAGAAATCTGTCAAAACAGAACAGCTGACAAAGGTCAAATTTTTAGAGGGTTTTCTGTTGCTCAAATCAAAAAGTGTTCAACTAACAAAAGTTTGAATATAACCTGAGGAATAAGCACAAGAAATCGCAGGTCCAAAAGATATACAGATATTTTTCACGAATTTTTATAGTACAGTACGAAAATCTGTTTCAGGACAGCAATATCCCCAAATCTTACCTCACTCAAATTAGAGGCTTCTCTTGGCACAACAACGAAATAAAAATGATAAGGAGAGGTCATTACAGTAGTAATAACTTCCAAGACTCAAATAAAATAAAAATTACTAAAAAGAAAACATTGGGTTATCTCCCAAGAGTGCTTTTCTTTAACGCCTTTGAGCTAGGCGCAGAAAATTGCGAATCAAGTAACATCAAGTGATGAAGCATCACTTACCTCAGTAGGCACTTTAGAGGTTCCCGAAGACGATTCAACCTGCAAGTCACTCTTAGTTGAACTAAAAGTCTTACCAATCTTAAAAACATGTTGAGGTTTAGGCACAGAAACCTTGGGAACATACATAAAGTTTTGCTCTTTTCCAACAAAAACTTTCTCCTTCTTAAATTTAAGAGAAGAGAAAATTGAACTAAGAGTTTCCATAGACTCCTATATTTTACCAATCCTTAAGTTTTGATTATCATGAGTAGTGCTAGCCTCTAAAATGGTAATTCTCTTACCGATATTTTCTATTGATTCATTAACTCGGCTAGCATTTTCAAGGATACTTGGCAAACTTTTCTCTAAAGAGCTGAGCTTTTCTAAAACCTCCTCTAAAGTGACCTCAGTTTTAACAACATGAATAGGTGGTACTCCCACTAAACTTTCAATTAAAGTGCATGCTTCTCCAGCGGGAGTACCCAGAAAATTACCTCCTGTAAGAGTATCAAGAACATACCTATTCCAACTAGATATACCAACATAAAAATTTCTAAGGAGGATCGTGGTAGTGTGCTTTTTCATACACCTATGATGAGCATTGCTAATACGGTACCAAGCATCTTTTAAACTCTCTCCCCCCTGTTGCTTAAAACTATGAACTTCTACTTCAGGATTACTCATTTTTAGCAAGACTAAAAAATAGGCCAATAAAATAACAACTAAAAGGAAACTAATTTTTTTGTGTTTTTGATATAAAACGATGCAAGTAAAATAAAGTAAAGCAAAACTTAAAACAAAGTAAAGGATGTGTGTGCGAAACTCCCCTTGCAGAAGTCTTCTTTTTCCCCAGCAATGGCGCCAGAAAAATTGCTTGATTACTTCAGTTGTGATGATGAAAATGACCGATCAGTTGGGAACCCCAAGAGGAAGGTATGATGAGCACAGCAGCAAGTTTCCCTCAGTAAGAAACCAAGGTTTTATCGTCCAAGAAAAAGTCAATACTCCAGAAGGTGATGCTTGCTAGCTTCGCGACGGCTCCAGACAATTTATAAGGTGCCTCGTCCAGGCTTTGCTTTGCGAGCGGCAACGTGGAACCTGCATACAACACAACCAAGTACTTTGTTCCCAACTTACGATGAGGTTGTCAATCTCACCGGTTTGCTTGAAACAAAGGATATGAGCGTATCAAGTGGAAAACAGTAGTAATATGCAAGTAAAGTAAATAGTGCAAGTAAAGTATACAGGTGATAGCAATATGATGGAAATAGGACCGGGGTCCATAGTTCACTAGTGGTGTCTCTCCATAAGATAAATAACACATGCTGGGTAAACAAATTACAGTTGGGCAATTGATAGAATAAAGATAACGTGATATGTCAAGAAGATCACTATGCAATTTACTCTGGGCATTACAACAAAATACATAGACCGCCATCCAACTGCATCTATGACTAATAATCCACTTGTGGCGAATCAATCCGAGAACTCCACAAGTATTAAGTTGCAAACAACAGATAATTGCATTAAGCAAAGTGTGTAATGTAAACAAATCATATGCCCTCGAGCATATGAATGTTGTTTTCTCCCTAGTGGCAACATCACATCTACAACCTTAGAGGTTTCTGTCACTCCCCCAGATTCGATAGAGGCATGAACCCAACTATCGAGCATAAATACCCCATCTTGAAGTAACTAGCAACTACTCGGCCAAGATAGCTACTAACAACGAAGAGCATGCAAGATCATAAACAACATAGAGATAACATAAGATAAATTTCAGAACAGCAACTTAATCATAACACCAATATTCATCGGATCCCAACAAACACAACATGTAGAATTACATAACGGTGATCTCAATCATGTAAGGCAGCTCATGAGATCTAAACATGAAGCACATGGTGGAGAGAACAACCATCTAGCTACTGCTATGGACCCATAGTCCAAGGTAGACTACTCACTCATCGCGCCAGAGGCAAGCATGGCGATGAAGAAGGCCTCCGGTGGCGATTCCCCTCTCCGGCAGGGTGTCGGGAAGAGCTTCAGGACCCTCCCGATCTCGGGTCGACGACGACGGCGAAACACGATATCTTTCTGGAATTCTGATCGGGTACTTAGGTTTTTCCCGTCGAGGGGTCTTTATAGGCGAAGGGGCAATGTCAGGAGTGGGCCGAGGCGCCATCACACATAGGGGGCACGGCCAGGGGCCAGGCCGCGCCACCCTATTGTGTGGGGCCCTTGTGGCCCCACTCCGTGTCCTCTTTGGTTCTCTGGAAGCTTCGGTGAATTTCTGGACGTTCGGCTTTTGTTTCGTCCAATTCCAAGAATATTTCCTGTGTAACTTTTCTGAAACACAAAAACTGCAGAAAACAGGGAACTGGCACTGTGGCGACTTATTAATAGGTTAGTTCCGGAAAATGCATAAAAGTGTCACGAAGTGTAACGAAACACTAAGCAAATGGTGTAAAAACAAGCATGGAGCATCAAAAATTATAGATACGTTTTGGACGTATCAATGCCCTTGAGCATATGAATGTTGTTTTCCCCCTAGTAGCAACAACACATCTACAACCTTAGAGGTTTCTGTCACTCCCCCAGATTAAATAGAGGCATGAACCCACTATCGAGCATAAATACCCCCTCTTGGAGTCACTAGCAACTACTTGGCCAAGATAGCTACTAACAACGGAGAGCTTGCAAGATCATAAACAACATAGAGATAACATAAGATAATATTTAGCACATCAACTCAATCATAACACCAATATTCATCGGATCCCAACAAACACAACATGTAGAATTACATAACGGTGATCTCGATCATGTAAGGCAGCTCACGAGATCTAAACATGAAGCACATGGTGGAGAAGACAACCATCTAGCTACTGCTATGGACCCATAGTCCAAGGTAGACTACTCACTCATCGCGCCGGAGGCAAGCATGGCGATGAAGAAGATCTCCGGTGGCGATTCCCCTCTCTGGCAGGGTGTCGGGAAGAGCTTCTGGACCCTCCCGATCTTTGGGTCAACGGCGGCAGCGGATCACGTCGTCAGAAGTGGACCAGGGTGGCCACACCACCAGGGGGCGCGGGCCAGCCCTAGGCCACGCTGCCCTGTGGTGTGGGCGCCCTATGGCCCCTCTCCGTCTCCTCTTCGGTGTTCTGGAAGCTCCGTGAAATATCTGGACGTCTTGCTTTGGTTTCGTCCAATTCTGAGAATATTTCCTGTGTAACTTTTATGAAACACAAAAATAGCAGAAAACAGGGAACTGGCACTATGGCATCTCGTCAATAGGTTAGTTCCGGAAAATGCATAAAAATGCCACAAAGTGTAATGAAACACTAAACAAATGGTGTAAAAACAAGCATGAAGCATCAAAAATTATGGATACGTTGGAGATGTATCAGCATCCCTAAGCTTAACTCATGCTCGTCCTCGAGTAGGTAAGTGATAACAAAAGAAATAATTTTTGAGGTGACATGCACCTACACAATCTTGACCAACTATGTAAGCATTGTGTGCTGGGATCAAAAGAACTTAAAACATGGGCATGAAAGATATAATCTTGATAGAAGAAACTTAGCAACCATGTTATAACATGAAAATGAACACAAACAAAAGATCATGAAAATGAAACAATGAAAGTTAAACATGTGTTCAAATCATAAGGAAAAACATACAAATGGTTTTCAGCTTGTCCTTCATGAGAGAGCAAAACATAAATGCATAGGACACCTTCAAGTTTAAGAGGGCGACTAGATACAAGTAACTTAAGAACAAGTGAAACCAACAATATGAATCAATCAATGAAAACTTTGGGACAATGCACATTATACTCAAAATGACAACTATGCTGTCTTAGACGGTGCATAAAGGTAGAAGGTGGTGACTCAACATAAAAGTAAAAGAAAGGCCCTTCGCGGAGGGAAGCAGTGATTAAACATGTGCTAGAGCTTTTCATTTGTAAAACAAAGAGATAAAAATTGGGTTTTGAGAGGTGGTTGTTTCATGTCAACGACTGGCAATGGGGTCTTACTATCTTCCATAATAAACAAGTGAGAGCGGTTCCGAGTTCTTTGAAAATTTGGCACATTGGTGCTCTTTTATAAAGCTTTGGCACTCCTCCCCACCTTTTTTCCTTTCTCAAACCATGGCTAACCGATTCCATCGGGTGCCCACCAACATTCACATACCATGGAGGACTGCCTTCTTTTTCTTTTCTTTTAAAATTAGATTGCAATGGTCTGACCAGCTCTCATACAAAATTAATGACGAGCATATGAAGCTGCCTAGTCGAGGGGTACTTAATTTAATATGGAAGATAGCAATTCCGACCACTACATCCCCATGAGCTAAAAACAGTGGCACAAAACAAGAAGTAGTTAAAAGTTTTGAAAGGTAGCACATGAAAATTTACTCTGGAATGGCTTACAAATACCATGCATAGGAATTTATAGTGGACACAATGGCAAACTTGGTTTTTAGGAGTTGGATGCACGAGTAGAGCTCATACTCAGTACAAAATGAGGGCTAGCAAAAGACTGGGAGCGACCAACTAAGAGAGCAATAACGGCCATAATCATGCATAGCGACAAAGCGACATTAAAAGAAACATAAGATGGTATCAAAAGTCAAAAACTAAATGATCATAGAGGCAATGGCGACTTTGTATGAGTCTAACATGTGTGAGCATGCGCCAAGTCAACCCAAATAAAGCATCAAAGGAGAAAACCAAAATAATGCTTCCAAATAGTTAAAACAACGCATGATTTTTTCAAAGGCTCATTAAGCAATCTCAGTCATTTGAGACAAGTCATGCTACAGCAAAACCACTAAGCATACTATCAAAAAGACATCAAGCACGACATGCTAAAGCCTAGGCCGCAGTCTACACAAGCTCCTTCTTGTACCACTTTTTTGCATAAATCTTTTTCTCTTTTCCAACACCATTCGAACTTTTTATAAACAACTCTTTTGATGAAAACCAACATGGACCAGAGGCAAAAAATACACCTTGATAAAAAGATATAACAAGATCTGAACACAAATCAAGGCGAAAATCGAAAGCTAAACGCAGTTCTAGAAAAAGAGAACACTCGATCAAAAGAATAGAGTGAAAAACGGAGTGTTCTTGGCAAATAAAAAGCAAGGCAACTTCTCCAAAAGAAATTTGTTGGGGGTCCAACCATTTATTGCAGAAAACAAAACAAAACTAAACTGAAAACTAAAAACAACTGACGCTCCAATAAAAACGCATAATGCATGAAGCAATAAAAATATAGTGTTTTGAAAGGTGACCTGATTTTTGCCGATGAAGAAGGGGTGCCTCGGGGGCATCCCCAAGCTTTGACGCTTGTACTTCTTGGATATTTCTTGGGGTGCTGGGTATCCCCAAGCTTGAGGTTTCAACCCCTTTTTTGCTTCAGGTTTCAACTCAAAACCACCACATATAAAGCATATACTACTGTAGCAACTTTCCCAAAAGTTCTGTGATCAAAAGAACTCAAAAAGAAAGCGATAAAGTGGCAAACACAAATATTGGCAGAAATCTGTCAAAACAGAAGAGCTGACAAAGGTCGAATTTTTAGAGGGTTTTCTGTTACTCAAATCAAAAAGTGTTCAACTAATGAAAGTTTGGATATAACCTGGGGCATATGCACAAGAAATCAAAGGTCCAAAAGATATACAGAGAATTTTCACGATTTTTTATGGTGCAGCACCGAAAACAGTTTTAGGACAGCAACATTCCCAAATCTTACCTCACTCAAATTAGAGGCTTCTCTTGGCACAAAAAACGAAATAAAAAGGATAAGGAGAGGTTATTACAGTAGTAATAACTTCCTAGACTCAAATAAAAGAAAAAGAACTGAATGTAAAAACATTGGGTTATCTCCCAAGAGTGCTTTTCTTTAACGCCTTTGAGCTAGGCGCAGAAAGTGCGAATCAAGTAATATCGAAAGAAGCATCAAGATCCACTATAGGAGTCTTTTCAACAATGAATTGAATTGTGTCCAAATGAGTTTTTGAAGATCCTTTATGATCACACATTGGTACACTACTTTTATCAAAAAAGTTTTCAGGACAAATCCAACTAAAATTCTTTTCCAAAGCATCATGAATTCCTAAAAGTTTACAAGGTATTGGCAATCTAAAATCTTCATTGGGTGTACCAACAACTTCAACAGGCGATCCAAGCTTATTAAATTTCTTAAAAACTTCCCTAGCCTCAATAACAACATCTCTAAATTCTATGCGCAAAGTTTCCAAGATAAAAGCTTTCTTTTTGGGATCCTCAATATCATGAAGCTTAAGAAACATGTATTGCATAAAAGGATTAAGGCTAGCAAACCTAGCTTCTAACATGTGAATCAAATAAGCAGAAGCAACTTCATAACTAGGAGCAAGCTCAGCCAAAGACTTTTCCTCAACATCCTTATGCATACTAATATGATTAAAGAACTCCTCAATGTTACTTTTTCTAATAATTGAACCACTACCTACTGAGAGGTCCTCCGAAACGTACTTAGGGAACAACATAATGAACTAAAGTAAAGAAATAACAACTATAAAGGATACTATTTTTTTGGGTTTTTGATAAAACGATGCAAGTAAAAATAAAGTAAAAGCAAAGCTTAAAACAAAGTAAAGGATGTGCGTGCGAAACTCCCATTGCAGAAGTCTTCTTTCCTCCCCGATAACGGTGCCAGAAAACTTGTTGGTGGCACGGTGATGATGGTGTGAAAGCTTCTTCTTTAATACACGGCAACGACGACAGAAACTTCTGGAGCCAAGTTGATGTGGGAATGTGTAGTAAATGACCGGCCAGTTGGAAAACCCCAAGAGAAGGTTTTGATGAAGATAGCAGCAAGTTTTCCCTCAGTTATGAAACCAAGGTTATCAATCCAGTAGGAGGACGAATACGACTGAAGGTGATGCCCACTAGCTTCACGACAGCTTCGGACAATTTATAGGGCGCCTCGTCTAAGCTTTGCTTTGCGAGCGGTAACGTGGAACCTGCACACAACACAACCAAATACTTTATTCCCAACTTACGATGAGGTTGTCAATCTCACCGGTTTGCTTGAAACAAAGGGTATGAGCGTATCGAGTGGAAAGCAATAGTAATATGCGAGTAAAGTAAACAGTGCGAGTAAAGTAAACAAGTGATATCAATATAAAAGAAATAGGACCGGGGTCCACAGTTCACTAGCGGTGTCTCTCCATATGATAAAATAATACATGCTGGGTAAACAAATTATAGTTGGGCAATTTATAGAATAAAGACAACGTGCATATATCGAGAGGATCACTATGAGATTTACTCTGGGCATTACAACAAGATACATAGACCGCCATCCAACTGCATCTATGACTAATAATCCACTTATGGCGAATCAATCCGAGAACTCCACAAGTATTAAGTTGCGAACAACAGATAATTGCATTAAGCAAAGTGTGTAATGTAAACAAAGCATATGCCCTCGAGCATATGAATGTTGTTTTCCCCCTAGTAGCAACAGCACATCTACAACCTTAGAGGTTTCTGTCACTCCCCAGATTAAATAGAGGCATGAACCCACTATCGAGCATAAATACCCCCTCTTGGAGTCACTAGCAACTACTTGGCCAAGATAGCTACTAACAACGGAGAGCATGCAAGATCATAAACAACATAGAGATAACATAAAATAATATTTAGCACATCAACTCAATCATAACACCAATATTCATCAGATCCCAACAAACACAACATGTAGAATTACATAACGGTGATCTCGATCATGTAAGGCAGCTCACGAGATCTAAACATGAAGCACATGGTAGAGAAGACAACCATCTAGCTACTGCTATGGACCCATAGTCCAAGGTAGACTACTCACTCATCGCGCCGGAGGCAAGCATGGCGATGAAGAAGACCTCCGGTGGCGATTCCCCTCTCCGACAGGGTGCCAGGAAGAGCTTCTAGACCCTCCCGATCTTCGGGTCGACGGCGGCGGTGGATCGCGATGTGTTCTGGAAAAGTGATCGGGTATTTAAGTTTTTCCCGTCGGGGGGTCTTTATAGGCGAAGGGGCGTCGCCAGAAGTGGACCAGGGTGGCCACACCACCAGGAGGCGTGGGCTAGCCCTAGGCCGTGCCGCCCTGTGGTGTGGGCGCCCTGTGGCTCCTCTCCGTCTCCTCTTCGTTGTTCTGGAAGGTCCGTGAAATATCTAGATGTCTGGCTTTGGTTTCGTCCAATTCCGAGAATATTTCCTGTGTAACTTTTCTGAAACACAAAAATAGCAGAAAACAGGAAACTGGCACTCTGGCATCTCGTTAATAGGTTAGTTCCAGAAAATGCATAAAAATGCCACAAAGTGTAACGAAACACTAAATAAATGGTGTAAAAACAAGCATGGAGCATAAAAAATTATGGATACATTGGAGACGTATCAGGGCCCAGTTGATGATCCAAGCCAATCACCGTTCTTCTCCGCGATCCCGCAGACCCCCTATTTGTAAGTCCATCCTCTCCTATACCACATATGCAGACTGATTGGTGCACTGGTCCTCACCTATACACTATGGACGCTCCCATAGGTAGACTATTCTAGACCCAGATGCCCGCTCCTATACAATATGGGTAGACTGATCCGGATGACTCTCACAATCAATCATAGATCAATTAGCAAGTTTGTCCCCCCTATACTATAGGCAGACTAGCAGGAAACGCATTTCCCCTCTTTACCGTATAGTAGCCTAGGCAAGACAACCCTCGCTACTGATCCGTTGGCATGCGAGAGGGAAAAGATACAGCTGACTTCTCCGTCCCATTCCAGATCTCATGGTTGACCGTTATTTACGGTGCTAGAATCACTGGCGACATTTGTTATTAGTCCTAGGTGAACTTTCCAATTGCACTGAGACCTCCACCATACTCTTACCATGGTCCCACTGCCCACCATCCTAGGGCAACAACCATTACGGTCGAAACCACTATTCATATTTATTAGTAAAAACAAACCTTTTACTTTGAATGCAGTAATAATAATACCACCGGTATATTTGCAAGTAATTTGCTAAAAGTAATCAAGAGATATGAGCAAGAGTGAACTTGCCTGCAAACTGCAAGGTAGTGCAGTTGGATTTGTTGAAGTGACCCGGGACCTCGGGTTCTGGAAAACAGCATCATTGTCCGATAAGGGCAATGGTTAAAGATTAAAAAATGCATGCTTTTTGGTGTGTTTAATTTATACCCCCCTGAAGTGATTTATTTATTTGCTAGGCTTTATATATTCTTTTAATGATTTTCAAGAATATATGTTAAAGGTAATTTCATTCAAGGATATTCATCAAATATTCTTGAATGGAATTTTTATACTTTAAAGAGTTAAGAATTCCCCAGATTTTTTCTTAAATGGATAACCATTTTTAATATTTTCAGAAAATCATTTAACTCCTTTTTCTTTTTGTGCAAAAAGAGTTATGAGATTATTTTATTTACTAAATGAGTTCAAAATCCCTAGAAGGGCTAAAAATAGCTAATTTCTATTTTTAGTTTATTTTAGGTATTTTTCTGGATTTATTTTAAACAGGTTAGGGTTTTTCTTAGTTTTTTTAGAATTAAATCAAATAAAATACTGGGTTGTAGCCTGGGCCCACCGGTCAGTCAACCCGAGTGGGCTTGACCGAACCGGCTCGGCCCAGCTGGCCGCCCCTCACTCTCTCCCGCACTCGGCTGTGACCTAACCCTAATCCCCCTCTAGCGATTCGACACGCCGACGACCCCCTCGCCCGATTCCGGCGAGCTCCGATGAGCTCCGCCGCCGCCCTATGGCGCAATCGCTCCACCTCGTCGTGCTCTTCCTCCTGACCGCGGGGATTCGTCGACCTCGCCTCCAATCGTCGCCATCGCCTCCGAGCTTCTCCCAGTGGGTCTCGCCCTCGTGGCTTGATCTGCTCCGGCTGGCCTCGCTGGAGCTTCTGCCCTAGCTTCTCGGTGCTTGCGGTGGTTCTTCATTGCCTCGTCGATTGGACGGTAGCCTGCAACCCCGACGTCGCCTCCCGGTGTTGTGCTCGGCCGCTCGGCCATGAGCATGATGTCGCCCTCCTTACCGTCGCAGCCTCTGAATGGAGGCCTCCCTGCCACAACCGTGGCTATGCCGACGTGTCGCCGCCATGGTCCTCTGCCTTGCTCCTCTATGAGCTCACCTGTGAGTTCCTCTTCTTCCCCCTCGTCTATGTGTTCCTGCTATGGTGGCCTGGTCAGTGAGCCAGGCATGCTTGCATATGCTGCTGCGCCATGCTTGCTTGTGCTGCTACTGTCCTAGAGCTTCTCTGTTGGCTACTATCTACTGCTGCTGTTAGCTTCAGTGCAAAGTTCAGTTAAGAGTTTCTTAACTGAATTTGTGTGATTTACCTAGGATGTTTCCCCTGTGATGGCTGGCTTAATCATGTGCTATGCAACTGGTGCTACTATTAGTTTCAGTACAAGATTCAGTTAAGAGTTTCTTAACTGAATCTTCAGAATTCAGTTAGCTTGCTACACTGGTGGTGTGCTTAGTGTTCATGTGATGCTTTTTGATTTGCAGTATTACTGCTGTCAGTTAAGTCATGTCATGACTGTCTTACTGGATTACTTGTGATAGTGTGCAGACAGTACTTGCCCTCTGTTGCCAGTTCATATGTATGCTGATGATTGATTTCATGATGGCATAAGCATGCTGAGCTTAAGCTTGCTATAACTTGTTCAGAGATATATTTCTGTTGATTTATATGAACTGAATTAAGTTTCAGTGATGATTTGTTGTATAACGCATTCCATGCTTGAATAGTATTCTGCTAGTGCCTTTGTTTGCTTCCTATAGCATGTTATCTAATTAACAGCAAGTAACTGTTAATTATTAAGTTTGGTTGTGTTTCCTCCATGTGAGGTGCACAATGCTTTCTTGATAACTTAACTGGACGGCTGCTGTTCTATGATGCTAAAACATGCTTGGTGGCTTCTCATCAGTGGCTAAATCATCATCTTAGGCAAACTAAACTTACTGATAAGAACAGATTCTCATGATGATCTTAGTCCTAGCCTATGATGCATGGTCTGAGGCCTTATTCTTGATGGTGCATGTTGATTTGCTTCCAGTTACTAAATCTTCCTATGAAGATTATACAGAGCATCTCTCTGTAGGTCTGAGGAGAAAAACCTCCCCAAAACCTCCCCAAAACCTCCTAAGTGTTGCACTTAGTAGAAGGGTTTGGTGGTGAGTGATTCTTTGTTGCTGTTTATCTTGTTTATGCAAGAATCTGGATGCTTGCAATGATTTGTTCATGGATATGCAAATTCTATTATACCTTGGTCCTGTGCTGGCTTTTATGAGTGGCTGGTGGTGATGTTGGTGATGTTCTTGCTTAAGCTTGATCAATTGCTCCTTTTACTTGCTCTGCTCCTCCCAGGTGGTTTGCCCTGCACCTTCTTGTGCTTGGCTCCCTTCCTTGCCTGCCCTGCACCTCCTTGGTGCTTGGCCTGCTCCTTGCTGCCTCTAGTCTTGCTTATGTAACCATGTTGATTGGCTTTGGCTATTGGTTTTGGTTTGGTGAGGTGAATTCACACCTGATGCTCAGCTCATGAGCAGGGAGAACTTGATGAGTGTTTCCTGTGATTACTCATTGTGGTGTGTGAGTGATCTTTGCTGGTGCTATGGTGCTGGTGTTGTGGTGCTGGTGCTATGGTGCTGGTGCTGTGATGCTGGTCGACTAGGGTTCTTGGTCGACCAGTTTCACACACAGTGCTCTTTTTTATACTCCCCCTGAGTTCTGGTGTTTTGACACCTCCTAGCATGCATTTGATGACTATGTTGCTTGCTAGCTGGTGGCTTGGCCGGCCAGCTTGATCTTTGGCAGATATTTTGTGTGTGAGTCATGTTGATAAGATCAACACTTTGATGATTATCAACATTATTTCCATTTTAACTGTTACTGCCACTTGTATTACCTTGGTGGCATTTTCCTTTGCATTTACTTTGTGTGCAGGTAAGAAGAATAAAGAATAAAGCAAGGAAAGATTTGAAGATCAAGATAATTTAGGATCTAGCCAATATTCTAACTTGTATTTGTTTCCATTTCTTCTTTATTTTCTTTTTGGTTTCAGATTGTAACATTCAGCTAATGGCAGCTATTGTAATATTCTTTTATTCTCAAACTTTGTAAAGACAATGTATATTGTGTTGTTAATTAATAAAGTCCAAGGTTTTTCTTATTTGAAATGTTTATGCTTTCTAAATGTGCCTTTTGAATTTAAGTTAAGTTCTTAATTCAAATTCAAGTTTTGAATTCAAATGATCTTCTAGGCTTTAGTCATTCAACTTAATTGCTTCCCACAAGTAATAGATCAAAAGAGGTCATGTCGATTTCTTTCGCACCCCGAGAGTTCACCATCCCCTCTCGAAGAGAGATTTGATCACTCTTAGGTTTTAGTGATAAAAGCGTAAAAAAATCCCGTAAATTTAGATGCAATGCACAAAGACCCTCTAATCTACCCCGAAGTTGTTCTACGTGCTGGGATAATATTACAGACTTTCCCCCTTAACAAAAACTTCGTCCCGAAGTTTGGCGTAAGATGTACCTAAAGAATTCTGGATAGGCTGTCCTTAGATCTTCTTCCTTTTCCCAGGTAGCTTCTCTTTCCGGGTGATGTTTCCATTGCACCTTGCAATACTTGATGGCCCTGTTACGGAGTTGCTTCCAGTTTTCTGCTTGAATCTTTGACGGCTCCTCAACATAGGTCAAATCTGCTTGCAATTCCACGTCTTCATAGGATACGGTCTCCTCTGGTATCTTCATACACTTTCGAAGTTGTGAAGAAAGAAACACATTATGAACCTTGGATAGTTGCGTTGGTAGCTCCAATTCAAATGCTTCACCTCATTGTTGACTTAGAATCTTGAAAGGTCCAGTGTATCTTGGACTAAGTTTTCCCTTGACTCCAAAACGATGCACTCCCTTCATTGGGCTAACCCGAAGATAAACCATGTCTCCAACTTGAGGTTCCCATATCCTCCTCTTTAAGTCTGCATAACTCTTCTGCCTACTTTGAGCAATCTTTAATTGATCTCGGATGATGTCAATGGCATGCTGCCTTTCCTTCACATAGTTCGGATGAAATTCCTTGCCGGCTCCCATTTCATACCAGCAGATGGGTGATTGGCACTTTCTTCCATAGAGTGCTTCAAATGGTGCTATTTGAATGCTACTTTGGTAACTGTTGTTATATGAAAATTCTGCCAGTGGTAGATGTTCTTCCCATGATCCTCCAAAATCCAACGCACATGCTCTAAGCATATCTTCCAAAATCTGATTGGTTCTTTCCGTTTGTCCTCCAGTCTGTGGGTGATAAGCAGTGCTAAAGTCTAACCTGGATCCTAGAGCTTCATGTAACTGTTTCCAAAAAGCTGAAGTGAATACGGACCCTTGATACGTCTCCAACGTATCCATAATTTTTGATGCTCCATGCTTGTTTTTAAACCATTTGCTTAGTGTTTCGTTACATTTCATGGCATTTTTATGCATTTTCTGGAACTAACCTATTAACGAGATGCCATAGTGCCAGTTCCCTGTTTTCTGCTGTTTTTGTGTTTCAGAAATGTTACACAGGAAATATTCTCGGAATTGGATGAAACAAAAGCCAGACGTCCAGATATTTAATGGATCTTCCAGAAGACCAAAGAGGAGACGAAGAGGGGCCACAGGGCGCCCACACCACAGGGCGGCACGGCCTAGGGCTGGCCCGCGCCCCCTGGTGGTGTGGGCCCCCTGGTCCACCTCTGACGCTGCCCCTTCGCCTATAAAGACCCCTCGACGGGAAAAACCTAAATACCCGATCACTTTTCCAGAACACATCACGATCCACCGCCGTCGTCGACCCGAAGATCGGGAGGGTCCATAAGCTCTTCCCAGCACCCTGCCGGAGAGGGGAATCGCCACCGGAGGTCTTCTTCATCGCCATGCTTGCCTCCGGTGCGATGAGTGAGTATTCTACCTTGGACTATGGGTCCATAGCAGTAGCTAGATGGTTGTCTTCTCCACCATGTGCTTCATGTTTAGATCTCGTGAGCTACTTTACATGATCGAGACTACCTTTATGTAATTCTACATGTTGTGTTTGTTGGGATCCGATGAATATTGGTGTTATGATTGAGTTGATGTACTGAATATTATCTTATGTTATCTCTATGTTGTTTATGATCTTGCATGCTCTCCGTTGTTACTAGCTATCTTGGCCGAGTAGTTGCTAGTGACTCCAAGAGGGGGTATTTATGCTCGATGGTGGGTTCATGCCTCTATTTAATCTGGGGGAGTGACAGAAACCTCTAAGGTTGTATATGTGCTGTTGCTACTAGGGGGAACACAACATTCATATGCTCGAGGGCATATGCTTTGTTTACATTACACACTTTGCTTAATGCAGTTATCTGTTGTTCGCAACTTAATACTTGTGGAGTTCTCGGATTGATTCGCCACAAGTGGATTATTAGTCATAGATGCAGTTGGATGACGGTCTATGTATCTTGTTGTAATGCCCAGAGTAAATCGCATAGTGATCCTCTCATCGTATGCACGTTATCTTTATTCTATCAATTGCCCAACTGTAATTTGTTTACCCAGCATGTATTATTTTATCTTATGGAGAGACACCACTAGTGAACTATGGACCCCGGTCCTATTTCCATTATATTGCTATCACCTATTTACTTTACTCGCATTGTTTACTTTACTCACATACTATTACTATTTTCCACTCGATACGCTCATTCCTTTGTTTCAAGCAAACCGGTGAGATTGACAATCTCATCGTAAGTTGGGAGCAAAGTATTTGGTTGTGTTGTGTGCAGGTTCCGTGTTGCTACTGGTTGAAGACGAGTCAACAAGAATCGTAAACGGCGCCCTTGTTGGAGTGTTAGTAGGCTAGTCAGCATCACCTTCTGGAGTATTGATTTTTTCCTGGACGATAAAACCTTGGTTTCTTACTGAGGGAAAATTTGCTATTATACTCATCATACCTTCCTCTTGGGGTTCCCAACTGGGTGATTATCCTGCCCGCATCAAGCATAAATTTTCTGGCGCCGTTGCCGGGGAAAAAGATGACTTCTACAAGGGGAGTTTCGCACGCACATCCTTTACTTTGTTTTAAGTTTTGCTTTACTTTATTTTTACTTGCATCATTTTATCAAAAACACAAAAAAATTAGTATCCTTGATAGTTGTTTTTACTTGTCTTCTTTTAGTCTTGTTAGAATGAGTAATCCTGAAGTTGAAGTTCGTACTTTTAAGCAACAAGGGGGAGAAAGCTTGAAAGATGCTTGGTACCGTATTAGCAATTCTCATCATAGGTGTACAAAGAAGCATTCTACCACGATCCTCCTTAGAAATTTTTATGTTGGTATAACTAGTTGGTATAGGTACGTTCTTGATACTCTTGCAGGAGGTAATTTTCTGGGTACTCCCGCTCTTGAAGCATGCACTTTAATTGAAAGTTTAGTGGGAGTACCACCTATTCATGTTGTTAAAACTGAGGTCACTTTGGAGGAAGTTTTAGAAAAGCTTAGCTCTTTAGAAAAAAGTTTGCCAAATATCCTTGATAATGCTAGCCGCGTTAATGGATTGATTGAAAGTTTCGGTAAGAGAATCACTGTTTTAGAGGCTAGCACTACTCTTGATAGTCAAAACCTTAGGATTGGGAAACTAGAGGAGTCCATGGAAACTTTAAGTTCAATTTTCTCTTCTCTTAAGTTTAAGAAGGAGAAAGCTTTTGGTGGAAAAGAGCAAAAATTTATGTATGTTCCCAAGGTGTCTGTGCCTAAACCGCAACATGTTTTTAAGATTGGTAAGACTTTTAGTTCAACTAAGAGTGACTTGTAGGTTGAATCATCTTCGGGAACCTCTAAAGTGACTAGTGTGGTAAGTGGTGATCTTGAGGAAACAGTTGATCTCAATGCATCACTTGATGTTACTTGATTCGCATTTTCTGCGCCTAGCTCAAAGGCGTTAAAGAAAAGCACTCTTGGGAGATAACCCAATGTTTTTGCTTACAGTACTTTTTCTTTTATTTGAGTCTTGGAAGTTATTACTACTGTAATGACCACTCCTTATCATTTTTATTTCGTTTTTGTGCCAAGAGAAGCCTCTAATTTGAACGAGGTAAGATTTGGGGATGTTGCTGTCCTAAAACAGTATTCGGTGCTGCACCGTAAAAATTCATGAAAATTCTCTGTATATCTTTTGGACCTGCGATTTCTTGTGCATATGCCGCAGGTTATATCCAAACTTTCATTAGTTGAACACTTTTTTATTTGAGCAACAGAAAACCTCTAAAAATTCGACCTTTGTCAGCTGTTCTGTTTTGACAGATTTCTACCAATATTTGTGTTTGCCGCTTTATCACTTTCTTTTTGAGTTCTTTTGATCACAGAACTTTTGGGGAAGTTGCTACAGTAGTATATGTTTTATATATGGTGGTTTTGAGTTGAAACCTGAAGCAAAAAGGGGTTGATTCAATGTTATGCTTACACTAATGTTGCTAATAGATTTGTGTTTAGTTTTGTATGAAGGAAGTTTTCAAGTGTAGGGATCGGAGAATGATGAGATGAGTTGAAGAATGGACAAAAGCTCAAGCTTGGGGATGCCCATGCACCCCAAGAAATATCCAAGAAGTACAAGCGTCAAAGCTTGGGGATGCCCCCGAGGCACCCCTTCTTCATCGGCAAAAATCAGGTCACCTTTCAAAACACTATATTTTTATTGCTTCATGCATTATGCGTTTTATTGGAGCATCAGTTGTTTTAGCTTTCAGTTTTATTTAGTTTTGTTTGCTGCAATAAATGGTTGGACCCCAACAAATTCCTTTTGGAGAAGTTGCCTTGCTTTTCATTTGCTAAGAACACTCCGTTTTTCACTCTATTCGTTTGCACGAGTGTTCTCTTTTTCTAGAACTGCGTTTAGCTTTCGTTTTGCACCTTGATTTGTGTTCAGATCTTGTTATATCTTTTCATCAAGGTGTATTTTTGCCTCTGTTCTTTATTGGTTTTCATCAAAAGAGTTGGTTATAAAAAGTTTGAATGGTGTTGGAAAAGAGAAAAAGCTTTATGCAAAAAAGTGGTACAAGAAGGAGCTTGTGTAGACTGCGGCCTAGGCTTTTGCATGTCATGCTTGATGTCTTTTTGATAGTATGCTTAGTGGTTTTGCTATAGCATGACTTGTCTCAAATGACTGAGATTGCTTAATGAGCCTTTAAAAAAATCATGCGCTGTTTTAATTATTTGGAAGCATTATTTTGGTTTTCTCCTTGATGCTTTATTTGGGTTCACTTGGTGCATGCTCACACATGTTAGACTCATACAAAGTCGCCATAAGCCTCTATGATTATTTAGTTTTTGACTTTTGATGCCATCTTATGTTTCTTTTAATGTCGCTTTGTCGCTATGCATGATTATGGCCGTTATTGCTCTCTTAGTTGGTCGCTCCCAGTCTTTTGCTAGCCCTTATTTTGTATTGAGTATGAGCTCTACTCGTGCATCCAACTCCTAAAAACCAAGTTTGCCATTGTGTCCACTATAAATTCCTATGCATGTTATTTGTAAGCCATTCCAAAGTAAATTTTCATGTGCTACCTTTCAAAACTTTCAACTACTTCTCATTTTGTGCCACTGTTTTTATCTCATGGGACGTAGTGGTCGGATTTGCTATCTTCCATATCGCTTATTCCAAAAATAAAAAAAAAATAAAAAAAGAAAGAAAAAAGGCACTCCTCCATGGTATGTGAATGTTGGTGGGCACCCGATGGAATCGGTTAGCCATGGTTTGAGAAAGTAAAAAAGGTGGGGAGGAGTGCCAAGTTTTATAAAAGAGCACAAAAGTGCCAATCTCTCTCTGAAAAACTTGCTTCATTTTTGTATGGAAGATAGTAAGAACCCCATTGCCAGTCGTTGACAAAAGCAACCACCTCTCAAAACCCAAGTTTTATCTCTGTTTTACAAATGAAAAGCTCTAGCACATATTTAATCACTGCTTCCCTCCGCGAAGGGCCTTTCTTTTACTTTTATGTTGAGTCTCCACCTTCTACCTTTATGCACCATTAAGAGAGCATAGTTATCATTCTGAGTATAATGTGCATTGTCCCAAAGTTTTCATTGATTGATTCATATTGTTGGTTTCACTTGTTCTTAAATTATTTGTATCTAGTCGCCCTCTTAAACTTGAAGGCGTCCTATGCATTTATGTTTTGCTCTCTCATGAAGGACAAGCTGAAAACCATTTGTATGTTTTTCCTTATGATTTGAATACACGTTTGACTTTCATTGTTTCATTTCCATGATCTTTTGTTTGTGTTCATTTTCATGTTATAACATGGTTGCTAAGTTTCTTCTATCAAGATTATATCTTTCATGCCCATGTTTTAAGTTCTTTGATCCCAGCGCACAACGCTTACATATATGGTCAAGATTGTGTAGGTGCCTGTCACCTAAAAAATTATTTCTTTTGTTATCACTTACCTACTCGAGGACGAGCAGGAGTTAAGCTTGGGGATGCTGATACATCTCCAACGTATCCATAATTTTTGATGCTCCATGCTTGTTTTTACACCATTTGCTTAGTGTTTCGTTACACTTCATGACATTTTTATGCATTTTCCGGAACTAACCTATTAACGAGATGCCACAGTGCCAGTTCCCTGTTTTCTACTATTTTTGTGTTTCAGAAATGTTACACAGGAAATATTCTCAGAATTGGACGAAACAAAAGCCAGACGTCCAGATATTTAACGGAGCTTCCAGAAGACCGAAGAGGAGACGGAGAGGGGCCACAGGGCGCCCACACCACAGGGCGGCGTGGCCTAGGGCTGGCCCGCGCCCCCTGGTGGTGTGGGACCCCTGGTCTACCTCTGACGCTGCCCCTTCGCCTATAAAGACCCCCCGATGGGAAAAACCTAAATACCCGATCACTTTCCCAGAACACATCGCGATCCACCGCCGCCGTCGACCCGAAGATCGGGAGGGTCTAGAAGCTCTTCCCGGCACCCTGCCGGAGAGGGGAATCACCACCAGAGGTCTTATTCATCGCCATGCTTGCCTCCGGCGCGATGAGTGAGTAGTCTACCTTGAACTATGGGTCCATAGCAGTAGCTAGATGGTTGTCTTCTCCACCATGTGCTTCATGTTTAGATCTCGTGAGCTGCTTTACATGATCGAGACTACCTTTATGTAATTCTACATGTTGTGTTTGTTGGGATCCGATGAATATTGGTGTTATGATTGAGTTGATGTACTGAATATTATCTTATATTATCTCTATGTTGTTTATGATCTTGCATGCTCTCCGTTGTTAGTAGCTATCTTGGCCGAATAGTTGCAAGTGACTCCAAGAGGGGGTATTTATGCTCGATAGTGGGTTCATGCCTCTATTTAATCTGGGGGAGTGACAGAAACCTCTAAGGTTGTAGATGTGCTGTTGCTACTAGGGGGAAAACAACATTCATATGCTCCAGGGCATATGCTTTGTTTACATTACACACTTTGCTTAATGCAGTTATCTGTTGTTCGCAACTTAATACTTGTGGAGTTCTCGGATTGATTCGCCACAAGTGGATTATTAGTCATAGATGCAGTTGGATGGCGGTCTATGTATCTTGTTGTAATGCCCATAGTAAATCTCATAGTGATCCTCTCGTCGTATGCACGTTATCTTTACTCTATCAATTGCCCAACTGTAATATGTTTACCCAACATGTATTATTTTATCTTATGGAGAGACACCACTAGTGAACTGTGGACCCCGGTCCTATTTCCATTATATTGCTATCATCTATTTACTTTACTCGCATTATTTACTTTACTCGCATACTATTACTATTTTCTACTCGATACGCTCATTCCTTTGTTTCAAGCAAACCGGTGAGATTGACAACCTCATCGTAAGTTGGGTGCAAAGTATTTGGTTGTGTTGTGTGCAGGTTCCGCGTTGCTACTGGTTGAAGACGAGTCAACAAGAATCGTAAACGACGCCCTTGTTGGAGTGTTAGTAGGCTAGTCAGCATCACCTTCTGGAGTATTGACTTTTTCCTGGACGATAAAACCTTGGTTTCTTACTGAGGGAAAATTTGCTATTATACTCATCATACCTTCCTCTTGGGGTTCCCAGCTGGGTGGTTATCCTGCCCGCATCAACCCTCGGTCCGATACTATTGTCTTCGGTACTCCATGCTTGCTCACTATTTCCTGAACATATAGGTTCACTAACTTCTCTCCGGAATCCTTTTGATTAACGGCCAAGAAATGTGCACTTTTAGTTAATCTGTCCACAATAACCCAAATCATGTCCTTCTTCTTTGGTGTCAATGGTAGTCCTATGATAAAATCCATTCCAATCTCTTCCCATTTCCACTCGGGAATATCCAACGGTTGCATGAGTCCAGCGGGACTTTAATGTTCCGCTTTCACTCTTTGACAAGTATGGCATTCAGACACGAACTTGGCTATCTCTCGCTTCATGTTGTTCCACCAAAACAGTTCCTTAAGATCCATGTACATCTTGGTACTTCCCGGATGTATTGAATACAGAGTTTCATGTGCCTCCTTGAGTATCAACTGTTTGATTTTGGGTATGTCTGGCACACATATCCTATTATGAAACCAAAGCGAATTGAAATCACCTAAACGAAACTCAGACGGTCTTCCCTCTTCAATTCTTCGGATTTCTTCCTCAATGAATGGATCTTCACTTTGTCGGCAGAAGATTGCATATTTTAGATCACTTTGTCTTTCTTCCATTACCTTCATAGTAGACAAACTGCTCAAAGACTTCACTTCTAAACATTGAATTTCTAACCTTTCCAGATCCATAAGCAACTCTTTAGGAAGTTCCCGGCTCATTGGCTGGGTATCTGTACTTTTTCTACTCAATGCATCGGCTACCACATTAGCCTTCCCTGGAGTATAATTGATGGTTAAATCATAGTCCTTGATCAATTCTAACCATCGTCGCTGTCTCATATTCAACTCTTTCTGGGTAAAGAAATATTTGAGACTCTTATGATCCGTATAGAGCTCACACTTCGCTCCATACAGAAAATGCCTCCATCCTTTCAAAGCAAACACCACGGCTACTAATTCTAGATCATGTGTTGGGTAGTTAACTTCATGCGGTCTTAATTGCCTAGACCCATAAGCAATAACCTTTCTATCTTGCATCAACACACATCCAAGTCCATTCTTGGATGCATCACAATATACCATGTAGTCTTTGCCAGTTTCTGGTACGGCTAACACAGGTGCTGTGGTCAACTTATCCTTAAGTGTCTGAAAACTAACCTCACACTCTTCCGACCAAACAAACGGTGTATTCTTTCGAAGCAACTTTGTCAATGGTCCAGCAATCTTGGAGAACCCTTCTATGAACCTTCTGTAGTAGCCTACCATTCCCAGAAATCCTCTAATCTGCTTGACATTCTTTGGTGCTTCCCATTCCAAAACAGATGCTACTTTACTTGGATTTACTGCTATGCCCTCTTTGCTAATCACATGCCCGAGAAACTCTACTTGGTCCAACCAAAATTCACACTTACTAAACTTGGCATACAACTGATGTTCTCTGAGAATCTGTAGAGCAATCCTCAAATGTTTGGCATACTCTTCCTTGTCCTTTGAATAAATCAAGATATCATCGATGAAGACTATCACAAACTTGTCCAAGTAAGGCATAAAGATCTTGTTCATGAGATTCATGAAAATGGCTGGTGCATTTGTCAATCCAAAAGGTACGACCAAATACTCATGATGTCCGTACCTGGACACAAAAGCTATCTTTGGAACATCCTCCTTCTTGATCTTAATCTGGTGGTATCCAGATCGAAGATCTATCTTGGAAAATACTTTGGCTCCCCTGACTTGATCAAATAAGTCCTGAATTCTGGGTAGAGGATATTTGTTCTTGATTGTAACATTATTGAGGTTCCTATAATCTCCGCACATTCTGCGTCCTCCATCCCGCTTATCCACAAATATAACAGGTGTACCCCAAGGTGAAATGCTTTCTTGTATGAATCCTTTCTGCTCTAACTCATCAAATTGTTCCTTTAACTCAACTAACTCCTTGGGTCCCATTTTATATGGTGCCTGAGCTATAGGTGCTGTTCCAGGGATTAAATCAATAGTGAATTCAATTTCTCTGTCTGGTGGCATACCTGGTAATTCCTTTGGAAACACATCTTGGAATTCATTAACAACTAGAATGTCTTCGAGTTTAGCTTCCTTCAAGGTATTCAACTATAGTTGAACTTCAATATGTGCATGACGGTCTCCTTGATAAACTATCCTTCCTCCTCCGGGACATCTAAGTGACACAGTTTTCTCCTTGCAATCTATCTGGGCTCCATTCTCTTCTAACCAATCCATTCCAAGGATCACAGCCATATCCTTCATAGGGATAAGAAAAAGATCGGCTAGATAGACGCAATCGCTGATCATAATGACCTGCTCTTGCTTGAGGTGTGTGACTAGGATCATTCCCCCCGCAGATAAAACAATGATGGGGTATTCTAACTTATTGCAAGTGAGTCCATAAAGATCGACAAACTCTTGCGAAATGAATGAAGTAGTTGCACCAGTATCAAAAAGTACTTTGCCAGGGTGAGATAGGATTTGAAGCGTACCTATCACGGTTTTCTCCGAATCATTTACTTCCTCCAAGTTGGTGCAATTTAATTTCCCATAAGGTCGAGATCGCTTGCCTGCACCATTTCCTCCTGAATTACCACCTCAATTAAATCCTCCTCCGGTTGCCTTCTTTCCCCATGCAGCTCTATTGGGACATTGATTCTTCATGTGTCCCTCTTGATTGCAACCATAACAAATTACCCTGGGCCTTTGACAATCCTTTGCCAGATGTCCTTTGGCTCCACACAGATTACAGGTGATTCCTCCTCTAGGATTTCCTCCTCCACCTCCCGGAGGTAACATTCCCCGACTTGGCGGTCGTGGCTTGAAACTCAGATCTGCAGTTGGTTTGTTGACCGGATATCTTCTGGGTTCCAACTTGGCTTTCTTCTAGCATTCCTCCTGAACCTGCTTGAAATCATCCTCCATGGTGATAGCTGCATCAACAAGTTCTTGGAAATCTGCTGCCTTTAACATTCTAAGTTGCATCTTGGCCATTGGATGCAAACCCCTCATGAACCGCTTCTTTCTCTTCTCATCCGTGTTCACTGCGTCCGTAGCGTAACATGATAGAAGAGTGAATTCCTTGACATACCTCATAATGGTCTTGTCTTTCTATTCTAAGTTGTCAAACTCTCTCCTCTTTAACTCCATGATACTTTCTGGCACATTCGCCTCTCTGAACTTCCTCTTGAATTCCTCCCAGGTGAATACCCTTCCTGGAGGATGTATTGCCACAATATTATCACACCAGGCTGCTACGGGTCCACATAACAGATGAGTGGCATACCTAAGCTTCTCGCCGTCATTGCAATTCACAGTGTTGAGCTTCCTCTCAGTATCCAACAACCAGTCCTCGGCGTCCATTGGTTCCGGCGCTGATGCAAATGGAAGTGGTCTTGTATTCAGAAAGTCTGCCAGTGAGACTCCATGCACTCCTTCATTCTGACCTTCACGGTTGCGATCCATCACATCCTGCATCATCTTCGACTGACACTCAATGAGCATCCGTTGCCTTTCATCTGCCATCCTCATATATTGGGCAAAATCTTGCTGTGTGAGAAATGGTGGTGGTGGTGGTAATGGTTCCCTTGCCGCTGCATCGGCTGCGTCCTTAGCCTTGGCTTCGGTCTCCATCCTCTGTTGCTCGGATTCCTCATCAACTACCGTCGCCATTTTATCCCCCTAACCCTGTTACATCAAGCGAAACTCATAGTTACACCATGCACATGCTTTTTGAGCTCAACTTCATGAACAGTGTTAGTCACACAATAAAATCCAAATAAAATATGGCCAAATCACACCAAACATATACCATGTATATACATGGGTAAAAGCAAGTTAGTGTTACACACTGCCCCGTGAGTAACTACACTCACTTATTTATTGAGAAAGCAAATACTATACAATACACATATGGTACATATGTTACACATATCGCCTCTTAATCGATGGTGGTCTTCTACGGGTAGTCGAACTCCCGGTACATCCCCGGTGTCCATCCAGTCGCTTGGGATGTCCTCCTGACTGAAGCAGGGGTAAAAGATGACTCTGCCGGTATATAGTCGAGATCGGGTGTAGGGCCTAAGTTGAAGTCAGTCATCCCCAGATAACCGCTCAACGATGGGTATACAACCTCGGTGGCACCTCTCTCCATCTTGGGCCTCGAGCATTCTCCACGCTCCATATAGCTCGGTATCTCCTCCTTGACATCCGACTCTATATCTATGGGCTTCCCCGCCACGTCTCCAGTGTGGTGAACAACTCTAAACTGACTCGTGACCTCGTGCTCTGAATCACACGGAATCGGATCTCCGGCCGTTCCCATGTACTCACCAAAATGCCAGCCCATGGAGTTTCCCCCAAATCTGTTATTATGGGGCATTCCCCATGACTCCAAACCTGCCTCATATCCGGCTCCAGTCGAGCCGTGTGCAAAATGTGCTGGTGGCATCTCCGGTTCGGCCTCGGGCTCGAACTCTCGCTCCTCGGGATCGTCCTCCTCATCTAAAGTGATAAAGTCTCTAGCGGAGAAAGCTGGAGTAGGTGCTCGTGGTGGTCCAGAAGTCTCCCCGTACGCCATGGAGTAGGTGTCGGCTCGGTGATCTCCTCTACTAGACTCTGTATCTCACCAACTAGAGCTCTGTGGACATGATAGAACACACTAAGCAGATGCTTACACCTGTCCATGTGCTCTGCTGCGGCATGTGGATGTCTCTTCGCAAACTTGTAGCTATCCCGACAAGGATCTTCTCCTTCCTCGTCGTGTGGGATGTGTGTGAACTTAGTACCTAACAACTTCTCCGTTTTGTGTCCACGGATATCAGTGATGGCTTTCATAACTGCTATCTTATATGCGGTACTAACTGTACGTGCTTCTCCAGCTAGCATGACCACGCTCATGCCCAATTTGGCAGGAAGCATCATCCCTACCCTGTACTTCCGAAAGACTCTACCCTCATAATAAGCATACTTCTTGACAGGGATACGGGTTTCAGACCCGCACTCCTATAGGATGCCCCGTAGCAGATCGTATAAGTTCCCATCATACTCATCCAACATCACATCTCGAAGTTGCACGGTCTTTGACGGATTGGTGCGTGCCATCCTGGCAGTATATAAAAGATAAAAATTAGTATATGATGCATCATCATAGTAACAATAAAGAATTGTAACACTAAAAAAGTATGACTTTGTTATTCTCAAGTGAATAACGTCATGACCATTTTAGAGAACTCTTTACTATTCCTATTTGACTCCTACAGGTCATTCCCATTAACTAGGCGTCCAACCTAAGGTCAAACCTTTTGCTCTGATACCAACTGTGGTGACCCAGCATACCACTGCATGTTGTAGTACGCAAGTCGTTGACATAACACTCGTGAAGTACCATTTCACAAATATTACATCCCTCAGAGTGGTACAACAGAAACATAGCGGTCTTTATTCAAGCACTTAATATTACAAGCCACAAACTTACAAAGGACTCAAGTTCCTCCTCGGTCCAAAGAGGAACACTAGTGGGTTCTACTCTGATGCTACAAACCTTAACTAGGATTGATAGAAGTAGACTAAACATGATAACTGGCTTAAGTCACTTTATTCTATAGGGTTCCTGTGACTTAAGCTACTACCCTATACTACTAGTTGTCGGCCTCCTCCTCGGTTCCTTCGTTGTTTCCGTAGGTGATGGTGTAATCCACGCCTTCGACTCCACCGAAAAGGTCCGGCTCTTCATAGTAGACTTCCTCGTAGTCCTCCGATGCTCCTTCAGTTTCCTCGTTCTAGCCCTCCAAGTCTAAGCAAGAGTTAAGAGGGAATGGGGTGAGTAACGAGTGTTACCCAACAAGTTCATTTAACAGGATAGAGGTGTTTGATGCACTAGCTACGACCATAGACTCAAGAGTCTTAGGTCAAATGCAGTTTTTATAATCATTTCTTCAAAGATTGCTTTTTATTTAAAAGAACTATGTCCGTCAGTCTTCACAGGTTGATTAGAGCTTTGATGGGCTCCTTTCCTGCCGCGTTCATAGCTCCTTCCCAGAACAGGGAGTATCTTGATACTTTCTTACACTCTGCAGAGGTGGTCACTTGTACCCATGAGAGATCAACACTTTGCTGCACAACTGGGCGTACTTTCCCGTCCATACTTCTTTTGTATGGGGCCCAGTTGATGATCCAAGCCAATCACCATTCTTCTCCGCGACCCCGCAGACCCACCCATTTGTAAGTCCATCCTCTCCTATACCACATATGCAGACTGATTGGCGCACTGGTCCTCACCTATACACTATGGACGCTCCCATAGGTAGACTGTTCCGGACCCAGATGCCCGCTCCTATACAATATGGGTAGACTGATCCGGATGACTCTTACAATCCATCATAGATCAATTAGCAAGTTTGTCCCCCCTATACTATAGGCAGACTAGCAGGAAACACATTTCCCCTCTTTACCGTATAGTAGCCTAGGCAAGACAACCCTCGCTACTGATCCGTTGGCATGCAAGAGGGAAAAGATACAGCTGACTTCCCCGTCCCATTCCAGATCTCATGGTTGACCATTATTTATGGCGCTAGAATCACTGGTGACATTTGTTATTAGTCCTAGGTGAACTTTCAGTTGCAGTGAGACCTCCACCATACTCTTACCATGGCCCCACTGCCCACCATCCTAGGGCAACAACCATTACGGTCGAAACCACTATTCATATTCATTAGTAAAAACAAACCTTTTACTTTGAATGCAGTAATAATAATACCACCGGTATATTTGCAAGTAATTTGCTAAAAGTAATCAAGAGATATGAGCAAGAGTGAACTTGCCTGCAAACAGCAAGGTAGTGCAGTTGGATTTGTTGAAGTGACCCGGGACCTCGGGTTCTGGAAAACAGCATCATTGTCCGATAAGGGCAATGGTTAAAGATTAAAAAATGCATGCTTTTTGGTGTGTTTAATTTATACCCCCCCGAAGTGATTTATTTATTTGCTAGGCTTTATATATTCTTTTTATGATTTTAAAGAATATATGTTAAAGGTAATTTCATTCAAGGATATTCATCAAATATTCTTGAATGGAATTTTTATACTTTAAAGAGTTAAGAATTCCCCAGATTTTTTCTTAAATGGATAACCATTTTTAATATTTTCAGAAAATCATTTAACTCCTTTTTCTTTTTGTGCAAAAAGACTTATGAGATTATTTTATTTACTAAATGAGTTCAAAATCCCTAGAAGGGCTAAAAATAGCTACTTTCTATTTTTAGTTTATTTTAGGTATTTTTCTAGATTTATTTTAAATAGGTTAGGGTTTTTCTTAGTTTTTTTAGAATTAAATCAAATAAAATACTGGGCTGACAGCCTGGGCCCACCGGTCAGTCAACCCGAGTGGGCTTGACCAAACCAGCTCGTCCCAGCTGGCCGCCCCTCACTCTCTCCCGCACTCCGCTGTGACCTAACCCTAATCCTCCTCTGGTGATTTGAGTCGCCGACGACCCCCTCGCCCGATTCCGCCGAGCTCCGCCGCCGCCCTATGGCGCAATCGCTCCGCCTCGTCGTGCTCTTCCTCCTGACCGCGGGGATTCGTCGACCTCGCCTCCAATCGTCGCCATCGCCTCCGACCTTCTCCCAGTGGATCTCGCCCTCGTGGCTTGATCTGCTTCGGCTGGCCTCGCTGGAGCTTCCGCCCTAGCTTCTCGGTGCTTGCGGTGGCTCTTTGTCGCCTCGTCGGTTGGACGGCAACCTGCAACCCCGACGTTGCCTCCCGGTGCTGTGCTCGGCCGCTCGGCCATGAGCACGATGCCGCCCTTCTTACCATCGCAGCCTCTGGATGGTGGCCTTCCTGCCACAACCGTGGCTGCGCCGACGTGTCGCCGCCATGGTCCTCTGCCTTGCTCCTCTATGAGCTCACCTATGAGTTCCTATTCTTCCCCCTCGTCTCTGTGTTCCTGCTATGGTGGCCTGGCCAGTGAGCCAGGCATGCTTGCCTATGCTGCTGCGCCATGCGTGCTTGTGCTGCTACTGTCCTAGAGCTTCTCTGTTGGCTACTGTCTACTGCAACTGTTAGCTTCAGTACAAAGTTCAGTTAAGAGTTTCTTAACTGAATTTGTGTGATTTACCTAGGATGTTTCCCCTGTGATGGCTGGCTTAATCATGTGCTATGCAACTGCTGCTACTATTAGTTTCAGTACAAGATTCAGTTAAGAGTTTCTTAACTGAATCTTCAGAATTCAGTTAGCTTGCTACACTGGTGGTGTGCTTAGTGTTCATGTGATGCTTTCTGATTTGTAGTGTTACAGCTGTCAGTTAAGTCATGTCATGACTGTCTTGCTGGATTACTTGTGATAGTGTGCATACAGTACATGCCCTCTGTTGCCATTCATATGTATGCTGATGATTGATTTCATGATGGCATAAGCATGCTGAGCTTAAGCTTGCTATAACTTGTTCAGAGATATATTTCTGTTGATTTATATGAACTGAATTAAGTTTCAGTGATGATTTGTTGTATAAAGCATTCCATGCTTGAATAGTATTCTGCTAGTGGCTTTGTTTGCTTCCTATAGCATGTTATCTAATTAACAGCAAGTAACTGTTAATTATTAAGTTTGGTTGTGTTTCCTCCATGTGAGGTGCACAATGCTTTCTTGATAACTTAACTGGATGGCTGCTGTTCTGTGATGCTAAAACATGCTTGCTGGCTTCTCATCAGTGGCTAAATCATCATCTTAGGCAAACTAAACTTACTGATAAGAACAGATTCTCATGATGATCTTAGTCCTAGCCTATGATGCATGGTCTGAGGCCTTATTCTTGATGGTGCATGTTGTTTTGCTTCCAGTTACTAAATCTTCCTATGAAGATTATACAGAGCATCTCTCTGTAGGTCTGAGGAGAAAAACCTCCCCAAAACCTCCTAAGTGTTGCACTTAGTAGAAGGGTTTGGTGGTGAGTGATTCTTTGTTGCTGTTTATCTTGTTTATGCAAGAATCTGGATGCTTGCAATGAATTGTTCATGGATATGCAAATTCTATTATACCTTGGTCCTGTGCTGGCTTTTATGAGTGGCTGGTGGTGATGTTGGTGATGTTCTTGCTTAAGCTTGATCAATTGCTCCTTGTACTTGCTCTGCTCCTCCCAGGTGGTTTGCCCTGCACCTCCTTGTGCTTGGCTCCCTTCCTTGCCTGCCCTGCACCTCCTTGGTGCTTGGCTTGCTCCTTGCTGCCTCTAGTCTTGCTTATGTAACCATGTTGATTGGCTTTGGCTATTGGTTTTGGTTTGGTGAGGTGAATTCACCCCTGATGCTCAGCTCATGAGCAGGGAGAACTTGATGAGTGTTTCCTGTGATTGCTCACAGTGGTGTGTGAGTGATCTTTGCTGGTGATGTGGTGCTGGTGCTGTGGTGCTAGTGCTGTGGTGCTGTGATGCTGGTCGACTAGGGTTCTTGGTCGACCAGTTTCACACACAGTGCTCTTTTTTATACTCCCCCTGAGTTCTGGTGTTTTGACACCTCCTAGCATGCATTTGATGACTATGCTGCTTGCTAGCTGGTGGCTTGGCCGGCCAGTTTGATCTTTGGCAGATATTTTGTGTGTGAGTCATGTTGATAAGATCAACACTTTGATGATTATCAACAGTGTTTTCATTTTAACTGTTACTGCCACTTGTATTACCTTGGTGGCATTTCCCTTTGCATTTACTTTGTGTGCAGCTAAGAAGAATAAAGAAGAAAGCAAGGAAAGATTTGAAGATCAAGATAATTTAGGATCTAGCCAATATTCTAACTTGTATTTGTTTCCATTTCTTCTTTATTTTCTTTTTGGTTTCAGATTGTAACATTCAGCTAATGGCAGCTATTGTAATATTCTTTTATTCTCAAACTTTGTAAAGACAATGTATATTGTGTTGTTAATTAATAAAGTCCAAGGTTTTTCTTATTTGAAATGTTTATCCTTTCTAAATGTGCCTTTTGAATTTAAGTTAAGTTCTTAATTCAAATTCAAGTTTTGAATTCAAATGATCTTCTAGGCTTTAGTCATTCAACTTAATTTCTTCCCACAAGTAATAGATCAAAAGAGGTCATGTCGATTTCTTTCGCACCCCGAGAGTTCACCATCCCCTCTCGAAGAGAGATTCGATCACTCTTAGGTTTTAGTGATAAAAGCGTGGAAACATCCTGTAAATTTAGATGCAATGCACGAAGACCCTCTAATCTACCCCGAAGTTGTCCTACGTGCTGGGATATTACAGCTACGCTAGTACCAGATGG
Organism: Dactylis glomerata; assembly: GCA_007115705.1. Lineage (NCBI taxonomy): Eukaryota > Viridiplantae > Streptophyta > Magnoliopsida > Poales > Poaceae > Dactylis > Dactylis glomerata. Next base: position 1,922,105 of record QXEO01001193.1, read on the forward strand.
ACCAGTCCAGGAGGGATTGGTCTAGCCGGCATACTCATACCTGCATCATTCCTCATCATCGTATACCGGTCTTGGGATGCCCCTGGCTCAGACCGGTATGCCTTCCAGTCAGTCTTATCCTCAGGAGGATAAGACTGATGACTAAGAGATCCAGGGACAACAGCTAGAAGACGAAGACCAAGGACATCAAGTACAGACATCGATGGGACAAGCCCATGACCATGACACCAGCCACAATACCAAGTATGGTACCGCAGTGATGACAACGCTACAGTGTGACAAGACCCCAGTAGTCAACTCATCAGCAATACCTATATAGTGTTCAGTGGGGCATCCCTTGTCCCCTGGGCACCCTATATAAGGGGCACCAGGGGGATCGATCACCCCAGCCTCCAGAGGAGGCTCATTTCTCTCTCGCTCCATGGGAGCTCTCCTTCTTGAGTAGCACTAGCTCTTTAGCTCCTGCCCAGTGCAGCCTTAGATAGGCAAGATGAACAGCTCAAGGAGCACCATTGTAGCTCTCATGTGTAGCTCATATAGATCAGGCATGCAGGAGTAGGGGTGTTACCTCCTCACGGGGGCCCCAAACCTGGGTAGCTCGATGTGTTAGCAGTGTGTTTTGTGCGCGGTCTTCACCACGCCTTCCCTCCTCCGGATCCGCCAGTGTACAGTCGGCCCCAACTTAAGCCACCCTGTGGCATATGCTCATTCACCACGATGACAGTGCCGCTCCTCGGTGCATGTCGAGATCCTATAGACAAATCTCCTTGTTGCTTAATGTCATCTCAACTCAATGCACAACTGCTGGAACTACTGACATCCGTTCGTCATCCTCCAGTTGTCCCTCTTGTTGCTTCATTAGACTTGTGGTTGATCTCAGTGTGCATGGTGATACGATTGTAAACTTTTCTATGTATTTTCAAGTTTGTTATGTTAAAATCCAACTTGTTTACAACACATGAGGAGTTACTACTACTATTGTAATGTATTAAGATATTTCCCATGAAATTCCATTACCTTGGTTAGCAAATCATGTCATGGGAGACCGGCTGGAAGCGTAATATGCAAGACAATCTGGTTAGCAAATTTGGAACCTGAAATCATACTCTCCTATAAGGGACCCTACTAGGGCTGGCGGCAACTATGGGCTGAGCTAGATCAATTCGTTTTCTTTGAATTCGATTGTTGATCAACAAGCAAAATCATGCTTTGCAGAGTTGCCGATAATCATAAGCAGAGACAAGAGTGTCAAGATAAAAGGGTAGATTGCATTGATCTATTCGATTGTGTGCTTATAGTTCACCCTTCACATACATATTGGTCGGTTGGTCTTGTCATGCAGTCATGGATGACTTCTACTTATTTGAAATGCAAGAAGTCAAACACAATTCCTACTCTAAACTAGGTAGATCCTTGTCATGTTTTGTACTAAAACATGACTCCAAGAGCCTGAGAGTTGAGGTGATCTTACGATCAGAGTTGACTTCTTGTTCGTGTGAATTAAAACTTGCCAAGTCTTCATGTCAGAATTGGATTTGTCTTGCTCGATCTCCAAGCGGAAGCAAGCTTCCACCTTTTGGCTTGTCGTACCTTCCTTGTAAGAGGATACTTAAAGAACTGGTAATAGTTGGGCGTGGTTTGCTAGATTCTTCTCACGTCCACGCTGCCATCCATGTCCGAGTGACTTCTCCTCGTCGGGATCCTTTTGAATCCTAGTCCTCTTCGGACGCGTCAATGTGGGTCTCCAGTTTTCAACAAATTTTCTACTTGAGTGGGCAATCGGCCAACATGCCTTGTCAAATCCTTGGCGCAATGTTTCGCCATATTTTTCCCATTGCATTTCACATGTTATCTGTGGGAATAAAGACATAAATCTAATAATAGTGTATGTTTTGACATTTTTATTCTAATTTGGTAGGAAATCATGACAAAACCCTACGCAAAGTGATAAAAAGTTGATACATTATGGATGTATCGGACATGTAGACCAAGAGGACCTACATGAGCACACCCTCTGCCGGAGACGAGGGCATAGATAATGTCTTCACCCGGTTTATTGCAGGTGGCATGAATGGTGTTTGGGACGTGATTTCTGCAGAAAGTTTTGCATATAGCTAGTTTGATTTGTACGAATGAATCATACAATAACCTCTTTAAGGTTTTGATTGCACTGCATTTGATATGAATTCTTCGATCAACTCAAAACATATTTCTTTTCCAAACAAGATCCAAGAGGCCTAGAAGAGCATGACAATCGAAAACCTGTATTTTGTCTTGTCTACCCATGAGCTAATTGCGGTGTCTAAAACCAAGACACCGTGATTCGCTCAACGACAAATATCTGAAAGGATTTTTTATGGAGAGAGTGGATATGCATGGACATTTCAAATTACAATGGATATGGTGTATTGTTGCCTTGTTGGTCCGTCTGCATGATGCGTGTGCTGGATACACGAATTCAGCAGAGATATGTTGGATCATGCCTAACCAACAAAGCATTTAGACTTTAGTGTTCTACTTGGTGCGCAAACATGTCCGGCTCGATGCATACATTACAAAACAAATGAAACAGACTAGATTGGGTAATCACATACAACTGTCCGATTTTAGAAGCAACTGTACGCATCTTTCTTCTTCAGAAAGAGAAAGAGGATGGCCGGCACCACTCGCCGGAGAAGCACGGGTAGATGAACCTCTCGGCCTTTGAGGCTCTCTGACTCGATGTCGAGTGGGTGTGAAACCATGGGATGACCTGACCATAGTCTACGCCACAGAATCAATGGAAACCGAGCAGAGTAAAGCCGTTGCAGGCGACCGTGCGGAAAAAGAGTAACGAATCGCTCACGGTCATGTCGCGGCGTCCTCTCCGAGAGAATTTTACCGCCAGCTTGATTGATCGGGACGCAGGAATGCAGGATTTCCACGCTGCAGAATTGCTGAAGCGCCCGGTGGGTCAACCGGCGCCACGCTGAGAGCCAAACGAGATAACGCGTCGGCTACTACCTTCCGCCCGCTCCGTCCCCATCGCGCCCTGGAAATCCACGCCCCTCCCCGGCGACTCGCTGACAGGCGGGGCACCGCGCGCCATCCAGCCCGATCGCGGTTGGTGACGCAGGAGCGGCAGCTGCCGGTTGACCGTTGAAGCGCCCGCCAGCCGTCGGACGCGCGAGCTGCTCCATCGGGCCGTCCGTCCGTCCCGGCGCCCTCCGCTCAATTCCCGGGAGTGACAGAGGCCGCATGCAACAACAGTACAGTGCTCTCTTTCGCGTTACCTTCCTCCTCGGCTGGAGTCCGGAGTGGGGCGGGCGAGCATCAGCTCAGCCGCCCTTTTCTATTTATAATTATCGCCCCGCCCCTACAAGAATCGACAGCCACGACTCGCAAAGTCAATCCGCTCTCAGCCCGGCGAGCGCCCGTCAGTGCGCGCTGCTTGCTTCTGAATTGTGATCGAGTTGCTGTGGGCGAAGAGGGGTGATCGGAGAAGGGAGAATGGACGGCGCTCCGGTGGCCGAGTTCCGGCCGACCCTGACGCACGGCGGCAGGTTCCTCCTCTACAACATCTTCGGGAACCAGTTCGAGATCACCTCCAAGTACCAGCCGCCCATCATGCCCATCGGCCGCGGCGCCTACGGGATCGTCTGGTACGTTCCTCTTTCATTCACCATCGGTTTCATGCCAATTTCGCTCCAAGCTCCTTTCTGCAAAACAGAGGGGATTGGAATTAGGCCAATCACTGCTTTCTGTAAACAACAGTACTTGAGTAGCATATTCTAGTAAGTTGATTCTGCAGTTTAAATAATATCCTAGCGTAGCAGCCGTGGTTGGTGCGGTGTTCAATTTTATCCTGAAATTCCGCTTTCTGATTGCGTTCCTGAAATATCGCCTGTGCGCAGCTCGGTGATGAACTTCGAGACGAGGGAGATGGTGGCCATAAAAAAGATCGCCAACGCCTTCGACAACAACATGGATGCCAAGCGCACGCTCCGGGAGATTAAGCTTCTCAGGCACCTCGACCATGAGAACGTAATTCTAGTCCACATTTAATTTCCTGCTTCATTCAGAAGCTTTGTGTCTGAATTTAGCCGGCGCTTAACTGTCGCTACGCTCTGTAAAACACGCAGATCGTTGGCCTCAGAGACGTGATCCCGCCGTCGATCCCGCAATCCTTCAACGACGTCTACATCGCGACCGAGCTCATGGACACGGACCTCCACCACATCATCCGCTCCAACCAAGAACTCTCAGAAGAGCACTGCCAGGTAAGAAACAAACTGGATCACCATCTTAATTCTGACTTACTAGTACCTGTGATTCATCTGCTCATGTGCTCTACCACCATGGCATGGCGTGCAGTACTTCCTCTACCAGCTGCTGCGCGGGCTCAAGTACATCCACTCAGCAAACGTCATCCACCGCGACCTCAAGCCCAGCAACCTGCTGCTCAACGCCAACTGCGACCTCAAGATCTGCGACTTCGGCCTGGCGCGGCCCTCGTCGGAGAGCGACATGATGACGGAGTACGTGGTGACACGCTGGTACCGTGCCCCGGAGCTGCTGCTCAACTCCACCGACTACTCCGCCGCCATCGACGTCTGGTCCGTCGGCTGCATATTCATGGAGCTCATCAACCGCGCCCCACTCTTCCCCGGCAGGGACCACATGCACCAGATGCGCCTCATCACCGAGGTGATCGGCACCCCCACCGACGACGACCTGGGCTTCATCCGCAACGAGGACGCCAGGAGGTACATGAGGCACCTGCCGCAGTTCCCGCGCCGCCCCTTCGCCGGGCAGTTCCCCAAGGTGCAGCCCGCCGCGCTGGACCTCATCGAGAGGATGCTCACCTTCAACCCGCTACAGCGGATCACAGGTAACACTCTGCTTCGATCTTCTCGTCCCGTGTAAATTTCCTAGCAGAATCGCACTGCACTGGTGTGCTCTGAATATGCTGGCTGGACGCTGTGCTTTGTTGACTGCCTAGTGGACGTACGGTCAGCATTTGGTCTGTGTCGGCGCTTTAAAACATTATAGTATAGAAAGAAATCTGCTCCCACTTCGATCCTAGTTTAAAGTTTTACTGCATGTGGACATGTGATCCCTTTTTAGACAAAACCATGTATTCTTCCGCTAAATTATGAAAAGATCTTCGCCGATCTTCATTTGGAGCTATTCGCAGTTGACGACGACAAGGACTATGTAGATGTAAGTGCAGAATATCACTTTTCGACAAGAACAAGCCTGTTATCGGTAACCAACAAAACCGGAAAAGATCTGCGATAGCTCTATTCTTTCAGACTAGATTCTTGTCTCTGTTTCAGAACAGTAATGATAGCTTCTGAAATGTAGCATGAAAAATAAATAGCAGAGCATGTTCAGAAGTAGAAACATTTTTCATCAGTTAGTTGGTGTCTAACTGAAAATTGCTCTTGTCATCACGCAGTTGAGGAGGCCCTGGAGCACCCGTACCTGGAGCGGCTCCACGACGTTGCCGACGAGCCCATCTGCACGAACCCCTTCTCCTTCGACTTCGAGCAGCACCCTCTCACGGAAGACCAGATGAAGCAGCTCATTTTCAACGAAGCCCTCGAGTTGAACCCCAACTTCCGATACTAGATGATTCATCCCTAGTTTCCTACCCCCAGTAGTAGTATGCTTTCAGTGTAAACATGAATGTAAATAGGAGTAAGGTCAAGGAGCCCGCGGGTAGACTGAGCACTGCATTTCTTTGTTTGTTTCCTGTAAGTTTGTAAGTTTGTTGCTGCCTTTTCAGACGTCTGTGCTCGGCTGTGCGAATAAAAAGGATTGGAGTATGATTTGGGAGCACATCAATCTCTGCTTTATGCAAAAAGAATCACACTCTAGTGGATATTTGCCTGATAGTATCTAAGAAGAATTTTATGTCTCTGCCAATGAACAGCAGTATTTAGGGCCAATATGGACTGTAGGAATTTCTTGTCAGTTCTGAAGGACCCTATCACTTTGGATCATAGAGTTGTGTTTTTTCAACTTTTCGCTGAAGACGTTTGTATGTTTACAATGCGGTAGGAATCCCAACATTGGCTTAAGCCTCATTTCATTTTTATTATTATTCTTTCAGAAGCTCAATGCACTCTGTCGATGCCTTTATATGCTAACAATTCTGCATCTTCAGGATCAAGGATCTGTTTGCCTTTTCAAACTTCCTAATCGATGCCTTTATGTGCTCACAGTTCTGCATAAATCCCACCTTTGCTTTGTTTTTATGGCAACTTGGCTATCAGGGTATGTAAGTAGAATATGAGACGGCACACCTTTTCTATTCCAATCAAAGGGCACCATCCAAAAGCACGAATCTGTGGATTTCATTTTCCTTTCTCCAAGTTAACGTATTCTTGCGATATAAGGATTCAACCTCCAAAGTTTATGAGCTTGCTCTCTGGTCCTAACCGCTTTACCTTCAGAGTCTCGCCATTAAAAATAGGGTTATTTCACACAATTTTGCAAAAAAGTGAGCTGCTAGCATACCTAAGAATAATATTTTTCCGGGTGTCAGAATTCTATACTTGGAAAATAAAGTTGCTCTAGAAAATTCTGAAAAAAATCCCTCCAAATCCTTACAAGGAACAAATGAAAAAGAATGGTACAGAGTACTTATCAACGAATCTAGCCCTTTCTTAGGACTAACACCAAGACCTCCCCTGTTTGAAAACAAATTGGTGGGTGCTAGTACAGAAATCTGCTGCCACTTCGATCGTAGTTTAAAGTTTTACTACATGTGGACAGGCGATCCCTTTTTAGCCAAAACCATGTACGTATTATTCCCGCCAAATTAAGAAAGAGCTAAATACATTTTTAGTCCCACAACTTGCACGTTTAGGATGTTTTAATCCCACTTCTTGCAAATCAAACTTTTTAGTACCTAAACTTGTACGCCTGGGACAGATTTAGTCCTAACCAATTAGGAACTGCCACGTGGAGGCTGAGTTGGACACAAGGTTTGCAATCAAGTCCTGGGAAATTTGTTCAATTCACGAAAAAGGACAACCCCGCTAATTAGGCTAGTTTCCATACCTGTTCGTCCCTAGGGCGCACCTCGAGTTCTTCAGCACCGTAGCAGGAGTGGTTGGCGACGGCGGCGACGTCCGCGGCGGCGATTCAGTCGGCAATTCGTCATCGATGAGGCTGCGGGAGCATGACGACGACCCGCCGACATACGGTATGGTCTTCTTCCTTCTTCTCCTGCTCTGTTCTCCTCTGTCAACGGTGCTGCTCGCGGAGTTCACGGTGGGCGCATGATCGGCGACGCTGCAGGTTAAATTAAGTCAAGGAATCGTGCAAACTGACATTGCTTAGGGTTGTGCTATCGTATAGACGGGTAAAGCATGAAGAATCACTACTGGTTTAGATGAATCTGTTATGGCTAGCTCCGCCAAACTCGATACAGTGAAGAAAGGTAACTGCTTTAGGGTTAAATTGACACCATAATCTGTTTTTTGAAGTTTGTTTTGTCGATAAATGGTAAAAAGCATTGATGTGTGATCACAATAGCAATGCCTCTTCAGTTTATCATCAGATATGGCATGGTAGCAATATTGAAACTGAAGATTTTTCAGAAATTCAGTTCGTGTGACTTTGGTCTGTAACTTTTATTGCAGTGTTGTTTCCAGGAGAAGAAACCAACATGTTTACTGTTGGATTGGTGCACAATGGAATTTTCACTGGATTGAGAGATAGTTTGGAATATATTGATGCAACATACTACTCATTTGATTATTGTAGTAGTGACACTTGGTCCATGTTCTGGGTTGATGAAATCTTAAGGATGCTGGGTTTATCTAGAGATGGAAGGCTCAGGGTGTATTGGTTTTTTCCAGACAAGGATTTACAAGATGGACTTGTTCCATTGGAGAGTCAATCTATTATAAGGCAAATGATCAATGCAAGCAAGAGCACAAAAACTTTGCATATGTATGTGGATCACACTAATTTCTTGACTAATTTGAGACCAGATGTCATTATTGCACCTCCAACTCCACCTCCAAGGCCTGCAGCAAGTGCAGCTCCACCTCTAAGGCAGGCAGCAAGTGCAGCTACACCTCCATGCCAGACAGCAAGTGTAGCTACACCTCCATGCCATGCAGCAAGTGCAGCTCCACCTCTAACCCAAGCTAGCTCTTATAGATCATCCATTATCAGGCAAAGGGAAGAGAGTGTTCAGGAGAAAGAGAGTGATACTGATAGTAGTAGTTCAGATGACAGCTACTTCATTGACAGTGACTTCAATGCAGAATCAGGGGATGATGACCTATTTGCTGGGAATACTGACAAATATGTCCATGATAACAATGAGAGGGAATGTGGTGATGAACTAGAAGATCATGATATGGTAGTAAGAGAAGATGGTATGCAGCTTTTGAAGAATGTGGTCAAGCCATTCAATGCATAAGTAGACATGGATAATCTACCTGCAAAATTCAGACCCACAGAATAGCAACATTATGCAATAGACTACCATACTATCAGCAGCAGCAACAGCTCTTCTACCAGATACGTTCCCATTCCAGTGCACCCTACTTGTCAGCACTGCCCACCCGTCTCCCTCCTTCTAGATCCTAGGGTCAGACTACTTGCACTAGCCATGGTTCAAGGATCTGCAGGTGCAGAGGGAGGTGCAGGGCGAAGCTTGGCATCGAGGCGCCCCTGGAGGATGGACAATTGCTCCTTTGGTCTTATGTTCCTGGGGAGCTTGGGACGCCACCCAATCGGCTCGGCCATGTCGATCTGCTCCTCCGACGACGCTAGCTGGTAGTGTAGAAACATTACCTTGTGGTACAACTTCTCCTGCCTCACCGCCTCCAACGAGTCCGTCGGCGCAACTCGAGAAGGCCCCGGCCTCGACGCCTCCGCACCTCCCGAGCACCTCCGCGCCCAGTTGCAGCAGAGGGCGCCGCCCCGCTGTGTCGGATTGCAGGGCACGACCTGCCTTCCCTCAGCCGCGCGCCGCGACTAGGCGCGGGCGGCGATCTCACCGTGCTATCCAGCGAGCCCTCCTCCCCTTGCTCCGACATCTCCGGCCGATTTGGTCGCCAATTCCGCCGTCCTCCCGGTGCTACAATGCGCGTCGAGTAGTGGATTCAGACTGGTGCGGTGTGGTACGGTCTGGTGCGGTGCGGTGCGGTCTGGATAAAGGCTGAGACTTCATAATGTTGCAGGGACTCAATTGCGAAACTCGCGTCCACCTCAACCTCCACATGGCAGTTCGTGATTTGTTTGGACTAAATCTGTCTCGGACGTGCAAGTTTAGGTACTAAAAAATTTGATTTGCAAGAAGTGGGACTAAAATGTCCCGGACGTGTAAGTTGTGGGACTAAAAGTGTATTTAGCTCATTAAGAAAAGATCTTTGCCGACCTTCATTTGGAGCAATCCGCAGGTGACGACGACAAGGACTATGTAGATGTAAGTGCAGGATATCACTTTTTCAAGAAGAACAAACCTGTTCTCGGCAACCAATATTGCTTTTCTAGGGTGTGTTCGGTTTTGGAATGTGAGGGAATGGAATGGGACGGTTCCGTTTCTAGGAGGCGTTCTCGTGTTCGGTTCCGGAATAGAATGGAATGACCTCGTTCCACGAAAGGGAATATTCGCCAGAGATGCGGAATGCACCCGTCCGCCCAAATCGACAGGACGAGGTGGAATGGCACAGTGCCTCCCTCTAATTTAATCAAGTTTAGCTATAATTAATCAAGTTTAGCAATAATTAATCAAGATTAGGCTATAATTAATCATGTTTAGCAATAATTAATTAAGATTAGAAATAATTAATCAAGATTAGGAATAATTAATCAAGTTTAGCAATAATTAATTAAGTTTAGTAATAATTAATCCAATTTAGGAAATAAATAATCGAGTTTAGAATAATTCCATTCTCACTCCATTCCATTCCATTCTCATCCCATTCCAAAACCGAACACAGGGATGGAACCGTTCCGTTCCTCATTCTTTTCCGAACCGAACACGGGGTCGGAACCGTCCCGTGACCTCGGAACGGAACCATTCCATTCCATTCCCCCTCGTTCTGGAACCGAACACATCCCTAGACTCCTGCATGTGTCTGTTTCAGAACAGCAATGATAGCAGATCATGTTTAGAAGTAGAAACATTTTCATCAGTTAGTTGGTGTCTGACTGAAATTGCTTGTCATCACGCAGTCGAGGAGGCGCTGGAGCACCCCTACCTGGAGCGGCTGCACGACGTTGACGACGAGCCCATTTGCACGAACCCCTTCTCCTTCGACTTCGAGCAGCACCCCCTCACGGAAGACCAGATGAAGCAGCTCATTTTCAACGAAGCGCTCGAGTTGAACCCAAATTTCTGATACTCGATGATTCATCCCTAGTTACCTATCCATAGTAGTAGCATGCTTTCGTTGTAAACAAGGGCGGACCTAGAATTAAAATGACCCGGTGTCCATATACATAAGCACATATCTACATTTGAAAAAATGTTATGCAATGGTTGAGCATAGATGGGGACAAGGGGGCCATGCCCCCCCCCCCCCCCCCCCCCCCCGCGTTAAATGATTCTGTTCGGACTACTAATATGTATATCTGACACTTCTTACCATAAGTTTGACAAAATACTCCAGTTTGAACCTTCTATCTTTTATTTCACCTCATTTGATGTTCGTCATGCTCTGCCACATATGATGTAGATATAAAAAACATGTTTATCATTTCAACATGTCTGGACGGATACACAACAATGAAAATACTAGAAGAATATTAAGTTCCACCGGTAGTATTTTTCCAGAATTGAACTAGCTGTTAAACTTTTAAAATATTGATCACAAAACATACTTAATAAATTTGAACGACACTTAACTGGATCATGAAATATGACATATATAGCAATCTTTATTTTAAATATTTGTAACATATTTTTTGACATAGATTCAGGACGAGCTGTCCGCAGCTGAAGCCTTGTCCACATTTCAGTGCTTTCTTTTCAAGCTAGTAATCTCAGTTTTTTGTTTTTATTTTCTACTGTTGGTTTGCTTGTAATCTTGGGCGATTGATGGCTTCATTAATTCAAAGCTGGGCTCATTTCAAGCCTTCTGTCTAAATGAGTTCTAAAGTACGTTCTGGATCTACGATTTTTTTCTTCAAAGTCTCTAATCGATGCCTTTGTATGCTCATTGTTCCGCAGAAATCCAACCTTTGTTTTGGTTTTATTAAAACTACGAGTATCATGTATGCATGTAGAATATGAGATGACACGTCTTTTCTATTCCAATCAAACAGCACCAATGCATTGGGCACCATACAAAAGCAGGAACAACGAAATTCATGGCAGTGCCCAAAATACCTGTGTTTTAAGATCCCATAACAATCTGTGGATTCCATTTTCCTTTCTCTAAGTTTACTTATTCTTGCGATATAAAGATTCAGCATCTAAAGTTTATGAGTTTGCTCTCTGGTCCTAACGCTTTACCTTTAGATTATCTCAATTAAAAATAGGGTCATTTCACACAATTTTGCAACAAAGTGAGCTGCTAGCATACCTAACACTAAATATTTTTCCAGATGTCAGAAATTTATATATGATTAGAAAAGAAAGTTGTTCCAGAAAATTCTGAAAACCCCCTCCCAATCCATACAAGGAACAAATGAAAGAGAATGTTACTTTTCAGCAAACACCTAGACACATCACAAACTAAGTCATGGCATGCTTATGTTTACCGAGCACAACCAAAATTCATAACTAAATTGTTGCCGTACAACATGTCTACGCCAAGAGTTATGGCACAACAGTCGTTGATTCCATATTCTCTGGCGCAAAGATGAGTGTCAAACTTCAAATTAGTTTTCAAACAGGACCAGACGTCTTAGAGAAAAAAACAGAAGAGAATGAAAAAACAGAAGAGAATGAACCAAGGTCTCCTAAGAGAATGAACCCAAGGCTGTGATACCAGCTAAGTTGTGCTCCACAATGCACAAATAGATAGTCAAATCTCTAGTAAAACAGCCACGCTGGCAGGCTGGTTTGCTCGGACCAAAGTGAAAGAAACATACTAGTACTAACTAAACTGTTATCTGATTCAAGTACAGTGTCTTACGATGTAATCCAAGATAATGGACTGTGGCACAAGAGATGTGACTGAAACACCCAATCGAAACCAGGTTTAATCCGACGCATTTCAATAGACCAAACAAAATTATGCACAGGCAATGTCATGAAAAAGCAGCTCTTCATTTCATACCGATAGAGATCTGTGTCATAAGTCAACCGAGTTCAAGCACAACGTCTCAAACTACTGACAGCGTACAGGGGATGGCCTCAGGCCAACAAACTTTATTACAGGGAAGGGATGATTACTTAACATTCTGCTGGTTCACGCTGACCCTAGTCTAGAAGAGAGCAAGATCACCCTGATCGCCCATAGTAGCAGCAGTTGCAGACAGCTCTTACACTTCAGCATACCTGTAATCACAGTAGACAAGGGCAACTGATTAGATAGTCAAGTTGATGAAAATATTGTCAATGCTCGAGAATACATGACATGCACTCACCCCAGTTCGGACAGCCTGAGGTGTGCCTCCTTGTAGTCCTCAAAGAAAGCCTTCTCATCCTACCAGAATAAATTGGAAAGAATCAGCATAATGCTCTTCATATATCTCTACAATCGGATGAATTAGACACCCAACATAAAACATACCGCAGCATATTTCTCCACAAGAGGGCGGAAGACAGGGTCAGTCAGCAGGGTTTTGTCACTAGGAAGCTGAAGCAGACCCTCCTTGTCACCACTCAGAAGCTCCCTGTGTGGAAACAAGTATGAAAATCAAGCTATTAGAAGGTAGCACATCTTCTTCACTAAAGATCATTGTTTCAAAAGAATCAAATAAGAGAAAAGACATCCAGCTCAACTAACTTACGTGAAGTAAGTGTTATCAAACTTCAAAGGGTTCTTTGTCCAGGGCCCCTCAAAACCAGACCTCTCCTTGTGGCACCTTCCCTACACAAAACAAGCAAAATATGTTAATGCATCCATACAGAGATAGAAGTATAACATCAAAGCATATAGATAAAAACTAACCAGGGTGTGACCACCAGAGAGGGCAACAATATCCTGATCACTCAAGCCCATCTGCTTGCCAAATACTTGCCTAAGGTGGTCAGAGCCTGGCAGAACAGCAAGGAGAAGTTACCAGAAGTGAAGCAAACAAAGTAATATATTAGAGCTGCATTGCAACTTAACTAACAAGATATTAAGACCATAACATTCAATTCGTTCTGCGCATCAGATGGATATAACCAACAGTACACAGAAGGAAGTTACTTAAGTCACAATTGCAGAAAGGGGCAAACTGGCAAAGGCTGAACTGCACATGTCATACATGGAAACAATGAATACTTAATATCTATGTGAAGTACAAGATGGTTCATCCATGTGGTTTAAGAAAGAAAGAAAACAAGACATTTTTGGCGAGCCAAATTTATTGGAACAATAGTAGCAAATGAAGCAAGAATTCAATTTTACAAGCCTTTCACAACAGCAATGATTGTATATATTTAATTCACAGTGAATATGTCTTTTCAAATAGAAGGAAAGATAGTAAGGGTTAGAATGGGGTACCCTTGGTAGCATCAGGGAGACGACCCTCAGGTGGGGGTTGAGGCTTGTCCTGTAAAAGGCATATGTTAGGTTTAAAAATGTGCTCAGCTCTAGAATAACAAGTTCACAACAAAACATTTAAGACATATCACTGAACTTTAGCCAAGATTACTCAATGCAAATGCACAATGATTATTACAGATCATACAGAATACAGAAAATATCAAAACTTCTAGTCACAAAAATTAAGTTAGTGTTAGGGTTCTCCCTTTCGCACAGCAAAACAATCTAAATAGAAATAAAATGTAATTGGTATTATTAGCTTCACAATATCTATTTCATAGAAGCCGCTACCTTAATATATACTATAAAGTGGGAAGTGTAAATTGCACAATTCGTCCAATGGCATTGCCATTAGTAACATAACAATCATTATCTACAAATATTGATGGCAGGAGGCTAAAAAAGGGTTCTCGTTTATGGTAAATGTTTGTTTAATCAGTTGCAGATGTGGAATACAGCAATTAGCATGGAAAATGAATTATCCACACTCTGCTAAATTGTATTACGGACGAAACCACTGTATGTACCGCAGGCAATTAAACATTTTGAACATATATATTCCCTGAAAACAAATAGAGTACAAACACAATGTAGAAATTACATACAGACAGAAAGAAGCCAAAAATGCAGCAACGTTATCACGTGCCTTAATTTAAAGAGATAAAACTGGGAATACACACACTACATAGATAGTACTATGAAACATCTCAAATCTTTATTTCCCGTGCATTCAGACAAACAGAGCATTCAGACAAACAGAAACGAGCGTTTCGTATTTCTGCGACACTGTGAAAATGTGTCAATGTTACCGAACCCACACAAGCACGTGAGCCAACAATAACTAAAACCTTGCCAGATAGCGTATCAAACAACGAAAACTGCATGCCACAATAGGGGAGACGCAAGATACTACTGAAATTGGTAAAATCTTGTATATTAAAACCACATTATTGCTCTAAAATAAAAAATTGCAAGCACACCAAACAACACATAACAACAACAGACAATAGCACTAGTATCAGACAACTCCATGATGTTAAACTAGTAAGTCGCCGGCCATGGACAAACATAATCGCTTTCCGCAAGAGCCACCAACCCATGCACGAAAGCACATCATGACGAAGGTAACGCTAGCCTGAAACTCGGTGCCACCAATCTAACTACACTGTCCCTACCGAACTGTATTTGTAGTACTAAATCCTAAAACCCTGAGGAAACTCCAAGGTTAAGAAAAGAGTTTGAGAAATCTCACCTCCCTCCCTGGGTGGAAGGGGATCACGGGCCCACCGGACACCTCCACGGCGACAACTCCCGCGAGCTACACGCGGAAAAAATAAAATCAGGAACCGCGTCCATTCGAACAGAACAGATCGGGGCAGATCTAGCAGCGGAAGTTGAGTCGGACCTGGTAGAGATCGGCGTAGGAGATGGCGGGGATCTCCTCCTTGATGGGCTCGAGCATCCGCACCGCGATGTCCAGCCCGGCGTTGGCGGCGTGCGCCTGCTCCGCGGGCGTCTTCATGGTCCCGAACGGGCCGCCGGTCTTGGAGGACACGTCGAAGGTCCCCGCCGAGTGCCACCTGCGCCACGGCCACCATCAGAGCAGGCCACGAAAGGGGAGGTAGAAGAAAAAAACAGAAACCGAAACAGGCGAAAGGCTTACGCGAGGCGGAGCATGAGGGGGGCGCAGTTCTTCTCGGCGATGAGCGCGCGGAGCTTCTGCCTGGCCTTCTCGACGGCCTCCTGGTACTCCGCGCTCACCACCGGGTAGTTCTTCGCCATGGCTGCGGCCGGGAGATTCTCTCTGATGATCTGGCGGGGAGGGGATGGGAGAAGAAGATGGGCGCGGCGGATGGGGCGAATGGAAGCCACGCTTCACCCGGCGTGGGGTTTATAGCAGGGGGCAGAGAAGGTTCTAGGAGGGAGCCTCCTGGCCGTTGATCTTTGATCCGGGGGCGATCGTGCGGTGGAAAAGGCGGTACACTGGGGGCGCGTGGTTAGCACGCCAGTGGTGGATTGGCAAGTGGGGGAATGGAATCTCGGCTGGCTATGCAGTTACGTTTTTGCCCGCGCTTTACGATGGAAGCGGGAAGGTGGGGCGGGTGTTTTGGTCATTTCGCTGGGAGGCCAGCCGGCCCCTCGCTGTTCGTCTGCGACTGCAGGAAACGGCGACGGCTCACGGCTTCACGGGCGGGTGGGACACGTGGCTGCTGACAGTAACGCCGGCCCGCAATTCGCGGCCTCTTGGCCTTTGGCAGTGTGCCTGGCCTCATCCGTTCACGTCAATCTTCAATCGTTCAGCTGTCTCTCAAAATCCTCTTAAAAAATGTCTCAAAAATAAATAAATTGTTCAGTTCCACCATGGAGTACTCGTCCATGTGTGCCGTGGTTGGCGAGCTCTGTTGAAAAGGAACGACTAGCAGTGGGTACACCGGACCATGACGGATCCGTTTTGTATCCAAGAGCGGTTTGGTCTAATTTTTCATCTTCGTAGCAGCCATGCAGATGCCTCTTCGTGGATCCGTTTCTCACTCTGAAGCTGCTCTTCTCAGTGTCTTTCTACTGAAATGGAGACACGGAGATACATACATCTTGACTCATCACGGTCATGGGTTCTGCAAACTACGGAATGACGGAAGTAAGCTGTTTGGTAAGGCGGGTCAGTGTGCGCTGCAGTGCGCGCGTGAGCAGCAGTTAAACAGGTCGAGATACAGTATGAGACATGTAGTTCCCGATCAAACAAAGATACTTACGAGATTAGAGCACTAGTACTTTATAAATCAACAAATGAATACGACCTTGCTAAAAAGGCGAATAACCATGTCGAACTGGCGTCCTTTCCGGCTCAAAAGATGATTTGTGTAAAAATACTAGAGCAGGGAATCAGATAAAAGAAATCGCTAAAGCTGGGGGTATCAGAGAAAGGCGTTTGACTGTGGTGGCTTCCCACGGGGCCTCGTTCGACCCGGCGGCGAACCAGACCTCGTCGGTGCGGACTGCGGAAGCATCTTCACCTACCGCGTCTCGAATGGTCGCGCGGCGGAGCATCGTGTGAGCCTGACGCGGACGCGTCCAATCTAAAGGTATAATTCGTGCATAGACAGCTCGCCTCCACGGCGATTAGCCGTTCTGGGCCGTCCGATCGCCGCCACGGGACCATCTCGGCCGTCCATCCGCGATCTGTTTTTTTTCTGTGTGCTACAGTATTTTTTTTTACACCAGACATTTCTGCTTTTATGTCACTGACTGGTGGGCCATATGCACGGGGGACCCAATGGTCATAGGACAAAACCCTTCCCACTTGCACAAGTGGCCGGCACCCACTTGCCCTCCCACTTGCTTCCGACGGTGGGACCGGGTTATATCTATTAAAAAAAATCCAAAAAACCCTCAGTGAGACGTGGCCGATGCCCACTTGCATCTCCGCATCCAATCTCTGGACAAGACGAAAAGACACCCGAATGGAACCCTAAAAATATCTCCCGACCACCGGTCGGGAGCATAGGCAGCGGCGGTGCGTGCGCGAGGCTAGCGCGAACGGCGAGCAGGCGCGGGCGGCGAGGGAGGCGCGGGCACGCGCGGCGAGCGGGCAGCGGCGCGGGCGGCGGCGCGTGCGGCGGCGCGTGCGGCGGCGCGTGCGGCGGCGCGGCGAGCAGGCGGCGCGTGCGGCGGCGCGCGCGGTGAGCGGGCGGGCGGCTGCGCGGCGAGCAGGCGGCGCGTGTGGCGGCGCGCCGAGCAGCGGGCGGCGCGGCCGGCTGCGCGCACGGTGAGCGGGCGGCGCGTGCGGCGGCGCGACGAGCAGGCGGCGCGTGCGGAGGCGCGGCCGGCGCAGGCGTCCGGCACGGACTCCCTCGCGTCCTCCCACCCAGTCTCGCAAGGCGGCGGCGGCTCGGCGCGGATGGCACGAGGAGGCGACGGGATGAGGCGGGGACGGCACGAGGCGTCGCAAGGCGGCGGCGGCTCGTCGCGGGCACGGCAACCCTAGCCGCCACCCTCTTCTGGAGCGACTGGCCGGCGGCGCGGGAAGAAGGCCGGCGGCGCGGGGAGAAGGCTGGCGGCGCGGGGAGAAGGCCGGCGGCGTGGGGCAGCAGCGAGCCCACGGCGGCGCGGGGATGAGCAGTGTACCGGGTAGCCCAACAAACACCTGGTCTGGTCGAGCCAATCGATCGGGTGCCGCCTCTCTCCTATTGCCCGCGTGCTCTGCTCCTCTCTCCGCCCCTCTGCTCCTCTCGTGGACGATCCGGGCGAATATCGGTGGCTCGAGTTGACGATTAGAGGGCAGCGCCACGAACAGTGTAGGTTCCTTGTACTTTATGCTCAAAAGAAATACGTCTTTCCCTCTTTCTGTCAAGAACGTCATTGGCCATCAGTAAGGGTTATGGGTTGATCGTGGGGATCAATTTGGGGATGAAATCAAAGATAAGGGCTTGGCTTGGTAGTTTTTAGGTCACTCATGTATGTTTTTTTGTCGATTATGTCAGTAAATACTTAGGGATTTTGAGTTGGGATGATCAGGGTGGTCTGAATTCTGAAAAATATCGAGTTTTGATTACAGTAGGCTGATCGGAATTGGACTGTTTTTTAGGCAAGAGCAGGTTATCGCACGTTGCTTGATCAAGATGGTAAGCTTGGTGTGACGCTTCAGTGATTGATGCTAACTCGTGTTTGTTTTTCAGGCGGGGCACAAGGAGAGCTGACCAAGTTCTTGACAACGGCGTTCATGTGAAGCACACAGGCGGCCAGCAAGGTTGATTGTTTGTGTGTATTCTATTGATGCATCAGTATTGCTACTATTCAGTAATTAGAGTGTACTGACGAAGGCTATGTAGTACTGCATTTTGTGTTTTGCTGTCTGAATGTTGGCTCTGAATGCTGAAATTAACAGAAAGATGTTTACATTGCCAGTATTCATTAATTCGAGTATACTGCTCTACATGTGTGTGTCGCCATCGAGCTCGACCACGAATGCCTGCACTCTGGCTGTCCCTTGCCTGGCTGTGAGTTGTCGAGCGAGTTGCCGTCGAGCTCGACCCCACACTCCGGCGCAGCGGCGGTCACGAGATCGAACCATGGCGGCGCAGCGGCGGGAGAGCACGAGCAGTGGAGGCGGTGGGGGAGAGGATCGGCGGTGCGGGGTGATGCGTCTCGAAGGGAGCAGGGCAGGAGGATGCCTCTCGGTTCGTCTTCCTTCTCCTATCCCTCTTCCATCTGGCCTCTCTCTCTTAGCAACCAGCAGCAAGGAGGCAGCCGGGCTGTAAGGACGTTGGATGGGCGGCTGGTGGACGGTTGGAGCAGAGCAGCATAACTCGTCGCCGCTGCCATGGAGAGCGGGGGCCTCCGCCCTGCCGCCCGATGCCCTTCAGGTCGCTGGCCCATGGTGCCGGCGTGAATAGGCGCTGCCCAGGCAGACAGAGGCCACCATACGCGCTCCCAGAATTGCCTGCTCCATCTATCGTCTTCCTTCCTACCAAAATCATGCCAAAAATGTCAGTACTTCAGTCCCCTTAATACTATCTTGATCCCCTTTTCTATGGCAAATTTATCTCATGCTTGGCCTTTTTAGTTGGTAACGTGCTTGCACTTGTGTATTGTTTTGCTAGATCTGAAGTATTCTACACCAAATCATTGTCCTCGTTTCCTGCAAAAATTTCTTCAATTCGTGTCTTTGTGGCTCCCGAATCCGTCGATATTTGGGTTGTAGATTTGTGGACATGTAATTTTGGCTTTTGGGGGTTTCCGCCTGGAAAGGGGCTAGCTAATCCAGTAAAATTTGGACACATTCCTGTGCGATTTGGGGCCCCTGTTTTGCTTGTGATAGATTTAGGGATGCTCAGGTCAGCCTAAATATCTTATTAGATACTATGTTGTTCAGGGTAGCCTAGAATCCTAGATAGCTATTAGGTGCTATTTTTCTTTCGTGTGTGCCGAATGTATGTATTTATCTTTGCCCTGCTGTGCAAACTTTACTTGGTACAAAAGTAAATATTTTGGCTAACTATTTCTGATGAGTTGTACAGCTGCTTGCTTTACCTTCTGAAGCTTAATCCTATTTTTGCAGGTGCCAACCCAGCATGCACCCAGTGCAACCGGGCAACATATGACGCCACCAATTGTCATCCATTAAAATTGTGCACTGGCTCTGCGCTAACTCCATCATACTTATTATAGTATATTCCCAGTTGTCATCCTTGTGTCGATTTAATATGCTATCCATTACTGAACTTTGCAGTAGGAGCACAAGCGACTGACCATTGCCAGGAGGAGCGGGAGGCCATTGCCGCTGCGCGGATTTGAGCGCCCTCCTCCTTAGGAGTAGCACAAGGTTCACTTGTAGGCCAGCACAATATCGATCCAAGGTGAGAATGCTGCCATCCCCCATCCTTCTCCTCCCCTATTGCTCTTCTTGTTGCTGATCTAACGCCGGTGTTGTGCTCTGTTTTTCCGTCTCCCATAGTGGTAAATAATGTTTCTGTGGGAAGTGTGGTTAGAACCTTGCATGTTGCATGTCACAGTTAAAATGCTGCTATGAGCTACATGCACCATGATGGATTTCTCGATCTCTGGTTGTGTTGTTCTTGAGCCCGAGCGACACTTCTTTTTCAGTATATCTCTAATATATGCTCACGTCGGTGTGTTCTTTGTGCAGCTTTGTGCTCGCTTCTGGTTAGTGGTAGAGGAACCACATTGTAGGTGTTTTTTTGTACATGTATGGTCTCTTCCTCTCGATGCTTTGGTTCAGATGTTCATTTAAGTTGTTGATTGGGTGATTTGCTGTTGCTTGTGAGGTAGATGGTATGGGAAGAAGAAAAAGTTGACGATGCCACATCGTGCCCAACATATTCTTAGTGAGGATGGCTTTGGGTTTATCTTCAGGGCTCGGTTGATGATACCACATCGGCATGTTCATGGACATGGCCATCAAGAAGTTCTAATAGAAAGGCTTCCATGTTTCAGGTATTTTCTTGCCACTACAAATCTTCTCATCAGAATCAATTTCTGACTGAATTTTCCAAATATTTTGCTATTAGATAATAAATATGTTTTCTGTTTCTAAATAATATGTGCAGCCTGAATATAACTGGATCTGTTGGCGATACCACCTTCGCAGCCCCAGCACTAGGATAATCACCGTCATAAAGAAGCTCAAATATGAAGACTTCTAGGATGTTTATTTACATACGGTTGGTGTGAGTGCAAAGCTGCAAGTAATTGTTATTTGTTAGCTAATGCTTTGGCTATTCTCTGGTCATGGATCAGATGATTTCGTTTCTAGCTGCTCCTAAAAAATAAAAAAACTGGTAGAAATGAAGCCATTTTTACATCGGTATTTATACTATAATATTTGTAGACCATCCATGATGATCTGGATATTCTTGTACAATCTCAGTTTATAATCTGCTATTAATGTTAGATATCGTGTAATTTTCAGATATAGCTTTTGGTTGACAGTTTAGTATTTCACACGATATATTTTGCTAGATTATCTCAATAATGTGTTTATCTTGCTGCAGGTTCTTTTATATCTCTTAGAAAAATGAGATGACCATGATCAAAGGGTATGAAAGGATATGAAAGGAATTGTGTTACTCAAAATACAAGTATTATGATGATGGTGCAATTTATTTACCTATTTCTGCTTACCTGATGGCCTTGCTAGATGAAGGTGAAACACACACGAAAAACTTTGGCTGTCTGCTTTCTGCTTTTCCCTGGCTGCATTTTATTTACCATTGTTCTCTAAATTCTTGCTGTTTCTTTTCTTGGTTTTGCTCATTAATTATTTATATTGGAAATCTGGAGGAAGAATATATGCGTACTGCCTCGCCTATTTGTTCATTTGGCTTGGTGCAAATGTCCTTGTACAGTATATTAAATTGTAGTTATCTTAAATCTATTTTCTTTTAAAGGACTACTTTTATTTTGCATAAATCACGACATATGCTTAGCATTAGTACCATGTTCATGTTTGTGTTTCAGTAGGAAACGAAGTTTATTCCTATATAAAATTTACGCAGTATTGCAATGATCAAATAGATTATGCTTCACCCGGAGCTAATGCTTTGGCTATTTTGTTATTTGGCACCACTCTAGAATATCATGGTGACATTTGGCTGATTTGTCCACGGGTCATTCAAATTCACTGTGGTCATTGGCTGACTACATGTGGAATATGTCTTCTATTACAACAAACTAATTTGAAACGTAATTATAAGAACAAAGACATGATAAAGCAATCAGAAACTAAACATCAAATATACTAACTAATACCTTTTTAATTCCATTAAGATCCCTCCTACAGTCTGTACCACTTTTTGCCTATCTCTTTCGCTTCTTTGGCAAACATAGATGTGGTGTGGGGTCAATTATGACAACTACTTCATGAAAATTATTTATTATTTCAGTATGCATTAGCTAAGCAAGGGAGTTGTTTTGACACTTTTCCTTCTCTTTACAGTAAGCCTATGCTAGAGTGATTCTGTGAGATCAGACCGTGACTACAGATGCACATTGCTACATGCCATGGGCTGAAAGGTTTGGCGCTTGCATATTATATTTTAGATAGAGATAGATATTTGAGGTTTTTATTGTAGATAGATATATGCAAGTTTCATTCATCACGCTAGAAGTAATATTGTAAAGATAAGAAAATATACCAGATCGAATTCATGTTCACCTTATCTTTTTAGGTATTCACACTCGTCAGAATATAGCAATTTATCCTTTGTCTTAGTGGAAGGGTTTGTAGTTACTGATTTTGTATTGCAGTCTATAGAGCATTTCCACTATGGTTAGTGGTTTTAATAGTTTTATTTACTGATCTTTGTATGCCATGAACTTAAGTAGGTATAGCTGGTCGCCTTGATTTCAGTTCTTCTATGGCTATTGTGACCGAAAACATCTATAAATAAGAAATTTCTTATGAAGCCATAGCAATTTGTGTTATAATGGTTGCAGTTTCACTTAGTATGATCTTCCAGTCTTCATTTCTTCAACAGTCCCGTTAGCACGCAAGTTAGACTGATGCTCATTGGAATATTCATTTTGTACATGATTTCATCATAAAAAAGTTTTACATTTACATGTAATTCAGCTGACTTCTATGATAATTTTTCTTGCTGTAGGATATGCCGAGGGTGGTTAGTGTCTCCTATAAAATGGTGCTCGATGTTATACTACAAGAGCTTGGTCTTCCTAAGGCTGTGTACCATCTTAAGATGTGTTAGTTCAGTCAATGGAATATGAAGAAGATACAACTTGAGATGTGTGCACTGGTCTATAGCAACTATGTTCAACCTGTGCGCTTGATAATACAGCTATGCTATGTTTTTTTCTACTCTTCATTACCAGGTACTCTTGTGTATTTAGTAAAACTGAAATGGATATTTGTTTGTTTTTCATTTGCTGCTTTCCTATGATCGTTTTCTATAGTTGTTCATTATAGCGTTCTTCAAACCGTTTACCGAAGTAAGACGGTATATACTTTTGGTACTTGCTGCCTATGCAAGTGTTTTGGTATACCGTCATGCACTTACTCTAAGCTGCTAAAATATATGCTCAGGTTGGCACTAAATTAAAAATATATGCTCAGGTTCGCACTAAATTTCATGAAAAACAATTTTATTTGGATAATTTGGAGTAAATTTCAGTTTGTTATATTGTGCATCACTGTCTTTTGTAAAAAAAGATGTATATCCAGAAATGTATTACCGTATTGGTAGTTAATTTTATATATTTTTATATAAAATAAATATTGACAAGTACTCCACGGGATCGTGCGCCAAGGCATTATTCATCCGATGGTATCAATCTTTTGTGTAACACAATATTTTTCTACAACAGGGCTGATAATAGCTGATTATCTCTTCTCTTTTTGTTTTGGTACATTGACATTTACTTGAAATTTATCACCAAAATTCTGTTTTTTCATTCACAGATTCCAGGCTTCGACTACCTGAAAAATCAGCCTCGACAGCCATATAGGTAAGATGCCGATGAAGTGTAGTGCATAATTAGATAATATCAGTCAATGTTGATTGAAGATTAGAACTGTGCTGCATAAAGCGGAACCACAATATTACTTTCAGCAACTTCACTGTGTAGAATTTGCAAAGGTGACTGAACAGTTAACAGTTATAACCACAACCGTAGCTGTCCGAATCTTATGCATGTCAGTACACTAAACACCTCAGAACCCAAGCAAAGGTTAGAAATCATACATTAGCCATCATTTTTGGTTCATTGCTTCGGTTCGCTTCGGATCCGTTCTGCTGCTGTTCTCGAGTCTCTTTTCTGAAGGTATAATATTCTCCAATTTTCACTTGATTTGGCTCCTTCTCCGCAGGTCGTCTCTGATTTGAAGATTGCCGCGTCGTGTCGGATCGTTGCGGCCACTTCACACTGTCGATTCACCACCTGCGTT
Organism: Dactylis glomerata; assembly: GCA_007115705.1. NCBI lineage: Eukaryota > Viridiplantae > Streptophyta > Magnoliopsida > Poales > Poaceae > Dactylis > Dactylis glomerata. Next base: position 1,946,183 of record QXEO01001193.1, read on the forward strand.
CTTCTTGTGAGTGCCTTCTGAGCCACGTGTGTATAAATATCAACGTACAATAGCTATAACACAAATTTCATATAACTTGAAGACACGCACTATTAGGCATGTACCCATGACCAACTATGTGCTATCAATCTCCTGTTATTTCACAGAGTTAAATTACCGCATGTTGTTCTGCCAGAGTAATACAATTTGGCTATATAACATAGAACAAACTTGTGGAAGTTCTGTTTACCATGACCTTATCATCTTAGCAGCACCTTATGTTCAACATGTAGATATATAAAGTGCTTATACTTGTGTTTCATGCTGTAGAAATCTCCAAGGATAATCAGCATTCCTTTTAGGATAGAACTTGATATTTTGTTAGTAGAGCTTAGGCTTTCAAAAGCTAGCTATCGTCTTGACATGTGCGAAGATAGCAAGGTTCAGATCACCATTCTGTTTAACACTTCTACACTGCCAAAGGAAAATTCTCCTCAGTGTCTCACATTTTCTAGAATAAAGTCCATCTCACATTTTCTGGAATAAATTCTCTTAAAATTCTTTATATGTACCTTGGTGCTCACTATTGCCCGGTTTGTCTTATCATTTACAGTGGTATATGCTCTTGATGCTACAATTGCCTGGTACATCTATGTTGTCCTTCTGCCATGATCTTTGGAAATTACATGATAAGAATGTCCATGATCTCTTTATGTGGGTGTTGCCTTATCTTTAGCTTATCTTTCATGCTTTTGGTATAACATGCTTCCCTTATATGGGTGTTGCTTTAGCTTATCTTTCATGCGTCGGGTACTGAATAAGAAAGTGTTGCTGGCTATGATATGCTTCCCTGTAATATGTTTCCACTGGATCCGTTGTATATAAAACTATTATTACTGGATCGTCAAATTCAGCTACTGTAATCTGTTTTCCCCTGACTTCTTCTTTTTATATAAACATGTGTTTCTTTTGATTTTATCACAAACGTACCATTTACATTGTAATATCATATTTGTATCTATGATTAGCTTTCATTATGAAATGACCATATGAACGAACTCGACGGGATCGTACGCCAAGGCGCACTCCTATCGCGCCATGCCGGCGGGTGGCGGTGCCTCTAGCAGTCGCAGTCGCAGTCGCACGGCGTGACGCAGTTTGCGGCACACCGGCCGGCGGCAGCATAGTTTTATCCTTTTCCGTCTACCTGCTCCGATCGACCGCATCACCAGAAAACACATACAGTACCAGGGCACTTTTGAGAATACTTTTAGTGTTGCCTGTAATGTATACTTCTAGTTCGTTCCACATTATACGCATCCACTGCTGAGTGATCGATCGCACACACATATACATAATTGAATATCATTACGAAGCTACATTTAACCGATTATTTCTTTATTCTTTCCTTTCGAATTGCATCTGACGTTTTACTTAATAAGGATCGAAATTGGTCAGGAACGTTACATTTTCGAGAGGGCACTAAAGTATCAATGGACATTAATTGAGGGCCAGTTTATGGACTCTGGACCATTACATATGCCCATTAATCCTAAGAGAATTAGGCCCGATAATATTTTGACACCAACCAAGCCCAATATTCAGGAAGCACGTGAATGTAAAGAAAGCCTGTCTCGGGTTTGTACTGTTGTAGTGGGCTACTCCTAACTCGCAAGTGGCCACGCCTCCTTCTGCCTCTCACAAAAATACAAAACGGTATGGTTGTAAAAAAAAAGGTGTTTCCTATTTGACGCTCGACGCGTCAGCGAGCGCCAACGTGTACCACTCTAACGCAATTGGGTTGCCCCGCCATGGTCGGGATGTGGCGGTGGATCCCACCGAAGACGATGAGGATGAAGAGCTGATGACCTTGACGACCTTGCCAGAGACAGGGACATGGACGACGTGGATGGCCGTGATGCCAAAGGCGGAGGCGAGGAATGGAACTTAGGGTGGCGGGTGCGGGTGCGGGAAGCTTGCCGCCAACTTAGGGTTTGGGTGGTGTGGGACGGTTTAGGGTTGAAACCAAAGAAGATGTGCGGGGATTAGAGGGAAGGCCAGGGTGATGGTGGACCGACGGTGGCCGTGGCTCAAGCAGGGCAGGGGCACGAGGTGGCGCGGGAGGCGGGAGTAGTTGTGGCCAACAGCAGGGGCAGAGGGATGGAGGAAGTGGTCGGGGTCGGTGGAGAAGAAGAAGGTAAAGACGGTGGGCCACGGTCGATCCGCGGTTTCTTCAAACGTCAACCCGCTTGTCGACGCGTCAAGCGCCAAATAGGAAACCCCACACGTCTCCCTTGAGGCATAAAATATGATCACTCCGGCGCAGACCGGTCCATGATTACCACCACAAGGCTTACTTTGGTCAAGTAGTCCGCCATTGAGTGAAAACCTGCAAACAAAATTGAGATGTGTCTAATGCCTTAAGTAAGTGTGCCGATGATATTCTAACTTGTCGACGTATGAATCCGTGCCTTTGTCACACAAGTAACTTCGTAGGTATTACCTCTATTTTAAAATATAAGCATTTTTTCTAAAGCTAAATTAGCATTTTAAAAGAGTTTACATTTCAAAACGGAGGTAATAGTACATACGTTTCCACTCTCACTGAAACCACACAGGTACCGTAGCACCGAATCAGCATAGTCCGTGCGTGTGCCCACAGATATTCTACTGGTAACTTATCTAGAAGCCCGATTGAGTGGTTGATTATACTGTATTTGATTACTACATCCCCGTAAAGCTTGCCACACGTCCGAGCGGGTGGGCGCGCACGTACATTGGACGTGTCGTCAAGTGGCCTAGCCATCCATATACAATTTCAGATGGGGACTCGCGCAGGAAAAACGAACAAAAACAAAGGGAGGCCGATTGTTTCAGATAAGATCGCCTGAAAGCGAGCATGCTCCCGTGGATCTAGCTACGTAGGAGTACTCTGATTTGATAGCTGATAAAATTAAGCAATGTCTAACGCCGATTGATACATGCACATGAGCCGGATAAACATTTGATCCAGATGTATCTTTGCAAGAACTATTTGTTCAGTCACTGTGCTGGGACAAAAGATGTCGTGCAAGTTTCTCCTTGTGAGCACGTACGACTATATACGGAACACATGCCTATGATTGTTTGTACTAGGATGCTTTATCATTATTTATCTGCAATGCCTATATCTCATTGATTTCATGAATTATCTTATCCATGCAACGCCCGTTATCCATCCCTATGCCTACAGTATTTGTTCCTACTGTTTACAACCGTTACTTTTACTGCTGCTATTTTCCTGCTGCTGTTACTGTTTTCCCACTGTCACCACTATAAAACTGTTGCTACTGATAAACCACTGCGAGCGAGACTGTTTCCAGGTGCAGGTGAATTGACAACTCATTTGTTAAGGCTTACATATATTCTTTGGCTCCCCTTGTGTCGAATCAATAAATCTGGGTAATACTTCCCTCGAAGACTGTTGCGATCCCCTATACTTGTGGGTCATCAGCCACATTCGCCACCATTCGACCAGAGCACACCTCGCCCACTCGCCCACGCCGACGATCCCCGAGACCATGGCGAACAACTCCGGCGACAACGGGGCGACGAACAACGGCTTCGGCCGCCGCTCCCTCCACCAATGGGAGGGCCGCCTCCTCCATGCCGCCGGCTACATGGCGCCGCCCGACTTCCGGGCGCCCGGAGGTTGGCGCCTGAGCGCCGGCGGCATCCCCATCCCGCCGCCGCCGACCGGAGCGGCTCTCGACGCCGCCATCGACGAGGTGCTCGAGACGATGAGCGACGAGCAGCGCGCCGAGCCGCGCTTCTTCCCGGACAACCGGGAGGCGTGGACGGCATTCTTCCGCCGCCGATACGAGCGGGAGCTGGCGGCCTACGACGGGCCGCCCCCTCCTCCGGCGCGGAACAACGCCGCCGGACGCCGCCGCTGGTGGAGCGCGCCCGGCAGGACGCTCGAGTTCGTCCTCGAGCACATCGAGAACGGGAACGACCCCGTTCTCGAGATGCCGCCGGCGCCGCAGCCGACGATCTCCCGCCGCCACGGGAGCAGCTGGATGCCGCGCCGGATGGCGACGTCCGGCTCGTTCGGGACGGCGTCGTCCGGGTCGGCGACGAGATCCGGCTCGCTGTCCTCGGCATCGACGCCGAGGACAGTGAAGAGGGAGCCGGCGAGCGCGCCGAGGCGGAACAGCGGCGCCCTCGTCATCCGCGACGGAGGGGCGCGCGCGTCGCCGCCGCGCCGTCGCAGAAGGCAGACGGACGCCGCTCAGAGGGCCGCCGAGCTCGCCGAGGAGGAGGCGAGGCGCGCCGAGGAGGCGGCGACGGAGGAGGCGATCCAGCGCTCCCTCCGCGACGTCGTCCCCGTCGAGAACACCATGCCGCTGGACGCGGCATTGGAGTGGTCTCGGCGGGAGTGGGAGCGGGAGGAGCGCGAGCAGCGGCGGCGGCTGCTGGACCTTGCCGCCGGCCAGCGTCGCGCCGAAGCTGCGACCCTTCCTCGCCGCGGCGCGCCGCCCGTCGTCAAGCTGGAGGAGTCCAGCGACGACGAGCTCTACCGCCCAACGCCGCCTCGTTTCGGCGACGCTGGGCAGGGCTCCAGCCGCCAGGCGCCGCCGCCGCAGGACGGCGACTCCTCCGACGACGACGGCGCCGACTACACCACGCAGATGTACAGCCGTTTCGGCATGTAAATCGGCGTTAGTTTAGGCCGAATTCATATATATATGTCGAATTTGGCCTTTTATGTAAAATAACTCTATTTTCGCCTTATATAATATAAATATCTCTAGTTTTCGTCTAATTTCGTCTGAATTCGTCAAAATTCGCCCAGTTATACTTTGAATTCAAAAATCGTCCTGGGCTCGCGGCTGGAAACATGGGCCTCCCCAGGCCGAAATTTTTATCCATCCGGCGCTAAATAGCGCCGGATTTCGGCCTGGGGGCCTCAAACGGCTGGGGATGCTCTTATCCACAAGGAAGCTCAGCTCACAAGTAGGCTACTCTTGCCCATAAACCCTTGCATTGCACAAGTTTATCAAAACTACTAGTGGCCCTTCAGAAGGTTCTCACTTCTCAGTGCTCAATGCTCGCCTGGTGCAAAAACTCCCTCCACCGTAGTGGACTAGTCGTCGGTCTGGTTGCAGAAATAATGCATGCCCGGAGAACCAAATCAAGATAATGCCATTTGCCGCTATAAGACAGCTCCCCCTAGGCGCATAGCTCGCACGCACCTGTGAAGTGTGAACCACTCTCCTCCTCTCTCCTGCGTTTCTGATCTGGGGGTGTGTAGTGCGCCCGGACGCCATGGATGACGGCCAGAGGAAGGAGAACCCGCCCCCCAAGAGGGGCAACATCATGAAGACGATCATCACCGACTGGACGGGCGGCAGCGGCGGCGGGGACGGCAAGAAGAGCCCCGGCACCACCACAAGCCCCGGCGGCGGCGCCGGCGGAAAGGACAACACCGGCGACGGCGACGGCTCCTACTACTAGCGATCGAGCATGGTGCATGCTAGTCGCGTGCTTCGGTGACTTAGCCAAGTAAGGCTCTCAGCGCCTTACCTTAGAATCCACCATCCAATCTGGATCGGATGGCTAAGAATGACTCTATGCAAAATATGCTAGCTCTTACATTAAATATTTTTATTCACAAACCGTATGTCCAAATGGATTGAAACTTTCTCAGATTAAATCTTTGAATGAAAACGACGTGCTGTAATTTTTTCAATTTTTTCCAGAAAGTTTGAATTTCGTGTTCAAATTTTGGGTGTTTTTGTCCATCAGATCTAGATTGGATGGTGGATGAGGGGGTAAGGCGCCGTGAGCCTTAGCTTCAGTAAGGCACTGAAGCTGCGTCCGCCAAGGAGATGGTTAATTTGTGCTTCTGCTTAGCGCTACAGAAATAATTGTCTGTTGGTAGGGGGTACGCCTAAAAATGTGAAGATCCGGGATCGAATTGTTGTGCGTGGTTTGTGTGGCTTTAATATTGTGGTGTGGTGTATGTATAGTTCTTGATTATGCAGTTATGGAGTAACTAAGCAGAAAAATGTTTGGATCTATGGATGGATCTTATATTAGCCCTCTTCGTCCACCGAATGAGCTTGAGCTTATTCATCGTTTGTTCTTCTTCTTCTTCTTGCTACTAACCTGTGGTTGCAGTTCCTGCTTTGGATCAGGATCGAGACCGACGTTCCATTCCAATTATTTTTCCTCTTTCGATCCACGTTGTTCCTTTGG
>QXEO01001194.1:0-172915 GCA_007115705.1 Dactylis glomerata
TTTTTGTTTAGTCATGTGCATGCTTGAGCATGTGCCAAGGTCAATTCAAATGAAACTTTCAGAGGTGGATACCACAATAACATACCATATTATGAATAAACAATGCATGCAAGCGTCTACTGACATGCTACAAACTATTAGTAAATTGAAACTAATCATATGAGAGCAAGAACTACAAAGCATCCATTAGATACGATACATATACCTTACATGAACCGACTAAGCATGTCCACATAGATGAGTAATGTACAAAAATGAAAACAAATAGAGTTCATACCAGCCTCTTACCACATCTCAGATTGTCATATGTCGTTCATTATTGCTCTTCACTTGTGTGGCTCAAATAATATAAAGTGAATACCAAGCTCCAATGGAGTAACGGGGACTGAACTCTGCAACAAACTTTACAAAACCGAAGAAGAACGACAAATATTTTTGAGGTTTTCGATTTTTGAAACGGAACAGAAGGAAATAGCAAACAAAGCAAAATTTTTGATTTTCAAATAGCCAACGAAAATAGAAAAATAAAGCAAACCAAAGGTAGCAACTAAAAAGACAAACAAAGAGAAACAACCGGAAATATTTTTGGTCTTTTTATGTTTGAAAGCAAAAAAATAAGAACGAGAACACTAGAGAAAGCGAAACATGGATATACAAAGGACCGACAAAATATGATATGTAGATGAGTGAATCGTCGGCGTACCTCCCCCCAAGCTTAGGCTTTTGGCCTAAGTGGAGATCAATTCCGGCCCTGGTAGCTGCTCCAGGCTGGTGGGTCATCATAGGTGTAATCATACCCCGGCTCTCGTGAAGATGAAGCTGATGGCGCATAATCATAATAAGGTTGCTCGTATGGGAAATTCGCAATGTTGGAGGGCTGACCCGACTCCTCGGCGACCCTCCTCATCGTGCACAGGCGGCGGGTGCTCCTCTATGTACACATCGAGCTCATCCTCCGTGAGCGACCATCCATTCCTGCGATCAAGGTTAAACAAAAGAGGTGCAGGCAAACGGACTAATCGATCAGTCTTTACTACCTTCCAGGTAGTCTTCTTGAAAAAGGTTAGCCCAAATGTTAAATTAATCAAACTAGCAGGAGGAGAAATAAACTTATGATGAATCATAGAACTAAGATCAAGTTTCTCCTCAGGGAACTGCAAATCTAGAAAATGAGGCATTACACCATGCAAAGCTAACAGGCGTGAAGCTATAAGTCCTCCACAGATTCCCCCTTTCTCACGATTAACATCAAGACGCAAAGCTATTAAGGCACCCAAATGGTAAGTCCTATCACACCTCAAAGCAGCAACAATAAAAGCTAAATCATGGAGAGATAATTTACTTGCAGATTTCCTAGCAAGAACACATTTGGTAATAAAGTAGGCAAAATATCGAATGGATGGGAAATGAATATTTAGAGTTTTACCACCCTCTCCTGTGAAGCTTCTTCCTTGACAAATATCCTCATATAGTTCCAACAATGGCCTAGGCTGTCCCCTTATCTTCGAGTGATCCCCACTGTGGTACTCTAATAGCTGTACAGAAAACATCAAGAGGAAAGTCCACATATTTGTTATAGATTTTATAATGAACCATGGGGTTAGAAGTGGACCAAATAAATCTGAAATCCTGCACCACAGACATTGTTAGTTTAACATATTGGGGAGGTTCACCCTCAATAAAATGTTCCAATCCTGCATTAGAGAGTAAGGTTTGAAAATCCTGCAGAATTCTGGCAGCATTCATGAACTCTGAGCATGGATAGTGCGAGGGGAAGACCCTCTCTTCACGGTGAACTTTCATAACTTCATGCACTTCTAGTTCATGTTGAAAAAGTTGATATGCATTCTCCTCCATTTCTGAAATTTTTAACAAACTCATAAAATATGATTTTGAGACAAGCAAATGTAGGGAACTACTATAGGGAGTACTAGAGAGCTACCAAGCATCAAAATATCATTTCTAAGCAATAGAACAAGCATGCATGCTCATTTATCCTGCCACCTACAATGCTAAAATACTCAAGAAATACTCTACCAAAGAAATTCTACTTGGACAAGCGGAGGAGTCACATACCGGAGAACAATTGCTCCAAATCTCAGCAGAAATGTTGGGCTGAGCAAGGAGATCGAAAAATCGAGGTGAAGAACAGCAAGAACTCGGGTTTGAGCTGGGTGTGTCATTGTTTTCGGGAGATAGAAAGAGCAGGGGAGGAAGAGATAAGTGAGAGGCCAGGTGGGGCCTCCTCACACTAGGTGGGCGCGACCAGGGCTAGGCCGTGCCCCTGTGTGGGAGATGGCGTGGCAGCACCTCCTGGTGTCTCCCAGGTGTCTCTCTGTCCCATTTTTGACATAAAAAATTATAAAGAATTTTCTGGAATTTTTCGAGAAACTTTATTTTCGAGGATTTTTCAGAAATTGGCATATCGATAAAAACTCAGAAAAACGAAGGATGAAAAGATTTCAAGCAAATCAAAATCAAGCAGCGCAACAGCTCTGAGATGCTCTTAATCATGTAACTAAACTAAAGAAATAAAATTGGTGAAAGTAAATGTAAATGAGGTAAAGTGGATGCGGTGAAAACGAAGTTTCGTTCATATAAAATCACTTTGTTAACAAGGTTGATCAAGTCTTGTTCCCAAACTAACTTTATATAAGGCAAAACTTTGCACTTCACTAGAATGCTTATGTTACCTCAACTTTGATAGGCATAGTCCCAATCATAACAATTTTATATTCTTCCTTGGGCTTTCGCTCTGAAAAAATAATTTGACCAACTTTGATGGTCTCAACATGCTTGATTGAATTTAGAGCATTCTTCCTATCAATCTTCTTGGGAAAATAAACCATGTACTCTTTATCATTGACATTGAAAGTTACTTTTCCTTGATTGCAATTAATAACAGCACCTGCGGTGTTTAGAAAAGGTCTCCCAAGAATAATAGACATATTATCATCTTCAGGCATTTCCAACACAACAAAGTCAGTTAATATTAAACAACTGTTAGCAACTTGAACAGGAACACTTTCACATATACTAATAGGAATAGTAGTAGACTTATCAGCCATGTGCAAAGATATATCAGTTGATACTAATTTTTCTAGATCAAGTCTCTTATAAAGAGAAAAAGGCATGACACTAACTCCAGCCCAAATCACATAAAGCAGTTCTAACATAGTTATTTTTAATGGAGCAAGGAATAGTTGGTATACCTGGATCTCCAAGCTTCTCCGGTACTTTACCATCAAAAGAATAATTAGCAAGTAAAGTGGAAATTTCCTCATTAGGAAACTTCCTTTTGTTAGTGACAATATCCTTCATATATTTTGCATAAGGAGGCATTCTAATAGCATCAGTCAAAGGAATTTGCAAAAAAGAGGTCTCATCCATTCACAAAACCTGTTGTAGTTTCTTCTTCCTTGGACTTGTGTTTCTTACTAGGAAAAGGCATTGGTTTCTGACGAGGGGTTAACTCGACAAATGTCCTAGATGAAGGACTTAGGATCGGGGAGATAGGGCTCGGATGAACTCGAAGGTAAAGTTAGTCGAAATAGGTATGCGTCGAAAGTAAACTTGGGTTTAACCTGGCTTGCTTTCAATCTGGCCTACACCGTCCCCTCCTGGCCCCTTTATATAGGTGGCCAGGTCTCGAGGATCGGGTAGGGTTCGATACAGTTACAATATCGACATACGGTAGGAACTCGTATTCGACTATCATTACAATTGGGCCTAGCTATACGGGCCTTAGGGGTACTCAACTAACGGGCTCTATTAACTATACCCTTGTCAGTAGCCCCTGAGATTCTACCAGAATTGCAGATTCGGGTTGAATCTCTAATCTTTAAATCTTTGACTTGATCATTTCTTCGACTTCTTCTTATCTTCAAATCTTCGACTTGGTCTTTCGACTTATTTTCATGATATTCTTTCGCAAGGGGTTTTGATGAACAAGCCTGACAACTCTGACGGATCAAGAGGTCAGTTAACTGCCGGAACAGATACTTGTCACCTACTTCAAATTCAATCCCCTTGGACTTGAATTCGGGATACCGGTCAAACCCACTCTTTTGCCGCATTTAGGACTTACAAAGAATGAATCCCAGTGATTCTCAGGGTACCCAGTGCGTCCACCAGGATTTTCTTCGCGTCGTAGACACGGATACATACCAGCAGAGCGCATCCATGTGCGTATACCAGGCCACACAGGAGGATCCCGGGGTCTTACCTTCGTGACAAGTCACGGCATTCGAGTTGCGTTGCGATAACGCAACTCGAGAATCTTATGTCGCAGTCAAATTTTGACTGAAAATATTCGGGTTTCTTCAACCATAAAACTCGCTCCCGATGGGAGTAACACTCCTGCACTCCTCCAACTCTAATGCTTTATCAAGAAATATCGTCGGGTGCGCTCAGCGCTCCCGATGGGAGTAGCCCCCGAGGCTATAGTCGAAAAAGACTTTTTCGAGTATAGGCTCAAAATATAGTGTAGTCCATCATACTTCAACTCGAGATACTTCAACTTCGAGATACTTCAACTGGAGATACTTTTAAGAACATCTTGTCATCGAATACTAATCCACCACTTCAGAGAAAAGTTGTATTCACCATTCTTGAAAATAGTAGCCCCCATGGCTATAATCGAAACTCCTTCATATACATCTTGTGCACCTATTTTGCACTTGTCGGCGCCATCTTTCTTCTTTCTTATATTATCTTCTTTATGACATCAATGAGTACGTCACTCTGTACCATTGCGAACCGTTGCTGGGCAGTACTGTAAATTTCTTAATTTTTGACCGTTAGTGGGCTTACCGTTTCCGATCTTTGCGCCACGTCTAGCCCACGATCCTTCTCTCAAAAGATATAAGGGGGATCGTGGGGAATTTTACTGTTTACCAGCTCTTTCTCTCCGCCACCGCCGCCATTGTCGATCTTGCCTCCTTCTCCTTTCGTGCATAGCCCCCAGGCAGATTTGATAGATGCGCGTGAAGCACCTAGCGAGCAAGAACGCCATGGCCAAGGGAAAATCGAACGCTGCGACCAGCTGGGTGACCTCTGCCATCACGAAGAAGGAGGTGGAGAAGGCCCGGACGGACGGCCTCATCTCCGCCCAAGATTCGATCAAGTTTCCAAGCACGGAGCGGATCCCGGAGCCCCCGAGTGGTTATCGGGTAATGTTCCTTGCTTTCCTCCTCCGTGGTCTTTCTCTTCCTGCCCACGAGTTCCTTCGTGGGCTTTCTTTGTTTACGGTGTGCAGCTTCACCAACTCACACCGAACTCTCTTCTGCACATTGCGTGTTTCGTGACTCTTTGCGAGTCATTCTTGGGCATTGAGCCCCACTTTCTTCTCTGGAGGTCAATCTTTCGGCTCCGCCCCAATGTTGCTTTGGCTAGAAAACCCGAACTGGGCGGAGCCGTCGTTTCTGTGCGCCCTGAAGCACAATACCTTGAATTTTCCATGGCCGCATCTGTCCAAGGGTGGAGGACAAAGTGGTTCTATATCAAGGACCGCAAATCCTCTCCTGAAGATGAATACGGCCTACCTCCTTTTGATGCTTCCCAGGAGGTAAAGAAATTGGCGTCGTGGGATACGCTCCCCTCAGATGCGGAAGTCGAACAAATTCTTCCTCTTCTGTCTCGCATCAAGGCTTTAAAAGGAGGTCAAGGAGGCGCTTTGTCGGGTATTCAACTCATGGCATTTTTCATTCAACGTCGAGTTCAACCCCTACAACACCGCCTTACCAAATTTTGGAGTTACTCCGGCTTGGAAGATCCTACCCGCGTCTCTGAAGATCTGATATCGAAAGAAGATGTCGACAAGCGGGTCAGGAGTCTCACCAAGCTCACCAAGGATCATGCAGTTGCTGATTTGACCGCTGATTTCTTTGACTCCGCACACCCTCTTCCTGAGGTATATATCTGCTTACTTCTTGGCTTCTTGTTGTCGATTTTCGTGTTTCTCAAACTATGTTTTCCTTTTCCTTACTTACTCTAGTAAGCATTGCGTGCAGGGACACCAATTTCTCCTCTCGTGCCCCCCTCTTCCAGACAGGGCCCCTTCCGGCTGATCTGGCCATGTCTGTATCTGAAGCCCCCGAGGCTGATGATAATCAGGACGGAGATGATGCCGAAGAATCAGAAGAGGATACTAGTTCGTCGACATCGTCTCCTCCTGTGCGGCCTGAAGACACTGGCTTGGACAAGAAGAGGAAACGAGTCGACGAATTTGCTTCTTCGAGTTCCTCTTTGCAACAAGCAGTTGTGGAGAAATCTCCTGTCTTGACAGAAGATATGGAATTCTTCGACCTCCTGGCGTCGTAAGTGCTTTATTTGAGTTCTTCATTTGCACCATTCTTGTCTTGTTTCTGTAGTATGGCATATAACGTATTTTCTTCTTTATAGAGATGACGAAGAGCCACCAAAAGATGATTCAACTGCTCCTTTGATGTCGCCAATGACCGCTGCCGAGCCCCCTGAGCCAGTTGCCGCACCGAGGGTCACCAGGGCTTCTGTCAAGAAGTTCCGGAAACTCGAAGCAACAAACGCTCAAAGAAGGCCAAAGAACCCGACGTTTCTCTTGAGGCCCATGTATCGACGGGTTCTCCCGACGATGTGAGCGACTCCTTTTGCTTTCCTTTTCTTGTCTTTCCTTTGCATATACTTGTGCTCTTACACGTCCTTTCTCTTAGGCATTATTGAAGAGATTTGTCGCCTTAGGCACGGAATGTGCTGGATACCTGAGGGTTGCGAAAGCGTCCGAAGGTGCACTTTTGACGTCCAGTCACAACTTTTTCCTTGTACTTATCCTTTGCTGCTTATCTGACACGCTTGCCTCTTCTTCTGTAGTTGCTCTGGCGACGGCTAACGCTCGGATTGCGTCGCTGGAGGCGGAGCTCCGTGCTTCACAGAAAGCTTATGATGCTGCGGCCACTGCCAAGGCAAACGCTGAGAAGTCGCAGAAATCTGCGCTTGGTAAGGCAAAGAAAGCTGAAAAAGCTTTAGCTGATGCCAACAAGGATCATGCCCAGCGAGAGCAAGCCGTGGCGGAGCGTCTCCACACAATGTCCACTGCTGCTGAAAGTGAGTGTTTCGCCTTGTCTTCTATTTTCGACTTCTGTTGCACTGTTGTACGTGCTGACATCTTCCTCTTCCTTTTCTTTTCTATCTACTTTGTGTCGTGCAGGATTTACCGGGGTATCTCCGTCGGCCCTGCAACCGGACGATGACCCTCTGATGACTGCGGTTAACCTACTCGAGGAAAACTGGATATCTATCCAGGAAACTTTCGAGTTAGTTAACCGTGTTCTATCACGACTGTTTGTCGGGTTGTGGCCGAAGAAAAGGGCAGCAGTTCCGAAGGACGACTTGAGTAATCTTGCCAAGTCCTTCGATACAACTGAAGACCCCACCCTCCAGCTGAAAGGGCTTTCTATTAAGCGTGGCGCCGAGGGTGCTATCGCACTGTCCCTTGCGCACGGTACGGACTTCGACTGGGAGAGGGTCTCTCCCATGGCCGCACCCGCGAGAGATGAAGGCTTTTTTCGAGAAGGCGAAGAAGTTGGCGCCTGCATTGGTGACACTTATTTCCCCTTCGGCATCTGCTGCACCACCCAGCGGTGGAAGATCCAGTGCCGCCGTCGACTTCTGGCGAGGAACCTGCCGTGCCCTCTTCTGCCACGGAGCAAAATGCTGAGGTGGCGTAGACTCGGCTCTTTTGTAGCTTCAAGTTTCTCCTTTTGAATGTAAAAACTTTTAGTTGCGTGCAACCCGAGAACTTTAGTCATAGGGTTGTGGTCTTATGTAATATATCTTCTTATGAAGTCCTGTGCTGCCTTTCTGAGATGTTTCTTCTTCCTCTTCTTTCGTTTTCAGTTGACGCATGTCGATGACCTTTGACTTGTGGGCCTGCTCCTTTCTCTGCCAATACGTTCAATTCGAGGATTCCGTCGCCTCCTAGTCGATGCGATCAATGCGCAGAATATTCTTCAAGGATTTCTGACCTTGAGGTTCGCTTGACTTCAGCCAAACGCCAAGCTCAGATGGCGTTTGATAAAGCTAGCAAAACTTCTGCCCTGACGAAGCAGGTATCGATTCTTGGTGATGAAGTCCAGCTTGACGGCAAAGATTTTGCATCACGAAGAATGCAATTCTTTTATTCTTGGTATCGTCGAATCCGCCTGTGAAATGTTGCGATGTAAGTTTCCTCTCGACTTATTTTCTTCGCTTTTTGCTCCACTGCTACTTTTATGATATCCTTTGCCCTTATAGGCACTTGCTTGGATTTCGCTGCTGAAGATCGTCGGGTTACCGAGCGAAGTGCGGCTCTGGAAAAAATGTCCGCAGGTGTTGAAAATTTATGGTCTGATCCTCGACGCCGGAGCGCTATTGTATTGCTTCAGGACCGTGCCCAGCATATTGGCGAGGCAGTGGATGGCTGTAGGAGAGCTCTCGTAACTATGCACTCGGTCATGCTTCCTCGCAATCCTCTGCCTGCTACTTTTCCATTGCTTCTTGATGTTTTTAGATCCAGCCAGCGAGTCCATCGGTTGATAGAACTGAACTTAGTGGCAGGTGCCAATTTTGCTCTTGGGTGGATACGCAAGTGGCAGCCAAGACTCAATTATAGTTCTATGTCGCTGAGCTATCCTCCTGGTGGGGCAAGCCTTCGAGTACACTTAGAGAGTACCTTGCAGCCTGCCCGACGAATTATAGCCAGGCTGTTGCAAGAAGACTCCGCGTTTTTCCCGAGTTTCACTACTTAGACCCTTTAGGTGTAGATGATTCTGACAACCCGATGTTGTAAGGTGTATGTGGAACGCGAGAGTTTATTTATTTCGCGACTGTATGTCTGAAACTTATTCTCAGAGCGTTATTGTATGATTCGTGCGTTTGCCGCATTTTCTCTTTGAAAGACTCGTAAACTCGAATATGAGGAATGTTTCGTCTTTATTATACTTGTAATGTAAGATACATGGGGTGACCCAAGAGATCCGGCCTGTGACCTGTGTTCTGGATCTAGAGGGCATTGCCCCTGGTATAACTCGTGGCTTTTACAGCCTTACTGTTCTACTCTACTTTGTTGTCTTTTGATGCTTATGCCGCCATGGCTTTCCCTTTTTCCCCTGCGTCCGTGTCTTCTCCTGATGCTCCTACTCGTGGTTTCTTCGTTTCGGGCTCCGCGACGTCCTTCGAGTAGCTTGACGCCCTCTGTAGTTGCGCTTTTTGCCTTTTCTGCATGGTTGGCTATTACGCCAAAATTTTGCGCCATCTTGTGGAACTCCCTGTCGCAGAGATCTGAGACTTCAAAACTCCCTTTGACTGTAATTATTCCTCTTGGTCCTGGCATTTTAAGTACCAAATATGTATAGTGAGGCACTGCCATGAATCGCGAAAACGTGGGTCGTCCGAGGATCGCATGATATTGAGATGGCCAGTCCATAACTTCGAAGTCTAGCTTTTCTCTTCTGTAGTTTTGTCGGTTGCCGAAGCAAACATTGAGTGCTATCCGACCCAGTGGGTAATTGGCACTTCCTGGCACGATCCCGTGGAAGGAACAATTGTCTGGTTTCAGGAATTCTAGCGATATGCGCATTGCCCTGAGTGTTTTTGCGTATATCAGGTTAATTCCACTTCCTGCGTCCATGAATATTCTGTCGACATCATACGCGCCGATTTGAGCTTTGAGTACCAAAGGCGCATTTCCTGGCCGAGGTACTGTTATAGGGTGGTCTTCTCTGTTGAACTCGATTGGTTGTTCTGACCAGTGCAGATACTCCGTTGCGGCTGGAGGTGAGATGACTGCTAGATTGACTTGTCGAGTTATACTCTTCTCTTCTTTGTTCGACTTGGGCACAGGTTGTATCATTGCTGTGATGTGTCCTTTTGATGGAACGTACCCTTCGTCGTCGTCGTGTCCCTGGTTTTGCTGGTCTTGTCCTTGAGGAGCTCCGTTGTTTCCTTGCTGTTTTGCCGGAGGATTGTTGCTTCCTTCAAATCCTTGTCGCCTTGCTTCGGTTTGCTTGTTTAGCGCTGCCTCTTGTAGTTTTAAGAATGTTGTACAGTCTTTCATTGCTGTCTTGATACTCGCTTCCCATCGACGAACGCTGAGTGTATATGACAGGGTCCGTTGAGCATATCTTCTGCCGACGGGTTGTACTCTCTGGGTTCTCTTGCGGGAAACTTTTTATAATCCTCCTTTCCGTAGCTTTGGTATCCCGAACTTCTGCGCTCGCCTCCTTGATAACTGTTGTCTTTGTATCCTGCGGCGACTTGGCTATGGGAGCCGTAGTTGTCGTAATTTCGAGACCGTCTCCTTTGACTTCCATATTTATTTCTTCTATCGTCCTCTGGGGATCGCGTTCGCTTGTTGTTGCATGCGTCTTCTCCATCTGCGAATCTGTTTGCTACGTCCATGAGGTCTGACACTGTTTTTGGCTTGATTCTACCCATCTCTTCGACTAGGTCTCTTCGCCTTAATCCAATGATGAATACATCTATTGCTCTTTCGTCTGAAACTTGACTGCCGAATTTTTGATAAGGCTCCATCTTTGGATGTATGCCCGCAGTGTTTCGTCGCGTTGCTGCACGCACGCTTTGACTTCTTCTATTGATGATGGCCGCTTATATGTCGACCTGAAGTTGCCTGTAAATTGCTTTGTGAGGTCTTCCCAGCTTCCAATAGTTTCTTTCTCTAGCTTGCTCAACCATGACCTTGCTGCTCCGGTGAGGTGTAGTTGCAAACTTTGCATTGCTGTTTCTTTGGTTCTCCTAATATTTGCACTGCTTGTAGATAATCTGATAGCCATGATTGTGGTTCCTGTGATCCGTCGTATTTTTGCTGATCATGAGGTAACTTGAATCCCTTGGGAACTGGAGTGGTGCGAACCCTGCGGGTAAACGATGCCCCCATCTCTTTTTCGTCGTCTTCATAGTCGCGTCTTTCATTTGGGGATCGCGATCTTCGGGTTCCACCGTGCTGTTTTGGTGATGGTGATCGAGATCGTTGCTTGCTGCTTCTGCGCCGAGGACTGTTGTGACGGCGAGGTGACCTTCTTTGTGCACTTCCTTGTGGTGATATGCTTCTTCTCCTTTTGCTGATAGCTTGTGGCCCACCATGTTGAGTCCGTTCAATGCTGCTCTATGCATATGCTCTCTAGGATCTCCTGGACTTGGTCGAGTTGTAAGTAGATATGCTTGCGCTGCTACTAGTGCTGCTTCAGGGGTTTTCGGTAGGATGTTCCCCTGCTCGTCGACCGATAGGAAGGACGAGTCGAGGTTTTTAGAAATACTTTGCCTGTCGGAGTACTCGAGGTTGTCGTACCTTGAACCCGTCGACGATTTTTCCTTGCGTTACTATATGATGCGTCGCTTCGTGCTTTACGAGCAGCTTCGCTAGCTGCAATGGCTGAATCTTTTCTTCTTTGTATCTCTATTTTCTCCTTTGCTAATTGCTTTGCCTGCTGCCTTAGGGCGTAATGATACCCCAAAAGCATGTCTTTGCTGGAATTTGATGGTATTGGCGTGCCGTGTTCTACGGCTTCTCTTATTACCCTCCACTCGTCGACTGATAGTCGAATTTTTTCCCTGGCTGTGAGGGATTCTGCTGTTTGCCCTTCTGCTAGGTGATTTGCTCCTCTGTCGATATTTGCTGGATTTAGCACTGGGTTGTATTTTCATCGAATTCTTCTGAGTTGTCTCCCACAATGGCGAGCACCTGGCATTGTTTGCCGATGTTACTATTGAAGCTTGAGAAGATGAGTCGCCATCTTCAGAAAGCTCTAACCCTGTCTTCCATGTGTCTGTTGATTTGTCTGAGATATCGTCGAGGCAAATCATGAGATCGTTGAGTTGGACTCCTGCGTCGAGTTTTTCCTTTGCTTTACTGTCTTCTTCAATTTCTTTTAGCACTTCTTCTAGGCTGACCGGCGAGTTTACCTCGCTGGATGAGCCGTCGGAATACTCCATCATTGCTACTGTTTGGTCTCACTTGCCGACGGATCTTGTTTCGTCGGATCTGAAAGGCGAGATGAACCCGATGGCCCGATGGATGCTCAAACTTCCAATTGTCAACTCCATCTCTTGATTTTCGTCGACTTCTGTATTGCTGTTGGCTAAAAGCGAAAAAGCCGTCGAATTCATGATTCCAACGCCCAGTCCCCACGGTCGGCGCCAATTGACGAGGGGTTAACTCGGCAAATGTCCTAGATGAAGGACTTAGATCGGGGAGATAGGGCGTCGGATGAACTCGAAGGTAAAGTTAGTCGAAATAGGTATGCGTTGAAAGTAAACTTGGGTGTTTAACCTGGCTTGCTTTCAATCTGGCCTACACCGTCCCCTCCTGGCCCCTTTATATAGGTGGCCAGGTCTCGAGGATCGGGTAGGGTTTGATACAGATTACAATATCGACATACGGTAGGAACTCGTATTCGACTATCATTACAATTGGGCCTAGCTATATGGGCCTTAGGGGTACTCAACTAACGGGCTCTATTAACTATACCCTTGTCAGTTTCTGTACCCAAGGTTCTCTCTCTTTACCATGCTTGTTGGCAATGAAGCCTTCTTTGGTGTACTTTGCATTTGTATCAATCTTTTCTGGTTCCTCTTCAACTTCTTCTTTATCGGAAGCATCTCCTGGTTCAGTTTCAGCATCAGAAATAGAAACACTATTAGGATCTTTACCTGCATTGGATGCTTCTGTAGTTGTTTTATGCTTCTTCTTCTTCTTCTTCTTAGAAGGAATATCATCACTTGAAGTACGTTGAGAATCTTGCTCGACCCTCTTAGGATGTCCTTCAGGATATAATGGATCTTGAGTAGCAGCGCCACTTCTTGTGCGTATTTCACATGCTTGCTTCTCTCTTGCGGCATTAACTAGCAAGTCTTTTTGCACCTTGGTAAGCTGATCAATTTGTGTTTGAACCATTTGAAAATGTTTAACAAGTATCTTCACATCATTGGCGATTCTCTCCACAATATCCTGCAACTTGTTAATAGCTCTAAAATTTTCCAACAAATGATTCTGCACCATTCTATTAAAATTTTCTTGCTTAACAATAAAATTATCAAATTCATCTAAGCACTGATCAAGAGGTTTAGAATAAGGAATTCTCTATCATCAAAGCGTTGAAGAGAGTGTACCTCAATAGTGGATGAATGAGGGATTGGCTTACATAATTCTTCTATAGGAGGTAAATTCTTCACATCTTCGGCCTTAATACCTTTCTTCTTAAGAGATTTCTTAGCTTCCTTCATAACTTCATCATTTAATTCAATCATCCCTCTCTTCTTCGGCGTAGGCTCTGTAGATGGCGCAGGGGTTGGCGCTAGTGTTGGCTCAACTAGAGTCCAATCATCACGATTCCGACTTATTTTAGCCATTAATTCTTCAGCATCAGCCGGAGTTCTTTCCCTGAAAACACAACCAGCACAACTATCCAGATATGACTTAGATTCATCAGTTAGTCCATTATAAAATATATCAAGGAGTTCATTTTTAGGCAATGGTTCTTTAGGCAAAGCTCTAATTAAAGAACAAAACCTTGTCCAAGATTTAGGCAATATATCTCCTTTTCCCTGTTCAAAATCAAAGATTTTCTGCACAATAGCATGTTGAGCACTAGCAGGAAAATATTTCTGAAAGAAAGCATTAACCAAAGAAATAGGACTAGTAAGAGATCCAGGAGACAAGCTATTAAACCAAGTTTTAGCAGCATCTTTCAATGAGAAAGGAAAAATCTTAGCAACAAAGTAAGTGCGGAGCTTAATATCATCAGAAAACAAATTACTCAAAGTAGAAAGCTCATTCATGTGCCCCATAGCACTCTCATCTTTAGTACCACAAAAAGGAGTTTTATCAACAATAGATATGTAAGATTAATCCAAAGAGAAATCATAATCCTTGTCTCTAATATTTATGGGAGAAGCAGCAAACTTAGGATCAGGAGACAAATTATATCTAACAGAACGTCTTGCAAGAAGTTCTTTAACATTACCAGCATTACGAGCAGCACGTGCTTCAGCAATAAAATCATCATTAAGCTCAATATAAGCATCATCATCATAATCATCACTAGGACATTCCCTAGACTCAGGTGAACTAACAGGTGTAACAGTGGTGTTTCCCAACTTAGCTCTAGCAATAGTAGCATCTAAAAAGGAACCTAGTGAACCACTCTCATCAAGCACAGTAGAAGCATTATCTAAATTATCAGTGGCATTTTCAAACTCAGCAGAAGTAGTAGCAGTAGCGTGTGTGTGTGGTGGTGTAAGCAACTTACTCATAATAGATGGTGAATCAAGAGCAACATAGGTGTTGAGAGTTGTACCTCTTCTTGTAGTGGATGGCAATATAGGAACTTTTCCATCACGAGGTTTACCCATGATGAAAGGATTGCAGCGAACAATAGGAATACCAAGTGAACTTACAAATAAAGCTATGGTCCCCGGCAACGGCGCCAGAAAATAGTCTTGATGACCCACAAGTATAGGGGATCGCAACAGTCGAGGGAAGTAAAGCCCAAATTTATTGATTCGACACAAGAGGAGCCAAAGAATATATGTAAGCCTTAACAGATGAGTTGTCAATTCAGCTGCACCTGGAACAGTCTTGCTCGCAGTGGTTTATCAGTAGCACAGTTTTATAGTGGTGATAGTAGTGAAACAGTAACAGTAGTAGTAAATAGCAGCGATAATAGTAACAGTAGTAAACAGTAGGAACAAATACTGTAGGCATAGGGATGGATTACGGGCGTTGCATGGATAAGATAATTCATGAAATCAATGAGACATGGGCATTGCAGATAAATAATGATAAAGCATCCTAGTACAAACAATCATAGGCATGTGTTCCGTATATAGTCGTATGTGCTCACAAGGAGAAACTTGCACGACATATTTTGTCCTACCAGCCTGTTGCAGCAGGGCCTCAAGGGAAACTACTGATAATTAGGTACTCCTTTTAATAAAGTACTGGAGCAAAGCATTAGCACTCGGTGAACACATGTGATCCTCACATCATAGCCATCCCCTCCGGTTATCCCAATTTCTGTCACTTTGGGGCCTCGGGTTCCGGACAACAATATGTGTATACAACTTGTAGGTAAGACAATAAACAACAAGTATCATCATAGAAATAATAACATATTCAGATCTGAAATCATGGCACTCGGGCCCAAAGTGACAAGCATTAAGCACAACAAGTTGCAACAATGTCATGGGCACTAAATAAAGATTCTAGGCACTATGCCCTAACAATCTCATATCAAATTACATGAACGATCTCATCCAATCCCTACCATCCCCTCACCTACAGCGGGGGAATTACTCACATATGGATGGGGGAGTCATGGATGGTCGATGGAGGAGCGTCGGTGATGATGGTGATGAAGATCTCCTCCAAATCCCTGTCCAGCAGGGTGCCAGAACAGAGTTTCTGGTTTTGAATCGCGGTTTCTGATGGCGGCGGCGCAGCAGAAGTCTATCTCGGAAAACGCCGTCTCACACCGATATAATCGAGTCAGGGGGTATATGTAGGCAAAAGGAGAGGTCGAGGGGACGGCCGACGCGTCCTCACACCAGGTGGGCGTAGCCAGGGCTAGGCCGCGCCCCTGTTTGTGTGGGGCCCTCAAGCCTCCCCTCCGTCTCGTCTTCTGGCTCCGTGGGTCTTCTGGTGAAATAGGATTTATGATGATTTTCCCGAATTTTTACTGAAAGTTGGATTTCTACACAAAAACGAGACACCAGAGCAATTCTGCTGAAAACAGCGTCAGTCCGTGTTAGTTGTATTCAAAACACACAAATTAGAGGAGAAACAATAGCAAACGTGTTCGGGAAAGTAGATACGTTTTGGACGTATCACATGCCATTTTGCCTATCGGTGCTGATCAAGGAACCCGATGAAATTATTTTAAGTCTATACCCGAAAATATTCGACTATAGCCTCCAGGGCTGCTACCATCGGAGCGCTGGTCGCGCACCCGACGATATTATCTAATGAGTACTATGTGATGGATGAAAGAAGAAAAATTATTTGAGCCTATACTCGAAACACGTTTTCAACTATAGCCTTGGGGGCTACTCCATCGGGAGCGCTGGTCGTGCACCCGAAAATTTTAACTTCTTAAGAGAGTAAAAGAAGGCGAAAGAAGACTTGAATAGTATAATTACTACCATCGGGAGGGAATTTATATTAGTCAAGGTGGACAACCCGAAGATTTTCAGAGCTGAAATAGTCAGACAAGGCTGCAACATATGATTCTCAAGTGGCGTCATCGCGACAAAACTCGAATGCCATGATTGTAACATATCATGAAGGTAAGACCCCAGGATCCGTCCTGTGTGGCCTGGTATACGCACATGGATGCGCTCTGCTAGTAATTATCCGTGTCTACGACGCGAAGAAAATCCTGGTGGACGCACTGGGTACCCTGAGAACCACTGGGACTCGTTCTTTGTAAGTCCTAAATGCGGCAAAAGAAGGGTTTAACCAGTTTTCCGGATTCAAGTCCAAGGGGATTGAATTTGAAGTAGGTGACAAGTATCTGCTTCGGCAGTTAACTTGCCTCTTGATCCGTCAGAGTTGTCAGGCTTGTTCATCAAAACCCCTTGCGAGATAATATAATGAAAGATGTTTATTTTTTAGTACAGGAAGAAGAATAAGTTGAAAGATTGATCAAGTCGAAGATATGAAGATTTGAGATTCAACCTGAATCTACAATTCTGGTAGAATCTCGGGGGCTACTGACAAGGATATAGATAATAGAGCCTGTTACTTGAATACCCCTGAGGCCCGTTAAGCTAGGCCCAAGTGTAATCCTAGCCGAAATACGAGTTCATGTCGTATACCGATGTTGTAATATGTATCGGACCCCTCCCGTTCCTTGAGACCTGGCCACCTATATATAAGGGCTAGGAGAGGACGGTGATGGACAGATTGAAAGAAAGCCAAGTTCACCACCACGTTTACTTTCGATACACACCTTGTTTGACTGACTCTAACCTTCGAGTTCATCTGACGCCCTACTCCCCCGATCCTAAGTCCTTCATCTAGGACATTTGTCGAGTTAACCCTTGTCACAGCGTGATTAGGGTTTGCGTCTAAGCCTGCTTATAGCGCTGGTCGGGTAAGAAGTGGGGCGCAGCCCACGCCCGAGATAGTAACAGCCCACGATCCGGAAAAACCAGAACACGACTGACAGAGAAATACTCGCGTAGTAATTCTCCGAACAGCAAAAAGATAAGTAAGCTCGGCACAATTCCGCAAACCGCGGCGTGCATCGTGGCGAGGCGGGCGGCGGGGGAGAGAGCGCGCATGTAAGCCACTCTTGTTCTCTCACTTTAGAAGGTAGTGGAACACTGCACTATATATGTTGGTGCAACTCCCTCCAAACTAGCAAGGTGAGACTAAACTTTGGTGCTATCCCTTGTATTGAGCCAAGAGAATTTCAGAATTTGTATTGGGCCATGGGCTAAAGCCATACCAAATTCCAACATAGAGGTCCAAATCTAGCATTAGGATGCTTAACAACAAATTTGATAGCGAGGGCTCACTTTCAAATTTGGTGAAATTTCAAACTTCTTAAAAATTCTGAAAAATTCCAATATTTGAAACAACTAGCACGGTGACTCTTGCCAAATGCGAGGACAATCATGTTTAATGAATATGAAGTGTCCAGAAAACAAAGTAATGGTTCATGGATATAAGATTTTTATAATAAGAAACTATTATATTATTTCAACTTTAAAATATATTATTTTTTGACAAAAAATTATAAATATTATTGCAAATAAAGTATCACATATGCGACTACAAATTTAAATCAACCTAAATTTGTAGGCTATTGGTTATTGCATCATCTGTGAAAACACACATGTGTTCCGTGAAATAATTCATCATCGTTAATAGTTCGGCCAAATTAGACAGTTATAATCGGTTCAGTACCCGCATTCTAACATTTGATTATGTCAAATTTTCCCTGATCATTTATATCATTTTTTTTCAAATATTAGAAAATTTTGAGATTTGTTCTATAAGTTTAAAATTCACCAATTTTTTATAGTTGTATGCCACATCACCGCTGACCGTGAGCCCTGGCTGTCATACTAATGCTAGATTTAAACCTCTGTGCAATAGATAACATACTAGCTGAATGCATGTGCGTTGCTACGGATAAAAAAGTTATATGAACCATGTAAATGAAAAAATTAGAATCTGGAATGAATTGTCCTCAATTCAAAAAACATGACAGATGACATGTATTCTCTATTCTAAAATTAAAAAAGACCAATTCTCCTCCTTATTTTTAATAGTCGGTAGCGCCGGAAGGTTGACATGTATCAATTCAAGCTTGGCACCTATTTTTTATGGATGTCAGAGTTAAATAGTAAATCTGTCAGCTACTGGGATATGGTACATAAGAAATATAGAACAGATGTCAAGAATACAGAATAGATCAAAAACATGGTTAGAACATAATAGGAACCTGGCGGAAGAAACCAAACACTTGGATTTTCCCTTCTCTACTTAAATTTTGTATAAAATTGACTCAACATGAGAACCATTACAGTCTAGAACAATGTGCTACACTTCTGGACTCGTGTTTCCTATTCTTACCTTCTTGATGATACATACTCTGAATTTAGCATGCGGTGTCGCAATCCTTGTTGTGACAAAAGTAAGAGTGATAAGTAGTTGTAGGGAGCAAAGAACGATAGTGTTACATCTCAGGATGAAGAACTTGGATTTTCCTTAGTATTTGCTTAAGATCATGTCTTCCTTTCTGTCAAAACTGGATTCTTCTCGTTTTCTGAAGATACTCCTCTTCCTTCCATCAAAAGTGAGTGGGCCAAACAGGCGCAGTCGGCCAAACAAGAGCCGCCACAACCAACGGCAAATACAAATCATCTGAAGTCAACTTAATAAAATATCTTCCTTGTTTTTTTTTGATCAGCCAAATTCATCGCCATCCTGTTTCTCTATGTCATTTGATCTATAGTGGGGCAAAATAAGATATCTGAACCGGGGTCTGCAACATTGTCTACAACCAAAATGGCCAGTAACATAATACTTCTTGCTGTCATCCTAGCACAATTGTCCGTACGTTGCCACGACCCAATAAATTTAAACTAATAATTGATCAATAAATAAAAAGATAAATCCGATAAAGAATAGATACACCCGCAAAGATTGAAGTTTCCCTAAATTGAACAATTTTGCAGCTTTGAACATAGATTGTTCAAGATTTACAACAACTCAACAGTAATAACGGAAACATGAGCAAGGGATGGTGTTTTGAATCAAAGTCTAAAACTGAAAGAGGTGAACACTGACAGACAACACTAACAACTTGGTTTGCTGGGGCTTGGGCTTGGGCGCTTGACTTTGGTTTTGACATGATCGATGTCGTGCAAAACGTGCTAGCTAAAAACAACTTGCTGGGATTCGATTCTACCGTGAAAAAAGGGCTAGCTGAAAACTAAACAAACTGGGATGGTTAGCTCAGGCTAGCTAGCAAGCTGGGTCGAGGAAAAACATAGAAGCGGCGCTGTTGGAGGTTGAAGAGCTGATCGGCTTTGATCTTGGCCTGCGGATGCATGCGCGTGCGAAGGCAGCTAAGGCCATGACACAGGCTGGCTAAGCGGGGTGCTGGCCGCGCGAGTGTGCGCATCGGCAAAGAGCCTGTTCTACTACCATACTGAGCTCTTCGTCGACACGAACAGTGGCGTTGCCGACCATCCAGGCGACGCACACGCAGATCGCTGGTCCTTTATTAGCAGGATGAGAGGGCCTCAAAGATGGTGTCTGATCTAAGTCTGCGGTTGATCACAAAGGGCAGGTCGGGAATCGGGGCAACGTGTTTCATCATGAGCGTGGCAGAGCGATGCTGCCCCCCGCCTCCCCGTCATCGGGGCGGCTGCCTCGACCACCCATGAGCCCGCCTCCAGAGACCGGTGTCCAAATTAAGATTCAGATACACACAGGTGAGCAGAGTCGAGCAGTTCGTGAGCGGATAAACCTTTGCCACCTCTCCTCCTTTGTGCAGGCGATGCAGCGGCTTGTGGGCAGAGTCAGGCAGATCGTGAGCAGCACCGGCGGCTCCATGAAGTTGGCACTGCTCGAGAAGTGGGTGAAGGGGTTGGGGCGGCCGCCAGCCCCGCCACGAACGCCGTGGAGATGGCTAACCGTTCTAGCTGGGTGCTTGGACCTGGCCCCGGAGGAAGGAGAAGAGAGATTAGGCGGGTCGAGCTGTTGCAGTCCGGCAACATTAAAGAAAATATTTTGGGTCCTTAATTTGGTAGGTAAAGAAAGCGTACTTTAGGTGAACTAGCATCGCGGCCCTCGCAATACAAAGTCAATGCCTTTTATCTTTAATTATTTATTCTTGTTTTCCCTTTAATTATTTATAATCATGTATATTTGTATCATGTCATTAAGATGTGATATGGTTTGTAATACACAAGATTCTATGCATGTAACTTTTTTTCAAAAGGTAAAGTAATCCTGCAACCACAAACTAAGATTATTAAAAGGACAGTTCAGGACATGTGTTATAGTATTTTATTTAGATTATGATTTATGGTGATTGTAATGTTATAATATCTAAAACAATCGATTATAAATATATGGAATCACAAATGTCTTTTCCTAATACGCTTAGATGTTTCTCTCGCATTTGTCGTACTTGCAAGAGCTGCCGTTCATTTTATGTTTATTATTACGGGTTAAATTTAATCCATATGCTACTCCCTTCATTCCTATATGTATAGGGTGTATAGTTTTGGCTAAAATGTCCATAATTTGGGTGTATCATGTTGCAATACTTGTATGGACAATTTTTTTATGGTTTTCATGACGTTTCATAGAAAATCCTCTACTTTCTCTCATCAATTAGCAAAGGTTAATCCTGCCCAAACTTGGTGTATCTTTTTTTGCTCCATGTGCTTTCTTTAATTAGCCAGAGTAAAGTTTATCACCATCTTAAACTTCACATATAGATCGAGTCATATTCTTTATTGACGTAATAAGAGATCTAATTTTATTATTTAAGAGAATTTTTTACTCATAAATGTGTTATGTTCACATAGAATTTTCATATCTTATGTACGCACTTGGTAGTTGATATCTAGGTGACCATATGGGTGAATATCTTGAACGCAGGAAGCATGGTAGTATTATATCTGCTTCCTTATTCTCTTTGTACACAAACACAAATTTGTTTCATTGCTATTTTAGTAGGTGCCGTTTTCAATTTTTGATCAATACCCTGATCAGCACGTTTGGGCCAGCTGGTCCTGATTCCCGATCAGTTTTTTTTTTTCAGATTAAAGGGTATGCATGCTTCCCTATTTATCTGTACGTGCCAGCCTATTTTGCTGGGCTTTTTTGCTTGTACGTGTCAGCGATATTTTGGTACACTGCAGATATTACGTAACACTTTTTGACTTTTAATCTCTACCGTATATTTTAGATCTAAGAATCATCATAATTCTGAGGATGTGGCTTAACGTAGTGTCTCTATTTAACGAATCCCGTATTGTGCTTTTAGTATATAGTAGATTGAAAGCATACTTGCGACCGTCACGGACCATACCTATAGCAATATTATTGTCGTGGGGATGACTTATGGGGCGCACCACGGGCCGGGCAATATGCCGGCTGGCGTCCCAGGAGTCCCCACGGCTCGAGGAGCACTGTAACCGCTACTATCCAATCAATACGAAGCAGGCAGGAAGTAGGGGTTTACCTCCAACCGGGAGGGCCCTGAACCTGGGTAAACCGAGGTGTCTCCGTTGGCACAATCCCGAGCCGGACCCATCGTCACCATCGTCGAGCCCCTCCGATAAGCCTCCCCATGGCTACTGTCTCTAAATTCCCACGACAGTTGGCGCCCACCGTGGGGTAAAGCGCGGTGGCGGGCGGAGTCAAGTTCCGGCCGGGACCCTTCGGCGAGAAGGTCGCCTCCGGCCTCGTCTGGAGGTTCGGCACCTTCGACTGCGTCGACGACAACTTGGCCTACTTCGAGAACGGCTTCGGCAACAGCGGCTCCTTCCTCGACATCGGCAGCCACCGCTTCTACGTCGCCAAGCCCTTCCCGGAGGAAGTGACCGACGTCTTCGACTCCCTCTGCGACGGAGGCCCAAGCTGCGGTGAAAGCAGCAGTCTTGGCGCCATGGTCGAGGTGATGGCCCTGGGAGAAGAGGAGGGCGGCGACTCTCTGCGCCCCGAGCGCCCGTCGCCCGTACGCCTTCCTCCACCGGAGCAAGATGCTCCACTCCCAGAGCAGGACGCCCCGGACGTCTCCGTGGTGGACCTGCGCGCTCCCCTCGACCGCGTCATTGATCCCGCCCGGGTCGTCGAGGCCCTGGAGCGGACGCGCCTCGTCCTCCTCGGCAAGGTGGCCGAGGACGAGGCCAACCGGCGCCACGCGAGCACCACGCTCAGCGAGTTCTACGACGTGCATGGAGACGCACCGACCGAGCTCGCCCGTGACCTGCGCCGCTGCTTCGCCACCGTCATCCCCGGCCAGATCCAGCGGTCGCCATCGGCGAGCCGAGGCCGCGGAGGGCGTGGACAGGGCGGCCGTGCTCCGAGCGGCAACGCTCGAGGCCGCCGCGTCCAGCAGGGCGGCGGTGCAAGCGGGCCACGCTTGATCGAGGAGTCAGCGCCAGGGTCGGAGTCCCAGGCTCGCCCATCGGCGCTGCACATCCACCTGTGGCGTGACCACGTCGAGGCATTCCCTAGGGGATCTGCTAGCTCAAAGCGAGCGGCTTCTCATCAAGGAGGCCCGGGGGCTGCAGGCAGCGGTCATGGGCGCAAAGAGGGCAAGTACACCCTCGATGCTGCGCTTGATCAGCCGTGTAAATGCCACACCTCCCCGGGCAGGGAAGCGACCCACTCCACGCGTCAGTGTCGTTTCATGAGAGAGCTGGAGCAGCGCGCTCGGCAGATTCCTGGTGCGTCGCAAGCGCAACTGGCTGAAGGTCAGGAGGACCAACAACGCGACCCGACTGGAGGCGAGCCGGATCAAGATGATGACTTCCCGACGGATGTGGAGCAGTATCACATCTTCACTACCCCCGGCAAGGACAAAAGGAATGATCTTTGGCACGAGGCAGAGGTGAACGTTGTGATGCCTGCAGAACCCCAGTTCATGCATTGGTCCGAGGCGGCCATTACCTGGGGGCGCGAGGACCACCCGAGGCTGATGCCTAGCCCTGGAAAGTACACTCTGGTCGTGGATCCTGTTGTGTGTTCCGATACGCACATGTGCCGGTTCTCCCGCGTGCTCATCGACGGCGGTAGTAGTATCAACCTTCTTTACCGAAGCTCCCTGGAGAAGTTGGGCATCCCGCTTGCCCAGCTGGAACCTAGCCGGCTCACCTTCCATGGCATCGTGCCTTGGCATTCTTGCACCCCTTTGGGCAAGGTGCAGCTGGAGGTTCTCTTCGGAAAGAAGAGGAATAGCCGCCGCGAGCCCATCTAGTTCGAGGTGGTGGACATCAGTAGTCCCTACCACGCGCTGCTTGGCCGTCCGGCCCTGGCCAAGTTCATGGCTGTCCCGCATTACGCCTATCTGAAGATGAAGCTCCCAGGGCCCAGAGGTGTGATCACAGTCTCGGGAAGCTTCAAGAAGTCCCTGGCCTGCGCAAGGGAGAGCTCGCAGCATGGCAGAGGCGCTGGTCGTCGCCGAGGAGAAGAGGCAGCTTCTACATCGAACGGAGCTGACCCAGCAAGACATACCGGCTCGCCAGTCGCCGGTGGAGCAATTCAAGCCGGCCAACAACACCAAGAAGATCCTGTTGGACGAGAGCGACCCCTCCAAGTACGTCATCATTGGCACCGGCTTGTCTGCCAAATAGGAAAGCGAGCTCACCAGTTTCCTCCGTGAGAATCGGGACATCTTTGCATGGTCTCCAAAGGACATGCCTGGTGTGCCGAGGGAGTTGGCTGAGCATGCACTCAACGTCCGGCCGGATGCCAAACCGGTCAAGCAGCCACTGCGGCGGTTTGCAGAAGAAAAGAGGAAAGCTATTGGCGAGGAGATTGCCAGGATCCTTGCAGCCGGCTTTATCATGGAGGTGTTTTACCCTGACTGGCTTGCGAACCCAGTCTTGGTTCTGAAGAAGAATAACACTTGGCGAATGTGTATCGACTACACCAGTCTCAACAAGGCCTGCCCCAAGGATCCTTTCGCACTGCCACGCATCGACCAGGTGATCGACTCCACAGCCGGCTGTGACCTGTTGTCCTTCCTGGACGCCTATTCAGGATACCACCAGATCCCGCTCTTCCTGCCGGATCAGATCAAGACCTCCTTCATCACCCCATATGGAGCCTACTGCTACGTTACCATGCCGTTCGGCCTGAAGAACGCTCGAGCCACTTACCAGCGAACCATGCAGCGGTGTCTGCAGGGGCAGATTGGAAGGAACGTGCACGCTTATGTGGACGACGTGGTGGTGAAGACCAAGCAGAGCGGGACGCTCCTGGATGACCTCAAGGAGACCTTCGCCAACCTGCAGCGCTATCGCATGAAGCTCAACCGTGAGAAGTGCACCTTTGGTGTGCCGGCTGGACAGCTCCTAGGCTATATCATTTCCCAGCGAGGGATCGAGGCTAACCCTTCGAAGATAAAAGCCATCGAGGCCCTAGAAAAGCCCACCCAGCTCAGGGATGTGCAGAAGTTTGCTGGTTGCTTGGCCTCGCTTAGCCGGTTTGTCAGCCGGCTCGGGGAGAAGGCCATGCCGCTGTACCAGCTGATGAAGAAGACGGACCACTTCGTTTGGTCCCAGCGCGCTGACGACGCCTTCAACGACCTCAAGTGAGCCTTGTCTACCGCACCAATCTTGGCAGCGCAGGCTCCGCGAGAGCCAATGCTGCTCTACATCGCCGCAACCCCACGCATCATCAGCGTCGTGATCGTGGTGGAGCGCACCGAGGAAGGCAAAGAGCTGCCGGTTCAGCGCACGGTGTACTACCTAAGTGAGGTGCTCACTCTCTCCAAGCAGAACTACCCGCACTACCAGAAGGTCGCGTACGGCGTGTACATGGCGGCTAAGAAGCTGAAGCACTACTTTGAAGAGCACCCAATCACGGTGGTAAGCACCACTCCGCTCTCGGAGATCATCGGGTGCAAGGACGCGTCGGGAAGAGTGGCCAAATGGGCGATCGAGCTCGCAGCTCATACCATTCAGTACAAGCCCAGGACGACGATCAAGTCACAGATCATAGCGGATTTCTTCGCTGACTGGGGAGAACACTAGTACCTGCCGCCGGCTCCGGACTCCACCCACTGGCGCATGCACTTCGATGGCTCCAAGCTACTCGGGGGCTTGGGAGCTGGCGTCGTCCTCACCTCTCCCAAGGGAGACAAGCTGCAGTACGTGCTGCAGATGCACTTCCGTGCGTCGAACAACGTCGCTGAGTACGAAGCCCTAGTACATGGGCTCAAGATGGCCAAGCAGATCGGCATCAGGAGGATCCTCTGTTTCGGAGACTCCGACCTAGTGACACACCAGGTCTCAGGGGATTGGGACGCTAAGGATGCCAACATGGCCTCCTATCGCTTCTACGTGCAGTAGCTCAGCGGATTCTTCGAGGGCTGCGAGTTCCACCATGTCCCCAGAGCAAACAACGAGGAAGCAGACCGGCTGTCCAAGATCGGCTCCACCAAGCAGGATATCCCAGCTGGGGTGTCCCTGGAAATCATCCACAAGCCGTCTATCAAGCCTTCGCCGGAGTCCGTATCCATCTACGTGCCTGGAGACCCCGCCCCGGCTCAGGTACCACCACCGGACCCGGGGGCTGCCGCCTCGGGGCTAAAGGAGGCAGCCGACCAGCCTAGCGCGGTCGGCTCGACGAAGGACAAGGGAACTGCCGGCTCCACGCCCGCTCCCCCAGCCGGACAATCAGATGAAGCCGGCACGACGACGGACCTGGGGGCTGCTGATCCTTTGGTCGCCAGTGTCTTCCACATACGGGAGATACCTTCCTGGGCGGAGCCATTCTCCAACTACCTCATCACTGGGGACTTGGCGCAAGACGAAGCGGAAGCCAGGCGAATTCAACGTCGAGCTGGGGTGTACACCATCATCAACAGCGAATTGTACAAGCGCAGCGTGTCAGGCATCTTCCAGAAGTGCATCGAGCCGGAAGAAGGGGTAGAGCTGCTAAGAGAGATACACCAAGGGGAGTGCGGGCATCACGCATCTTCCAGAGCCTTTGTGGCTAAAGCCTTCTGCCACGGCTTCTACTGGCCGACGGCCAAGCAGAATGCAGAGCAGCTGGTGAAGCAGTGCAACGGCTGCCAACGCTTCTCCAAGCACAGAAACACTCCAGCGGCAGCCCTCAAGACCATCCCGCTCACCTAGCCGTTCGCTGTCTAGGTCCTAGACATGGTAGGGCCATTCAAGATTGCACCCGGGGGCTTGACGCATCTGCTGGTTGCCGTGGACAAGTTCACCAAGTGGATCAAAGCCAAGCCAATTAAGAAACTCGACGGCTCATCCACAATCAAGTTCTTCAACGAGATCATCACAAGATACGGAGTTCCCCACAGCATCATCACTGACAACGGGACAAACTTTGCGAAGGGAGTCTTTGCTGATTACTGTGGTCAGAAGGGCATCCGGCTGGACTTAGCGTCAGTGGCGCACCCGCAGTCAAATGGGCAAGTGGAGAAGGCGAATGGGCTGATCCTGGCCGGCATCAAACCAAGACTGGTCGAACCTCTCGAACGCTCAGCCGGCTGTTGGGTTGAGGAGCTACCCTCGGTGCTCTGGAGTCTGCGTACCACTCCAAATCACTCCGTCGGCTTCACACCTTTCTTCCTAGTCTATGGAGCAGAAGCGGTGCTGCCCACGGACATTGAGTTCGACGCGCCCAGAATTGTCCAGTACACGGAGAAGCAAGCAAAAGAAGCTCGCGAAGATGGCGTCGACCTCCTCGAGGAGGCACGAGAGTAGGCTCTGGCCAGGTCAGCGCTCTACCAGCAGCTGCTGCGACGATACCACAGCCGGAAAATTCGCCCGCTCGCGTTTCGCGAAGGAGATCTCGTACTCCGGCTGGTCCAAAGCACTAAGGGCATGCACAAGCTGTCTCCTCCCTGGGAGGGACCGTTCATTGTCAGCCGGGTGCTAGGCAATGGGGCATATTACCTCATCGACGCACAAGAGCCCAGAAAGAACAAGGCAGATAACTCTGACAAGGAGACCGAGCGTCCCTGGAATGTCAGTCTCCTAAGACCTTTCTTCTGCTAAGGCAAAAGCTTGTACCCCGAAAAACGTGTCAATGAATAAAGGAAAGCGGAGCGGCTAGTTACGGCCGGCTCCGAGGAAAACACTTCGTTTATGTTTTGCTTCCTGCGTTATTCACTTGACCGGCAGCCGGCTACAGGCACCGAGCCACAGCCGGTAGCCCCGAAAAACGATCGATCCCTCGCCAGCCGGATGAGTACTTTGTATGAAGAAGGTCTCGAGCCCAACCTCCACCTTCCGGCTCTGCTTACCCGGACGGGTAGGAGCCGGCAGGCCACATACGAAGGAAAGCCGCAGAGCAGAATTGCAAACGACAGAAAAATCGCTCAACCAGGCGTTAAGGGCAGCGTCTGTTAGCTAAGCGTTGGTTAGCACGAGTCGGGGGCCCGATAGACCAAAGTACTACTTCTCACTCCGTGGCACGCTCCCACCCTAGGCCGGCATTCGGCTGCCGGCCCAAGGGAGACCAACCGGCACCAGGCTGCCGGTTGGGGGTAGAAGGGCCGAAGGGTGGGAAGATTAAGGAAAAGGTTGAGGGAACCGGACGAAGGCAAAGCCAGCGAATAGCTGATAGTCACAATTTTTTGACGTTTGGGCTGAGAAGCCACGCCCAAGGGGTTCGAAGCTAGAGCTACCTCGCTTGGCATTGGCATCGTTCGCGAAAAGTTAGTTTCGAGCTAGCTATTAGTCCAGCTACCCCAAAACTCGGGGGCTAGGGGGAAAGGGAATTGGCCCTCAGAAGCGGGCCGGCTCCAGTACCTCGCCGGCTGTCCGATCAGCTGGCGCTGCGACACGATCAGCAAACGAGCAGCGAAATCGAAACCTAACACTCGCAAAGCAACGGCTAGAGCCGGAAACTAGGAGATCTACTCCAATCGTGGCTTGGGACGTGCGAAGGCCCGGGAAAGGAAACGTGCCGGCTCCGACCCTCGCCCGAACCGGTACAAGATGCAGTTTCCGCTCTGTCCGCGCTGGAGCCAGAGCTAGTCCATCCTTCCTGGAACCGGCTAGCAGAAGCACCTTCCCCTCCGCGTTGAAGCCGGAGGAGCCCGCCCGAAGCGTCTGCGCAGGCCAGTGACCATCGCGGTCCCTATCTACGGGTTCGCGTGTCAACAATTCCATCCAAGGAAAGATCCTAGCCGGAGAATCGTCTTGGCGCTACGGCACAAGCGGAAGATAGTCTCACGGAAGGGCATTCACATAGCAAACGAAGAAGAGCAAGCAAAGATTTGCACGAAATTAAAAGAGTTCTTAGGCGAACGCTTACATAATAAGGGCCACGCTAAGGGCCGAAGCAGCAAAAGGACTTCCCCTTCCTACCCCTAGACTCCTGTTGACAATGCTGCTGTCAAGGAAGGGGCTTCAAGGGCGCTCGCCGATCATGGCCAGGGGAAGTAGGCGCGGGCGCAGCCGGAGCCGTCGACGACGCGGACGCAGAGGATGGGTGACCCGGCGCGGTGGGTCAGGATGAGGGACCATCCCCGCTCCAAGCCATAGTCGGTGAAGAACCGCTCCCACCCCCCGGTGAGATAGCTCTTCCCCTCCTCATCGTGGAGGACCTCAACGTCGTATAGCGGCTGTCCGCCGCTGCCATCCTCGATCATGAAGCTTGTTGGGGGATTCTTCCCCATTGTGCCAATGAAGCTGGCCGGGAGCGGAAGGCACTCCCTACTTCCGGCCAGCAGCGGCACCATGGCGGTGGCGAACCCGTGCTTCGGGACGTAGGCGAGCCGCTGCTTGGTCGGCAGACGCGGCGGCGGCGCTCGTGCCTTCTTCGCGGCCGCGCTGGAGGAGTCGCCGATGCTCAGACCGGCGAAGCCCGAAGGGGCGGACCCGAATGCCATCGCGGCACCGACGAGGGCTGCCGCCGCTTCCAGGGGCGTCCCGGTGAGACCGGCGACGCAGGTCGCGGCCGCGGGAACTATGGCGCCGCTGGCGGCCGCAGCCACGGTCCCGCCAGGGGCCGCGACGATGGTGGAGGAACGGCCGGTCCCGAAGGGCCCGGTGGCGGACGCGGTGGCGGCCGCGGCCGCGAGCGCAGCCAGAGTTTTCTTGTTGCGGCTGCCCTGCGGGCGACCGCGTTTCCGAGGCATCGGCGGCGTCGCCGCCAGGCCTCCGAGTGGGCGACCGTGTTCGTCCTCGCCCGGCCCGTCGCCGGCTCCGACCCCGGCCCCGCTGGTTGTCCCGAGTGATGACATCAAGGTCAAAGCGGGAGAAGCGGAGGCGACAGTTTGTTGGGGGAGAAGGAATGGAGGCGCTCGGGAGTGAAGAAAACCCTCGAGAGCTCCAAGATTTAAGGGCTGGCAGGGCACGAAAAGCCGAGCCGGTTTAATGCGATTTAATCACATGCGTGGCGTTTCGACTGGATGCGGCGCTGACGCCAGCCCCGCTTCATTACGTGACGTCTGCCAGAATCATTGTGGTGGCCGAAGGGTCAAAATGACAAGACTGGCCACTGGCGCACTGCGCCGGCCGCCGCGTGGGAACAAGACCCGAAGCGGCGCAAGTTCCCAGGAGGCAGCACGCCGACTCGCGGCCGCCAGCCGGGTCGCACCTTGGAGCCGGCTCGTCTCGAGACGGCCGGGAGAACTCCGCAAGACCCAGCCTCGACGACTAGAGCGTCCAAGCCAGACCAGAAATCCTGGGACTTCGACGAAAGCGAGCAAGACTTCGGCGAGAAGAGGAACCCGCCGAAGCCCCATGCTAGCCCATGAGACTTCGCCAGTTTCGGGGGCTAGTGTCGTGGGGATGACTTATGGGACGCACCACGGGCCGGGCAATATGCCGGCTGGCGTCCCAGGAGTCCCCACGGCTTCAAGACGAGAAGACCGGCTCCGCCCGAAGGGCCGGCTGCGCCAGCAGCCGGCTGGTGATTCCGCCGAGGAGAACTGGAGCCGGGTGATCAAGACAAAGCTTCCCAACGGTTGTCTGGCCGAAAGTAGGATGGCCCCGACAAGAGCGGCAGGGGCGTAGGACGGGAGTGACGAGCGCCACGACCACGTCCAGCCAATGAGAGATCGAAGACCCTTTCCCACGACGGAATCCGAGGCAAAAGAGAAGGGATATGTCCCCCAGATGCCGGCCCAGGGGAAAGGCACTTTATAAAGTGCCTTTGTCAGAGCAGGGCCAGAGGATGACGCCAAGGACGCCGCCGCCGAGGAGTTGGCAGCCGGCCGGATCGCTACCTAAACCTGTAACCAGGCCCCCGCCTATATAAGGGGGCCTGGACCCTTAGCATAAGGGAGATCCGATCTTCTTCTTCCTCCTCTAGCCCGAACAGCTCGAGGAGCACTGTAACCGCTACTATCCAATCAATACGAAGCAGGCAGGAAGTAGGGGTTTACCTCCAACCGGGAGGGCCCTGAATCTGGGTAAACCGAGGTGTCTCCGTTGGCACAATCCCGAGCCGGACACATCGTCACCATCGTCGAGCCCCTCCGATAAGCCTCCTCATGGCTACTGTCTCTAAATTCCCACGACAATTATTTGTAGAGATAATACAAAGTTGATGTTTCTTGCAAAAGATATGAAAAACGAGTGATTTGTGCAACTAAGACAACAAAGGTATGCGGTTTTTGCAATTTCTCGCGTATTTGCATACGGTACGACTTATGTGCAGCCTAGGAGTCAGGTCGTGTCGTGCGGCAAGCACCCTTCTAATTTCGTTTTCGTTTTTTCTGCACCTGGCGGACATGCCAACTCGTGGACACGGACGCCGCTAAACCTAGTAAGAGTTTGCGGCTAATCTTGTTCTGAGGTACTCATGTGTATAGCAGGGGTAATCTGGTCACTTGAATAAAAGGCTGATATGCTTAATTCGTATTTGGACGGAATAGTCTAACGGAATAGATGATAGTGTCATATGAGGAATAAATTTTACACCTAGTGTCAAATAGGAAAGAAATAAAATTTTAGTGTTAAATAGAAAACCACGTTTTAACATAGTGTCAAATAAGAAATTCTCTCATAAAACTAGCCCCATACGTATACACCGTGCGTGCATGCTAACTGAACCTGACCCATGAACATATACACTACAGGAATGGGGGGAGAAGCCGACGGCTGATGCCTACGCCGACGGCCAAATATCGTTGCCGTCGGCGTAGGGCGCCTCCGGGATAGCTTGCGAAAGAGCCCGTCGGCGTAGGGTTACCCTCGGCATAGTATCCTGTATGCCGACGGCCACCCTCGGCGTATATAGGCCGTCGGCGTATAAGGATGCCACGTGGCCCGTTGGCTAGGGCAGACAAAGGGGTGAAACGGCGTCATCTATATGCCGACGGCCACCCTCGGCGTCTAGATGGCCGTCGGCGTATGGGGGACCTAAGCCGAGGGCTGTCGTCGGCGTCTGAGTGGCCGTCGGCATATAGCCATTTTCTGGATTACTTTCTTCCTTATTGTTCGTGCTTATTTGTTTATTAGTAATTATAATTTAAACATGGTTTTATTGTTTACTAATTGGAAAATTTTGTATCCTCTAAATAGTAGTCTCTACGCGTCTGCATAAAATAACGTTGCAAATCTTATCTCTCACAGCAAGAGGTCGACAAATTGTATGTGTTATCGCATGCATGTGAGTGAATTTTTGGTCTCACATATTTTAGAGAAGTTGTTAAAGATTGCATCCTTTTCCGACCCCGAAGTGCGGTAGTGTTGAAACTATTTTATCGTGGAGCTAGGGTTTCCCGGTCTAGGGTTACGCCGGATAAAGACCACCGGAGTATCATAAACCCTAGGAAACTTGCATGTATGGGCCCAACCTTTGCTTTCCATATATATATGTTCTAGACAAACCAAAATAAAGCAGAAGATCCATCGGCGAGGCCTCTACGGAGAAAGCTATAGGGGTAGATCTCCGAACCCCCTCTGTCTAGGGTTTCGCGGATAAAGACCACCGGAGCATCGTCTAACGTAGGAAACATGCATGCATGTGTCCCTAACATATGTGTATAGGTGTGACCCAAGGATGGTACATGCAATATAGGTAGTTCCGGCATGGCCTTCTTCAGAGACATGGGCTGTTAACACTTGGTGAAATCCAGGATCTGTACGTGGAAACTCCCGCTACGGGTCTACGGAGCCTATTTCATGGTAAAGTGGGCCCAACCTTTGCTTTCCATGTATATATGTTCTAGACAAACCAAAATAAAGCAGAAGATCCATCGGCGAGGCCTCTACGGAGAAAGCTATAGGGGTAGATCTTCGAACCCCCTCTGTCTAGGGTTTCATCGGATAAAGACCACCGGAGCATCGTCTAACGTAGGAAACAAGCATGCATGTGTCCCTAACATATGTGTATAGGTGTGACCCAAGGATGGTACATGCAATATAGGTAGTTCCCGGGCATGGCCTTCTTCAGAGATATGGGCTGTTAACACTTGGTGAAATCCAGGATCTGTACGTGGAAACTCCCGCTACGGGTCTACCGGAGCCTATTTCATAGTAACGTGGGCCCAACCTTTGCTTTCCATGTATATATGTTCTAGACAAACCAAAATAAAGCAGAAGATCCATCGGCGAGGCCTCTTACGGAGAAAGCTATAGGGGTAGATCTCCGAACCCCTCTGTCTAGGGTTTCATCGGATAAAGACCACCGGAGCATCGTCTAACGTAGGAAACATGCATGCATGTGTCCCTAACATATGTGTATAGGTGTGACCCAAGGATGGTACATGCAATATAGGTAGTTCCCGGGCATGGCCTTCTTCAGAGACATGGGCTGTTAACACTTGGTGAAATCCAGGATCTGTACGTGGAAACTCCCGCTACGGGTCTACCGGAGCCTATTTCATGGTAAAGTGGGCCCAACCTTTGCTTTCCATGTATATATGTTCTAGACAAACCAAAATAAAGTAGAAGATCCATCGGCGAGGCCTCTTACGGAGAAAGCTATAGGCGTAGATCTCCGAACCCCCTCTGTCTAGGGTTTCATCGGATAAAGACCACCGGAGCATCGTCTAACGTAGGAAACATGCATGCATGTGTCCCTAACATATGTGTATAGGTGTGACCCAAGGATGGTACATGCAATATAGGTAGTTCCCGGGCATGGCCTTCTTCAGAGACATGGGCTGTTAACACTTGGTGAAATCCAGGATCTGTACGTGAAAACTCCCGCTACGGGTCTACCGGAGCCTATTTCATGGTAAAGTGGGCCCAACCTTTGCTTTCCATGTATATATGTTCTAGACAAACCAAAATAAAGCAGAAGATCCATCGGCGAGGCCTCTTACGGAGAAAGCTATAGGGGTAGATCTCCGAACCCCCTCTGTCTAGGGTTTCATCGGATAAAGACCACCGGAGCATCGTCTAACGTAGGAAACATGCATGCATGTGTCCCTAACATATGTGTATAGGTGTGACCCAAGGATGGTACATGCAATATAGGTAGTTCCCGGGCATGGCCTTCTTCAGAGACATGGGCTGTTAACACTTGGTGAAATCCAGGATCTGTACGTGGAAACTCCCGCTACAGGTCTACCGGAGCCTATTTCATGGTAACGTGGGCCCAACCTTTGCTTTCCATGTATATATGTTCTAGACAAACCAAAATAAAGCAGAAGATCCATCGGCGAGGCCTCTTATGGAGAAAGCTATAGGGGTAGATCTCCGAACCCCCTCTGTCTAGGGTTTCATCGGATAAAGACCACCGGAGCATCGTCTAACGTAGGAAACATGCATGCATGTGTCCCTAACATATGTGTATAGGTGTGACCCAAGGATGGTACATGCAATATAGGTAGTTCCCGGGCATGGCCTTCTTCAGAGACATGGGCTGTTAACACTTGGTGAAATCCAGGATCTGTACGTGGAAACGCCCGCTACGGGTCTACCGGAGCCTATTTCATGGTAAAGTGGGCCCAACCTTTGCTTTCCATGTATATATGTTCTAGACAAACCAAAATAAAGCAGAAGATCCATCGGCAAGGCCTCTTACGGAGAAAGCTATAGGGGTAGATCTCCGAACCCCCTCTGTCTAGGGTTTCATCGGATAAAGACCACCGGAGCATCGTCTAACGTAGGAAGCATGCATGCATGTGTCCCTAACATATGTGTATAGGTGTGACCCAAGGATGGTACATGCAATATAGGTAGTTCCCGGGCATGGCCTTCTTCAGAGACATGGGCTGTTAACACTTGGTGAAATCCAGGATCTGTACGTGAAAACTCCCGCTACGGGTCTACCGGAGCCTATTTCATGGTAAAGTGGGCCCAACCTTTGATTTCCATGTATATATGTTCTAGACAAACCAAAATAAAGCAGAAGATCCATCGGCGAGGCCTCTTACGGAGAAAGCTATAGGGGTAGATCTCCGAACCCCCTCTGTCTAGGGTTTCATCGGATAAAGACCACCGGAGCATCGTCTAACGTAGGAAACATGCATGCATGTGTCCCTAACATATGTGTATAGGTGTGACCCAAGGATGGTACATGCAATATAGGTAGTTCCCGGGCATGGCCTTCTTCAGAGACATGGGCTGTTAACACTTGGTGAAATCCAGGATCTGTACGTGGAAACTCCCGCTACGGGTCTACCGGAGCCTATTTCATGGTAACGTGGGCCCAACCTTTGCTTTCCATGTATATATGTTCTAGACAAACCAAAATAAAGCAGAAGATCCATCGGCGAGGCCTCTTACGGAGAAAGCTATAGGGGTAGATCTCCGAACCCCCTCTGTCTAGGGTTTCATCGGATAAAGACCACCGGAGCATCGTCTAACGTAGGAAGCATGCATGCATGTGTCCCTAACATATGTGTATAGGTGTGACCCAAGGATGGTACATGCAATATAGGTAGTTCCCGGGCATGGCCTTCTTCAGAGACATGGGCTGTTAACACTTGGTGAAATCCAGGATCTGTACGTGAAAACTCCCGCTACGGGTCTACCGGAGCCTATTTCATGGTAAAGTGGGCCCAACCTTTGATTTCCATGTATATATGTTCTAGACAAACCAAAATAAAGCAGAAGATCCATCGGCGAGGCCTCTTACGGAGAAAGCTATAGGGGTAGATCTCCGAACCCCCTCTGTCTAGGGTTTCATCGGATAAAGACCACCGGAGCATCGTCTAACGTAGGAAACATGCATGCATGTGTCCCTAACATATGTGTATAGGTGTGACCCAAGGATGGTACATGCAATATAGGTAGTTCCCGGGCATGGCCTTCTTCAGAGACATGGGCTGTTAACACTTGGTGAAATCCAGGATCTGTACGTGGAAACTCCCGCTACGGGTCTACCGGAGCCTATTTCATGGTAACGTGGGCCCAACCTTTGCTTTCCATGTATATATGTTCTAGACAAACCAAAATAAAGCAGAAGATCCATCGGCGAGGCCTCTTACGGAGAAAGCTATAGGGGTAGATCTCCGAACCCCCTCTGTCTAGGGTTTCATCGGATAAAGACCACCGGAGCATCGTCTAACGTAGGAAACATGCATGCATGTGTCCCTAACATATGTGTATAGGTGTGACCCAAGGATGGTACATGCAATATAGGTAGTTCCCGGGCATGGCCTTCTTCAGAGACATGGGCTGTTAACACTTGGTGAAATCCAGGATCTGTACGTGGAAACTCCCGCTACGGGTCTACCAGAGCCTATTTCATGGTAAAGTGGGCCCAACCTTTGCTTTCCATGTATATATGTTCTAGACAAACCAAAAATAAAGCATAAGATCCATCGGCGAGGCCTCTTACGGAGAAAGCTATAGGGGTAGATCTCTGAACCCCCTCTGTCTAGGGTTTCATCGGATAAAGACCACCGGAGCATCGTCTAACGTAGGAAACATGCATGCATGTGTCCCTAACATATGTGTATAGGTGTGACCCAAGGATGGTACATGCAATATAGGTAGGTCTCGGACATGGCCTTCTGCAGAGACATGGGTTGTTAACACTTGGTGAAATCCAGGATCTGTACGTGAAAACTCCCGCTACGGGTCTATCGGAGCCTATTTCATGGTAAAGTGGGCCCAACCTTTGCTTTCCATGTATATATGTTCTAGTGCACCACGCGCAACAGTGGGGGAGGTGCGTCGGGAAATGGCGACCGCTGCGCCGCGGCAGCGCTGTGCCTCTGCGCGAATACGCAGGCCGTACTCGATTGCACCGTGGGTTATCGTGGGCTTGCGCGAGCTACAGAGCGGTCGTAGACTCGCAGTGCCATGATGCGGTTGCGACGTTGCGGGTTCGTCGCTCGTCGCTGCTACTGCTCGTAGCTCCAGCACAGCTACACCCTAAACCCTAGTAGGGAGTAGCAGCATGTGGACTATGGAGGATACAAGTGATCTAGCTAGCCTGTCCCGAGGCAAGCGACTGAGACTGATTGATGTATCGATCGAGCAAGCTCTTTCTGTTATTTTATGTTGCTCCTTTTCGGGAGTTCGGTTGGCTGACATATTGGGGCTTGCACAGCGGAAACTAGAAAGCACGGTGTGAAACAGTGAGAGTGGACTTGGTATATCGCATTGGCGCGATGTGCCCGTATGCACACAGTGGCATGGTTGTGCTCGTGATCTCTGAATAGTGACATGTGAGGGTTACGGTATGGTAGCAATAACAGAAAGTAAAAAAAAATCGCAAAAAAAAAAGCTATGCCGACGGCTTGGCCGTCGGCGTATAGGGGAGGGGCTATGCCGACGGCTCGGCCGTCGGCGTATAGCAACCCTAGATCTATCGCGGGCCGGCCCATTTTTCTTCTCTTTTCTCCTCTTCTTCCTCCCGAGCGCCGCCCCAGCCGCCCCTCCCGTCGATTCTCGCCGCCGGCCCGCCCGCAGCCCCCCCGCCCCTCGGGTCGACTGGCCGCCGGCCCGCCCCAGCCCCTCCCGCCCCTCCCGCCACCTCCACCGCCCCAGCCCCCGTCCCGCCCGAGCCCCCCAGCCCCTCCCGCCACCTCCACTGCCCCAGCAGCCTCCCGCCCGAGCCCCTCCTGCCCCAGCCCCTCCGCCCCAGCACCCTCCCGCCACCTCCGCCCCAGCCCCTCCGGCCCAGCCCCTCTGGCCAGCACCCTCCCGCCACCTCCACCGCCCCAGCCCCTCCGCCCCAGCCCCTCCGCCCCAGCCCCTCGGCCGGCCCCTGCCCCCCTGCTGCAGAGGCCGGGCAGCGCGCACGGCCACCGCCCCGGCCGCCACCGCACCGCCCCGGCCGCTACCGTCCCGGCCGCTACCGTCCCATGCCGACAGGACCGCTGTGCCGGTAGAGTCCGGCGGCCCGTGCCCCCGGCACCGCTGCGCCGGCATAGGTCGGTGGCCCGTGCCCCCGGCACCGCTACGCCCCGCGCACCATCGCGCCGCGCCGCCCCTGCACCCGGGGAGGGCCGTTGAGGGACGCCGAGGACTATCACGGTCCGTTGAGAGCCACTGGTTGGAGGCCGCTGGTCCGACTACTTCCTCTACCGCCGAGGGTGAGCTAGAACTCTGTCCCCTCTCTCGCATTTTTTTTATGTTAGTAGATTTCATTTCCACGTACAGTCGCGTAACCTAGGTGTCACTTCCCGTCCGCGAGCGTTACGCGGATAAATATACATTAGAGGTCGGCATATTATGAAGCGTAACGCTTGCGGCATTTACGGGACAGTCGTCGGATCTGTAGGTTGAGTACGTTTTCCGTGTTCTACCTCGGTCCGAGTCAGGATTTCGGTAGCGCCTCCCCGTTGTTCTCCGGATGCACATCCTCTCGGCATTTTGCCAAGACGTGTATCGGGAGAGCAGCGGGGAGGTGCTGCCGAAATTCTGCCTCGGACCGAGGTAGAACATGGAGAACGTACTCAATCTACGGATCCGGGGGCTGCTAGGAGCCCACCTAGTAGAGCTATAGGTTGATGCATGCGTTTTGTCCGGTAGAAAAATAAAAATATGATGCTTTTAATTTCATGCTACTATTTGATATGAAATGCTATGTTTCTGGTTCGGCTCGCAATAAAGCAGAGGATGGCTGACAATGGATGGATGTACAGTGGCCGTGTTAGTGCGACTAATAAAACAGATGAGTGGATATGTAAGACTCAAATGTTAGTGAAAGAGTTAGCGCGTGCTACAAAGGGGCGGGTTAGGGCACTTTGCCCTTGCAGTCGTTGCTTGAAGCATCACCATCAAGGAAAAGATGACATGTATAAACACCTTCTGCAATATGGGTATATGTCTCACTACGTCACGCATATCGACTTTGATGAGCGTGAGCGTGACAGAGGGGACATCATGCGGTAGCGGCTCAATGGCAATGAGTACGATGGGGTCAGAGTTCTTCTAGATGATCTCATCCATGGCGACATGCCAGATTCGCCAGAACCGGAGGAACCGCCAGAACCGGAGGAACCAGAGCCAACTGCGAAGGCCTTCTATGATATGTTGGCCGCGGCTAAGAAGCCTCTGTACGACGGTGCGTCGATTTCTCAGCTCGATGCCATCTCTCAGTGTCTAGCCGACAATACCCAGTACTCCACCACCCGTAACGGCTTCGAAGCTAGTCTGAGAACAACTGGTAACATGTTGCCGAA
Organism: Dactylis glomerata; assembly: GCA_007115705.1. Lineage (NCBI taxonomy): Eukaryota > Viridiplantae > Streptophyta > Magnoliopsida > Poales > Poaceae > Dactylis > Dactylis glomerata. The sequence goes on from QXEO01001194.1 coordinate 38,751, forward strand.
AGGGCATTGTCTGCCTCAAAGCCTGCACGAGACAAGGAGACTCATGAAAGATCTCAACATGGGTTATCAAAAGATAGAGTGTTGTCCAAAAGGTTGCCTTCTATTTTGGAAACAGTTTGCGGAGGACAATTATTGTACTATTTGTAAGGCCGCCAGGTATGAAGAGGTAAAGGGAAAGGATGGTCAGGTGAGACAGTCAAGGATCCCGAAGTCGATTCTTCGGTATCTCCCATTCATAAAAAGAATCCAGCGGCTTTACATGAGCGAGGAGACCGCCAAACAGATGACGTGGCACAAGAAGGGGACGAGAATCGATAAGGGGAAGATGGGACATCCATCTGATGGTAAGGCATGGAAGAACTTCGATGAAAAATACCCCGATAAGGCAGCTGATGCTCGGAATGTCAGAATTGCGATAGCAACAGATGGCTTCAATCCATATGGAATGTCGACTGCTAATTACAGCTGCTGGCCCATGTTTGTTATTCCGCTCAATCTCCCTCCCGGAGTCCTAATGACGAGGAAGACCATGTTTTTGTCGCTGATCATTCCAGGGCCCGACTACCCGGGTAAGAATTTGAGTGTCTACATGCAGCCGATTGTGGATGATTTGAACCACTCTTGGCACCACGGGACGTTGACATATGACCGAGCATCAAAGACAAACTTCTACATGAAAGTTTGGTTGCAGTATACCATGCATGACATGCCCGGGTACGCCTTAACATGCGGATGGTGTACAGCTGGTAAGTGGCCATGCCCAGTGTGCAGGCACCGACTTGAGTTCCTTTGGCTAAAATCAGGTGGCAAGTATGTTGCGTTTGACACGAATCGACAGTTCCTCAAAAGGAGGCATCCGTTCAGAGAAGACATAAAGAACTTTAAGAAGGGCAAAGTTGTGCATGAAGTAAAAGAGGTGCCAAAGTTCGATGGTGCAGCTGTTGATGCCGAGCTACGTGCTCTCGTGCCTACGAAGCTGGGAAATGTCCATCAATTTGAGGGATATGGTGTAACGCACAACTGGACTCATGTGGCAGCCTTCACGAAGCTCGAGTATTACAAGGACCTCGAACTTCCCCATAACATCGATGTGATGCACACCGAAAAGAATGTCGGGGAGTCCCTCTTTCACACAGTCCTGAACATTCCTGGGAAGTCAAAGGATAATGTCAAGGCTAGAGTCGATGTTGAGAAGCTCTGTGATAGGAAGAGATTATACATGCAGCCTCCTACTGGCCGTCGAAAGAATTGGTTCAAGCCGCATGCCAACTTCTGCCTTGATTTCACCCAAAAGAAGGAGGCATTCAAGTGGCTCAAATACGTCGTGATGTTCCCTGATGGTTATTGTTCGAATATAAGTAAGGGAGTCAATCTTTCGACTGGAAAAGTCACCGGGCTCAAGAGTCATGACTATCATATATGGATTGAGAGGCTGATGTCGGTGATGGTTCGAGGGTATCTCCCCGAGAAAGTCTGGCGAGTGCTTGCAGAGTTGAGCCATTTCTTCCGCACGCTCTGTGCTAAGCAGATATGTCCTCTGGTTATTGAGAAGCCGCAGGTTCAAGTGCCAGAGTTGCTATGCAATTTGGAGATGATCTTTCCGCCAGGGTTTTTTACTCCAATGGCACATCTCATTGTTCACCTCGCGAATGAGGCACTCTTGGGTGGCCCGGTGCAGTTTCGTTGGCAGTTCTGTATTGAGAGAGAGTTTAAGTATATTCGGAGGATAACTGGAAACAAAGCCAAGATTGAAGCATGCATAGGCGAGGCAACATGCCTTCGGGAGATGGCAGATGCCGCGACAACGTATTATCCTGATGAAGTTCCCACTCTGCATAACCCGGTCTCTCGTTACAATGTCGATGTACCCAAGAATGACCCCAAGCTCGAACTATTCCAATATCCCGGTGGCAAGGCCGGTAGAGGACAAAAATATAAATTGGAGAAGGAAGAGAAGGATTGCATTATGCTCTATGTGCTTATGAACATGAAGGAAGTGCTCGAGTTCATTAGGTAAAATGGTGTACAAATTACTTTGCATCTACTAACCTAGTCTCGGTCTAATGCTTATTTTCTCCTTTTAGCGAATTCACGGACGAACAGTGGTCAGGAACGACGGATCCCTCTCCCGCGGAGTTGGACACTCTACTGAAAGAGGGTGCTCCCAGAAATAAAATAAACTTTGCGTCATGGTTCATGGAAAAAGTAATTTCTAACCTGTCTCTCTTACATTGCAAAACGTGACTTGTCCCTCTTATTCCACGTAATTAATGCACACAATAAATTCGAACTATACTTATAGGGAGCTGATGGCAATGTTGAGATGACAGATGAGTTGAGATGTGTTTCCCAAGGTTGTAACCGTGACGTTATGAAGTATGAGAAGTATGATGTGAATGGATTTCGCTTCCATACAGAGGCACACCAGAAGGGCCGAGCGAATCCAAAAACTGTAAATACTGGGGTCTTCACCGGAGGAGCCGATGGCCTTGATTACTATGGAAGGCTAGAGAATGTATACGAGTTGACATTCAATCGTACGAACATACAACTCAATCTCGTTGTGTTCAAGTGTCATTGGTTCGACCCAAGGGGTGGACAGAGAAGTACCAAGTCTATTGGGTTAGTTGAAGTTAGGCCTTCAACCACCTATAGCGGAGCCGATGTCTTTGTTGTGGCTCACCAAGCTAAGCAAGTTTATTATTTGCCATACCCATGCCAGAAAGCGGAGCTCAAGGGTTGGGAAGTCGTGTTCCAGGTATCGCCACATGGTAACCTACCAATTCCCCCCGAGGACGATTACAACAACATTGACCCTGTAACATACGAGGGAATTTTCTATCAAGAGCAAGAGGACTTTGGTCACTTTGAGTTAGAACCGGTAGTGCTTGAGGACCTCGGAGACGATGCAGAAACTCGTGGTGAGGCAGTGGTGGATCTAAAGGACATAAATATGCTCGAGAAGTTACATGCGGAGAATGACCCCATCGATGAGCCTCCACCCGTCGACGAGCTTCAAACTTACTACTCAAAAGATAGTGATAGTGATAGTGAGAAAGAGAATGAAATTGAAATTGAGAATGAGAGTGATGATGACTGGTGAGGGTCTTTTATATCTTTATGCTTAGGATTTAATTGTCAACATACTTCTTAATTGTCAACATACTTCTTAATTGTCAACATACTTTCTTATTTGCATTATGCCTTTATACTTAGTATTTATTTGTCAACATGCTTAATTGTTTTCTCTTTCTCAATGCAGGTGATTGAACAATATGAGCAGCGGCAAGGCAAACTCGGCGACCTTGCTTAAGGAGATGCACCAGCGCAAGAAGAATGTTAGACGGAGTGGGAGAGAGCCGACTCCCAATCCGCGTTACCCCGATCTTGCCGGTGCGGGAGGAGGACGAGGACGAGGGGGACGACGAGGACGAGGTGGCGGGGGAGGAGTGGACTTTGACCCACCACCCTCCGCTTCTGGCGACGTTGCTCCTGAGTTGTTCCTGGAGGGGCCGTCTAGAGGGGACGACTTGGACTCTAGACACGAGTCGGACTCTAGACACGAGTCGGAGTCTAGACACGAGGTGAAGGAGGAGGACGAGGACGAGGGGGACGCGAGGCCGAAGAAGTTGAGGACTCGTGGGGAATCGTCCGTCCCCGATGAGAGGAAGGAGCCTAAGACCCAGGAGGCGAAGACCCTCATCATTCCTGATGGCGTTAGGTAAGTGTACTAATTTGGCAATTTTGAACATGTCATTTCATTTTGGTCATAAACAATTTGGCATGTGTACTAATGTTTGATTTATGTGCAGCAATTGGACATTTGCACCGGGGAGCAAGGGCCGCCTACCTAACAGCATGGTTGGAGCTCTGATTAGGAAGTTCTGGCCGGGGAAATACACTCCCCTCGACATGGTCCCCGGTGGCGAGCCGAAGCTAGCCACTACTTGGGCAGACTACCAGGCTGCTCCGGGCGTAGGCTTCAGGACAGCTGCTGAGGCTGTGATCACCAAGTTTTGGGTAAGACATATTTCTCGAGTTTCATTCATAGTGATGAACCAATGTGCTAACTCATGACTCTCACAATTGTTTTATGCATGATTGAAGTGCTTTTATCGCGTGGATGAGGAGGATGCGCAGAGGGCGGACCGGACTTTGCTTGGAGCTTGTGAGAAGTTGACACCGCAGGTGTGGTACAACCATAAGGTAACGGCCGCTAGTCAGTTCTGGGCTGAAAGGGGAAAGAGGGTCAAGAAGTAGGACATTGTTGGTCGGAATCCTAATCCCGACTTCGAGATGTCGCTGGATGACTTCATGTCGGTGAGTGAAATGTTAATGAGATCCTATATTGCTATTAACTTGCCATTGCATTATCTTGAGTTGAGTATTGCATTTTCAGGTTGTCCCTGAATGGGCTGAGGCGCATCGAGAGGCATGGGCGGAGCTGGTTAGTACGAGGTGGCTCAGGGCAGACGAGGAGTTTGCAGCCGTGTCGATGCGGAACTCGGATAACCGAGGCGACGGTGGAACACACTGTGCGGGAAACCGCAGCTTTGATCGCTTCAGGGGAAAGATGGTATGTACATACATGGAATCATGCATAACATTTATTTTCCCATCATGTTCCTACTTTATACGCATAACATTTATTTTCTCGTCATGCAGGTGGCCGAGGCACCGCCAGGGGAGGAGATTTACGATGTCACGGTATATGACATGATGCGGAGGAAGAAGCCCGCTGCCTCGGCGCCTCCGGACGCCCCCCCCCCCAGTACTACGGCAAGGCCGGGGAGCAGATAGAGGACTACTGCCAGATGGTGCAGTCTCGTCACCCGGAGGTGGATGACCCTAGACGCGCGGAGACCGACGAGGAGTCGTTGGTCCTATCGGGGCACGGGTTGCAGCATGGCCGTCTCAAGGTGCTTAATTCAAAGGTCAAGCATTCCCTCACCACGAGCTTCACGCGCCTCAAGGCGGTCCTCACCCCTGACAGCGCCCCTATACCGCCTCGTGACTAGCCTCGTCGACCCAGATATGATGTAAGTTTTCCTCATTTCCATCCTCTTTGCGACTTTCGGTCCTGCATGGATAAGTGCTGATGATATTCATTGTTTGTGAAATGGTAGGCTGCTTTCGAGGCGGCCTTCGATGCGGCTCATGAGCAATATCAGGAGGCCTTTCGGCTGCACCAGGAGGCGACTACGGCCTACATGGCATATCTACATGTAAGTCTGAACCTTTCTTTTTGAAAAAGATGAAAGTCCCACTTCCCCTAGCTTGAAAAAGATGACAAGTCCCACATCTAAACTATCTTGCAGGCGTCGATGATGGCTATGCGATCTGGAGCGAGTTTCGATGTAGGGGAGCAGCCTCCCATACCGGGGCCGGCGCCATTGATGCCATCGAGGGAGAGTTTCGCTAGGACCTACTACGCATCGACGGCGGTAAGTTCTTTTGCCAAACCAATGGTTGCCGCTTTCCTTTGCCTCGCAAGTTGCTAACATCTAGGGAACATGTAGGGAACGGCATCTTCCGCTGCCTCGCGGGGTGGGCGTCAGATCACACCGGTCCATCCCGATGGTCCTTCTCCTGGCCGTTCTCGTGGTACTACTCCTACTGGTACTTCTCCTGGCGGTTCTTCTGCAGCTTCTACTGGGCGTAATTTCGCAGAACATCGGCAACCTACTTTCACTAGGGGAGATCTCGGGTTCACCCCGACCCCGTCTCCAGAGTAGTAGGGATTTCCGCCTTGAGATACTATGTGTCGCTACTTGCATGTCGATACTTGCGTGTTGGTACTTGTGTGTTGCTACTTGTCTGTCGTGTCGCTACTTGTCTGTGTCGCTACTTGATCATCTATGTATGCCATCTATGAATTTATATATTTATGTGTATGGCACTTGCAACAGATTTCTGTGTATGGCATATATGTTTTTATATATATTTATGTGCATTTGATGCTGTGGAACCAGCAAATCTGCAAAATAAAAAAAATCTGGGCCACCATACGCCGACGGCATTGCCGTCGGCGTAGAGGGTGCCATATGCCGTGGTGCAGACTATGCCGAGGGGGTGGCCGTCGGCGTATAGCGCCTACGCCGAGGGCTTAGCCGTCGGCGTACTGGTGGAGAGGAAACCCTAAGAAGCCGCCACGTGTCCTCCTAAGCCGAGGGTTTAGCCGTCGGCGTAGCAGCGACGCCGTTTGCTCCTGCCGTCCGTCCACAGAGCTACGCCGACGGTCCATACGCCGAGAGCCACCGGCCTGCCGTCGGCGTTTAGCTCCTACGCCGAAGGTCGCCTGTACGCCGACGGTCACAGGTCTTCCGCCGAGGGGGGTCTACGCCGAGGCCATACGCCGAGGGCTGCCCTCGGCGTATAATACGCCGACGGCATACGGGTATACGCCGAGGGCTGGAGGCCGTCGGCATACTGGTGGATTCCTGTAGTGATATCGCAACAGTTAATTGAGCGCGCGCAGATCATGCAAGAAGTCGCAATCAGCAGTGTGATTGTCATACGAGTTTCTTGCCCCAGCTGCTTTGGTAGTGACGGTCCATGTTGCTGTGAATTTTTCATCAACAGGAGAATCAGTCATGCCGACACTAGAAGGGACGACTTATTCTGGCCCACACGTAGTGATGTTTACAGCGTTTGCGTTAGGCTGCATATCACTGGACATGCCACAAGCAACTTGTAGTAGGACAGGCATCCCAACATTAATCCGTAAAGGTAAACGAGTGTAATTAACTCGGAGATAGCTAAAGACACAGTTTATATTGACAGGAACGAGAACAAAACTGTGTGCATGTGGGTACCTACACACACCCCCTCTTTAACTTTTGATTCAAAATGTATTGACCTATTTTAACTTGGTTTTCTAGTAGAACACAAAATACTGCTGTGTAGAAGTGGTTTCAAATTTTTTGTATGAATTTTTTTTTAGGTCAAAGTCAACCTAAAAACAAAAAGTCAACGAAAAAATCTATTTATGGACGCCACACACTCTCGCGCTCTCCTCGCCATTCCGCTCCACGCCCACCCCCGCCCACACCCCTGACCTCGTCGCCGGTAGTCGTCGGTGCCATACTGTGCGGTCGAGGCCTGTCCGGTCTCGGCTGTCTCCTGCTGCGGTGGAGGCTCTAGCGGCGAGGTACACGGAGGAGGATGGAGAGAGAGTCGTCATGCTACTACCAGGTTCCATCTCCGACGAGGGTGGAGGAGGACGGGGCTGAGGTTGTCCCGGCGAGATTGGGCAAATCCACTAGCGATCTGCTCATGTGCGAGAGACCTTCCAGGGGCTCCGCATCCATGATCGTGCCGCCGAGCCGACCTATGCCTGCAGGTGTGCGGGATCGGTGGCTGGGCGGTGTGGTGGTGGTGCCAGGGATTTGTGTTGGAACTCAGCGTGCTCGAGCAATTTCTCCGGTGAGGGAGGCGCCGCTGTTGCCGGTGAGGAAGGAGATTGGGGATCGCGGGTCGCGCGCGGAGACCCCTTCGCCTAGACGAGTGGATCACAGATGTGCGACACCTGTCGTCAGCTCAGAGGGTGATCAGATGGTGCCTAGGCGAAATATTCCTTGAAACAAGACAATGGTGATGGAGATCTCTAGAAATCCGGGGTGTGCTTCTCCTCATCCCCGCAGAGGTCAAGCTAGGGCTAGGGTTCCAGGCCACCTGGTCTCGGTGCGGAGAGAGCTAGCCCAATCCAAATCATTCACAGCCGCTGATTGCTTCCCTGTTAGAAGAGAGAGACTTCCAATTCCGACGGAAGTGAGTTTCTCGAGGGATTTGTGGAAGGCCGAGACTGGGAAGATCTCTTACGTGGAGGTGGTCACGATGAATGGTGCGGGCAGAGGTGGCGGTAGGGGTGGTGCTGGTCGATGCACCGGAAAAGTTGCTCCAGTGCAGAAGCAGCAGGTGCCTGCGCAGGTGGTTCAGCTGCAATCTCACGTACCGCCCCCAACCAATCTTGATTGCTATGGAGGAGGAGGGGGTCTGCAGCCTGCCGCCAGCCAACAAGGGGGTTTTCCAATGATGCAGCCGGGTTTTCAACTTGATACCAACCAGCAGGGGGCCCTTCCAATGATGCAGCAGGGTATGTGGAATCTACCTATTGGACAATGGCCTCAGTTTTTTGGTGCTCTAAATCCGATGATGCAGATGCCAGTGGGATAGTTTGCTGGGATGCAACAGAGTTCGAACAGCAATAGTTGTGCTGGTGGGCAAGGGGCGGTTCAAGCTCCTCAACCACAGCAACTAGTGCAAGCTGGAGGTAAGAATAAGAAGAAAGGGCAGGCACAGAGTGCTGATGCTGCTAGAAAAGTCAATGATAAACCTGATCAGCAGCTGAGTGCTGGAGGTGTGCTTGATCCTAAGTTTAAAGATGTAATCTGCTATAACTGTGGGGAACCAGGTCACTATGTGGGGTTGTGCACTAGGCAGAAAAGATGCTTCATCTATAGTAAACCTGGGCATCATATGGACAACTGTCCAATGTGGTACTCACAGATGCCTACAACCCAGTACTGGGGGAGTGCAAACTCTGGTCTGGGTTTCTTCCATGTGGAGGTTGAGGGACCTGCAGCAGTTCAATGGCTCAACATGGACAATGTAGGGATAGTGGTGGTCAATGAAGGTGAAATATCTGAGCAAGAGTTAGAACAAAACTTCAATGAGATGTGGAAAGTTAAGTGGTTTTGGTAGATTAGGAAGCTGTCTGAGAAGAAATTCCTGGTGAGATTCCCTCCAAGCAAACGCATCAAGGATCTGGTGGAGTACCCATCGATCAACTTGAAGAAAAGAGGGGCTAATGACTCGTTTGTGAACTGGGAAGGTGAGGCAGAGCCGTTTGAGGAGTTCCAGGAGGTCTGGGTGAAGATTTCAGGAATCCCTTTCAAGTGGCTGACTTGGAAAGTTATTGCTCAAGTTTCTTCTGCTATTGGCATTCTGATTAATTTGGACTGGCCTCTGATATTTAGAAGCTTTTACAAGACTGTGAGAGTCAAGATTTCTGCCAGGGACATTGATAAGATCCCAACTAGCAAGCTTTTCGAGATGGAACAATGTTTCTTTGACATTCAGTTTGAGGCGGAGAGAGATCTAGATGGTGCCAATGGACATGATGACAATGATGATGGCAATGACAATCCTGTTGCTGCAAATGAGGAAGAAGAGTTAGGAGATGATTTTGCTGAGCAGGTGGAAAAAGCTAGGACAAAAGGAAACTCTGGAATGGATATTGAACAGACTCCTGTTAGTAATAGAGGTGTACAAGCAAGTCAACATGCTAATGTCCAGTCCTTGGTGGCTAGTGTTATGGAGAGAGTTATGGGGAAGAGTACTTACAGTCAGGCACTAAATATTGGGCTTGAGGACAAATCTGTTGAGGAAAATATTGGAAGGCAACTGCTTCAAGAACTGAATGAGGAATCTGATGATGAAGAAGATGCTGAACAAGTTGTGACTCAGCATGAGGTGAATCCAAAAGCCAGAGGGAAAAGGGCCTGGGGTCCTGTCCAAGCAACTAGAATGAGTACCAGGATTTCAAGAGATGGGAAGTCTGTCATTGAAAAAGCTCAGGAGCTTAAGAAGGTAAAGAATCTGGAGAAGCCAACAGGTCAGATACATGGTTTTGCAAATTCTTTTGCTGCATTAGAAGATAATAATTTAGTCTCTAATGCAAAAGCTGCTGGCATTAGCCTGGGTGTCTCTTCTGATGTTGTTATAATGAATGTTGACCTCATTAGAGGTGTAGAATCAAAAAGGTTGGAAGATTTTCATTCTAACCATCCAGATATGTTTCTTTCATCAGATATTAATCTGACAATGGAAGACATACTGGAAGTTGAAGATGATTGTTCTGAGGCTGAGTCTGACTATCATGAGGATCACATTAGTGATGTTTATGATAGTGAGTGGCCATGGACTGTAGTATCCAATGTGAGAAAGAGTAGGAAAAAACTTCAGTTTAGATAAAATGGTAGTTGCTTTAATTTGGAACTCAAGAGGTCTTAACAGACCTGACAAACTAACCAGAGTGCATGATCTCATTAGAGAGACATGCCCAGATATAATTAGCTTTTCTGAATCCAAACGAGAAGACTTTAGTCTTGTTCAGTTACAAGCTCTTGACCCTAGTGGTAGATTTGCTTGGAACTGGTTACCTGCTAAAAATACTGCTGGTGGCATCTTGGTTGGTATCAATATTGATCTGTTTGAAGTCTATAGGTGGGAGATTCATAGTTATTCTGTTTCTGTTTTGATTAAAAACAAAACTGATAATGTTTCTTGGAGGTTCATTTCTGTTTATGGCTCAGCTTATGAGGAGCATAAACTAGAATTCATTAATGAGCTCCATAATGTGTACTCCAGATGGAATGGCCCCACTTTAATTGGGGGAGATTTCAATCTAATAAGAGAAAGTGGAGAGAAAAATAATGGTAACATTAACCAGCATTGGGCAAAACTGTTTAATGATTGGATAAATAGATTTGCTTTGATTGAGTTGAAAAATGCTAGTAGGCAGTTCACATGGGCTAATAATTAAGATAATTTGATTATGGCTTTATTGGATAGGGTTTTAATATCTGTTTGTTGGGAAAACCTATTCCCTGCCTGTAGTGTGAAAACACTTCCTAGGGTGGGGAGTGATCATACTCCCTTGGTGGTGGACACTGGGGCTCTTAAGCTGCCTAATTCTAAGCAATTTAGGTTTGAGAAGTGGTGGCTTAAAGTTGATGGTTTTGATCAGGTAGTAGCCAAGTTTTGGAATACTCCCTATCATCACAAGAAAGCCATTGATAGATGGCAGTTTAAAATTAGGACCCTGAGGAAGGGCTTAAAAGGGTGGAATGCTAATGTTGAATCTGCCCAACATAAAAAGAAACAACAATTGATAGCCGAGTATGATTTATTAGATATTCTCTCTGAGACACAACAGCTGTCACCTGTGTCCAAAAGCAGGATGAAAGCAATTGCTTCAGAGTTAACTGAGATTTGGAAAAATGAAGTTAAAGCTAGACAAAGGTCTAGAGAAAGGAATATTTTGGAAGGTGACCGTAATACTGCTTACTTTCATGCTGTAGCTAACCAGAGAAGGAGGAAGAAGTAGATCACCATGCTGGAAGGGCCTGATGGACCAGTGGAAGATACTAAAGGTATGATTAATATTGCTGTAGAGTACTATAAATCTCTTTTTGGTTTTGAGGAGAAGATTGGTATTGACCTAGCAGAGGATTTTTGGCTTGAGGGGGAGAAAGTCACCGCTGAGCAAAACTTGTTCCTTGAAACTGAATTTACTAAAAATGAGGTCAAGGATGCTGTCTTTGGCTCTTATGCCGAAGGAGCTCCAGGGCCGGATGGTTTTTCTTTTCTGTTTTATCAACATTTCTGGGAGCTGATTAAAGGGGATTTGATGTTAATGTTTGATGATTGGAATAAAAATGAGCTGGACCTTTTTCACTTAAACTTTTCTCAGTTGACCTTGATTCCTAAAGAGGCTGATGTTGTAACTATACAGAAGTTCAGACCTATAGCTTTGACAAATTGCAGTTTTAAGATTTTTTCTAAGTGTGCAACCAATAGGTTGGGTTCTATAAGTGAGATTTTGATTTCTCCAAATCAGACTGCCTTCATTAAAGGTAGATATATTTTGGAGAGTGTTGTTTCTGCCCATGAAATCATCCATGCAGTAGCTCATGGTGGCCATTCTGGTTTTATTTTTAAATTGGACTATGAAAAAGCTTATGACATGGTTAATAGAGAATTCTTGATTAAAATGCTATCCAATAGAGGCTTTAGCCTCAAATGGATTAAAATCTTGAAGTCTTTATTAGATAATGGTTCTGTGGGTGTTAGAATCAACAATGAGAACAGTGATTTTTTCCTTACTGGGAGAGGTGTTAGGCAAGGTGACCCCATCTCTCCTATCCTTTTTAATTTCATGGCAGATGTTTTTACTAGGATTTTGATGAGAGCTGCAGATAATGGTAAAATTAAAGGCATGTTGCAAAGTTTAAATGGTACTGGTGTTGTTAGTCTGCAGTATGCAGATGACACACTGTTGTTTCTGGAAAACAACCTAGCAGTAGCTAGAAACCTTAAGTGGTTGTTATCTTGCTTTGAACAATTGTCTGGGATGCGAATTAACTTTCATAAATGTGATCTGGTGGCTTTGAATGTGGATGAACAAGAGGCTCAATTGTTCTCCCAGATTCTTAGCTGCAGATTAGGTAAACTACCCATGCAGTATCTGGGGGTCCCTCTACATTTTAGTAAGCTTAGAAAGGAAGACCTGCAGCCTATTGTTGATAAACTAATTAAGAAGGCTGAAGGTTGGAGGGGAAGGTTATTAAACCATGCTGCGAAATTAGAGCTAGTCAGGAGTGTGCTGGCTAGCATCCCTCTGTACCTTTTAAGTGTGATTAAATTTCCTAAATGGGAAATTACCCTAATTAACTCACAGATGTCCCACTGCCTATGGGATGATTATGAAGGACATCACTAGTACCACCTGGCTAACTGGGGAATGGTTTCTCAGAAGAAAGAGTTTGGTGGGCTTGGAATTCCTAGTATAGCTAAAATGAACATGTGCCTTTTGGCCAGTTGGATTAAGAGGTACCATCTTGACAATGATAAGTTGTGGAAGCAAATCATTGATCATAAGTATAGGGTAAAAAACCCCAATCTCTTCTATTGCCTTACAAATGGGGCATCACCTTTTTGGAAAGGTGTTCATTGGGCTGCTAAAGCTGCAAAGATGGGGTTTCAATGGAAGATTGGGAATGGGAGAAATGTCATGTTCTGGGAGGACCAATGGCTTGGGACTTCTAGCTTGGCAATTCAATATTGGGAGTTGTATTGTTTGGCTAATGAACAATTTAAAACTGTTGCTGAATTATGGGATGGTCAAAACCTCAAGATTACATTTAGAAGATGTTTTGATCATAAGCTTATGGTTCAGTGGTATGAGCTGGTCCAAATTGCTAGTTCGATTCAGTTTTCAGAGGAATCTGATGCTTTGATCTGGAAGTTTGAATCAAATGGTGTTTTCACTGTTAAATCTATGTATGTTGTGATCAATTTTAAAGGAGTTCTTCCTGTTTATGTTCACTTTGTTTGGGATATAAAAGTTCCACCTAAAATCCATTTCTTTCTTTGGCTATTAGCCCATAGGAAAAATCTCACTAGAGACAACCTGGTTAAGAGACAAAATGTAGATGATCTGACTTGTTTGTTCTGTAATGAACTTGAGACTTGTGATCATCTATTTTTTGAGTGTGTAGTAGCCACTGCTATTTGGTCTGAGATTAGGAGAATTCTGAAGATTCATAATGTTGTGATTAATTTTGATGTTATTGCTGGTTTATGGAAAAATAACAAACATAATGCTCTAGCAAATGTTGTCTCTGCTGCCGTCCTTTGGTCAATTTGGCTGACAAGGAATGATATGTGTTTCAATCGTTCTTTGTGGATTGGTATGCAGGTGTTTTGGAGGCGGTTAGCCTTCAACCTTGCTCAGTGGATCATTCTACTAGCAGGGGAGGAAAAAAGGCGCGCACAACAGGTGGTTATGGAGCTGGAAGCATTGATGCGTGCTCCTCAGATGCTGTTGTGGCGGGAGCCAGGGTGACTCCAATGAAAGAAGTCAAGTCTCAGATGGCGATGCTGATCAAGAATCAGCTGAATACGAATCAACCCTGGCAGCAGCTCAAGGCCTCTAATCTGGCGAAGACTCTGGAAGCAAAGTCGTTGTGCTTGGTGGGTGATGGAGAATGCTTTGAGGTGGTGAACAAGTTCTGATGCTGAGCAAAAAGCAGTCTGATCTCCTGGCCAAAAACAAAGAGTGGGTGTTAAAAAAGGTAGTTGTTTCTAGAGTTAGCCTGGTCTGATGGAAGTTCCTGGGAATATATCTCCCTGTTGCGTGGTTTGTAATAAGTTGCACTTAGCTCGCCTGTAGGGGAGCAAAAGACTTGTTGGGTTTGTGGAGGTGAAACTTCAGCTACGGCTGTTGATCTGGATGTTGTAAGACTGGCTGGTTTCAGTAAAATGGAGCCGGGGCTTTGCCCTTTTCTTCAAAAAAAAATCTATTTATGAGTTGACTTTGATGAAAAAAATTCAAATCAAAATTCTAAAACCACTTTTGTACACCAGAATCCTGTGCTCTACTAGGAAAACAAACTAAAAATGGGTTAATATGTCTTGAATAAAAATTTGAAAGGGGGTGTGTAGGTTCCCACGTGAGCACAGAATCCACTCTCTGCACCGCAGATCGATGTTTTTTTTCTGAACCATGCAGGAGAACTGCATGTATATATTAAGGAAGAAAGGCCAAAAATTTACCAAGTATATTATGCAGGTCTTGCGGACCAGCATCTCTGCACGCTGTGCACTGAGATGCGGGCAGGGGTGAAGATCAACGTGGAATACGAATATATTTGATATCGAGAACATATCAACATTTTATTTGATACAATGATATCATTCGTTAAAAGTTGAATTTGCAAGTTTCAAAAAATTCTAAAATAAATCTATAGATGTTAACAAATATATGTGTCTACAATCCCTAGAACTTTCAGAACCAAATTAGATATGTAATTGAAGAACATAAATAGTGTCACAAAAAGACAAAACCACAAAATGGCACTATTCATATAGCAATCTCTCCTTTTTTGTTTCTCCTCATGTATTTTGAATTTAGATTTGAAAATTCTAGGAAGTGTAAACACATATCTTACGAACAACAATAAATTTGTCCCCAATTTTTTTGATACTCATAAAATAATTTGTGAGAAGTGGTATCATGATATCATGTGAGCTATTGTATCAATAGATATTTTCCTGTTTGGTATCGTTTATTAAGAAACACCAAATAAAACATAGATGTACTCTGGTAACAGACTTCACATACACACAACCCTAAACACCGGAGGTGAGGAAACTTCAAGATAAACGAGTTCTCCATCGAGAGAATATTCCAATCGGGCACCCAAGTTGTCATACAAGGTCTTGATTCTTCGTGGGATGAGGTACAACTATCCTTTTAACATCTAACACAGTGGTCAGCTCTCACTAGTAGGGACAGAATAATGTAGATACCATTACAAGATATTTTCACTAGTAGCTAGGACAAGAGTTGCATGTATACTAACGTATTGCCTCTCAAATTTTCTTGTCTGAGCAATCGAAATGGACACTATCAATCCTTGAAAATCTGTCTAGCAGCAGCCGATTAAGATGAAATTAAAATTGTACCGAAGAAAAGAGAAATCAATGTTGTCTAATGATACAAACAGAACTTACGGATGAAGACTGCACACGAGAAGTTCAAAGTTTTTCTTTCAGGAAAAAAATTCAAGGTTTAGTCTTAATTAGTTGTGCCTGTCAATGATCTTGTTAAATATATTATTTTTAAGAGCGACGACTTTCTTTAGGGTGAAAATCTAAGATCTATGATCGGGCGACGACGACGCTTATGCACCATTTCCTTTTTGGAGATGTTGCTTTTGCAGAAGCTGAACTTCTAGTGCTGTCTTGGTGGTGTTAGTACTATTGTTTCATAGCAGGACTTTTTTGTGTGTGTAATTATTCTCTTTTTTGGGCTGTGTGCATCCATAATGCCGCTAGGGCAATATGTTATTGCAAATGCTGAGTGTAATGATACATTCGAGATATACTTAGAGAGGGTTACTTCAAACAACCAACAAAACCTACGATCATACGACAAGCTTAGAAACTAAGAGAGGGGTTGTAATTAAAAAACTCCAATCCAGAGTGGACGTTCTGCAGAGCCAACGCATGTAGGAGTTGCCATGTGGCAATTATCCAGCTTGTCAATTGTTATCCACCGTCAATCAAAATATGCAATGATTGGCAACTCGTGCTCCATGTGCTAAAATTCGAACGTTTGCTCAACTATTTTCCATTAGAAAACAAAGCGCAACAGAAACAACAATATATACAAAATGTGAAAGCTACACAGAAGTTCAGCTCCAAAATGTGGCGGGTTGATAGCCAAGTCGTGGGACCTTGCCTTTGAAAGGCACAAAAGCACAATATTCTTCTTCCAGACGATCTATGAAACATACTCATGCTAAAAGGAAAAACCTATGAAACATACTCCCTCTAATCCATAATAAGTGTCTATGATTTTGTATAAACCTTAGGATCCGTTTGGATCTCGATATTTAGACAAAGAATTTGGATTAGTATTTGGTCTTATCCAATTCGGCTGTTTGGGTGGTCGTGAAATTGCAACTTGGAAACTAGCCCAAATTCCGTTTGGTATTTGCAACACATACCAACCCGCCCAAAGTTTTCGAGGTCGCAGCCTTCGAATTTGCTGGGAACTGCCGGTCTGTGCTAGCTCACTTGGATTCTGTGAGCTATTTCTGTCCAATCAAATAGGTTTTTAGAATTGCTAGCTCACTAGGATTGCATATACATATATCTTGACTGGATTCCGCCTGTACATGTATCTTGAATAAATTAAAAATTGCAGTGGGGAGCTCTCCCACCGTTTAACTCCCAAAAAAGGATTGCATGAGCCAATTCAGTAACCAACCAAACAACATAACCTAGAATTAGGCCAGTTTTAGATTCTTCATTGATCTGATATTCGAGCACAATTCAATTCCAAGAATGCCAATATCGACATCCAAACGTACCTTTAGTATAAAGTTTGTACATAATCACTGACACTTATTATGGATCAGAGGGAGTAGAGAATTAGGCAATCCCTATGCCCGGAGTTTGCTTGATCGGGTGGTATTCGGTCGTGCGCACCTATGCTTTTATTCCGACCGCTTGGTTCAGGAGGGAGTGGCGCGATGCTCTGTCCTTTGTTGCCATCAGGCGACTTTTGGTCCATGGTGAAGGTTAGAGGCGGAAAATATTATGAAGGATGGATTGCATGACTATCAATGGAGGTTCGAGTCTCCACACTATTGAGGGACTTGCCTGGATTTTGCAGCAGCAGTATGAAAGTGGGGGCGGCAACATAGATGAAGTTCAGAGTCTTACCTTTTAGGGTGAAAATCCAAAATTTGGCCTTAATTGGTTGTACGTGGCAATGGCCTTGTTGAAGGCATTGTTTTGAGAGCGGGGACTATCTTCAGATTGAAAACCTAAGATTATTGATGAGGCGACGATGACGCTTGTACACTGTTCCCTTCTTGGAGGCGTCACTTTTGAAGAGCCTGGAGTTTAAATATTGTATTGGTGGTGGCTGTACTGTTGTTGCTAGGACTGTTCGTACTGCCAGCAGAGACTAGATGTAATTGGTATCATCTTGATATTAATATATACTCTTTGTCAAAAAAAAACTAAAAGCGTAGTGTCCCAATTCCGTGACCAGGTCGAAAGATTCCGGCGAGTGAGCAGCCGAGGAGAGCCTCGTCGAAAGGTAGACGATCGAGCGGAGCAGGGGCACGCCAGATACATGTTGTGGTGAGAGCGAACATCTGATTGTATCGTGAAACGAGAGATGGTTAACCGACCTACGTACGTCCTGGCTAGCATATACTAGAGCTTTGGGACATCGGTCTCACTAAAGCAATCGCTGTTGAATGTTGACGTTAACTGTGACAGCTCGCTCGATCGGACCTCATTTGGGTGGAAAAGGAGTCTTAATTCGTGCAAGCGTCCGGGACCAAACAGCATCCGATCGAGTCCCTTTTAGCTAGCCTTTCCTCTCCTAATCAAGATCGAGCCACAGAGACAGAAAAGGAAAGGGGGTTTCACAGGCCGCGCTCCGTCTACCGCCACCACAAGAACACACAACACGGCGTAACCGTTCCATCGGATCGCGACAGGGGAGCGGAAAAGGAGACCCTAATGCCGCCCGCGCCGATCGACCGTCGATGTGCACGCTGTTGGATTCTTGTGCCAAATCCAAGATCAGCTAAACAACAGAGGTATAGGTTCAAAATACTTGGGTTCGGTCAGGGTATTGAAAATAGGGGAAAAGCCGCTCTTGGAAAGTTTTGTCTGCGCTAGTGGAGGAGCTAGGGAACAAACTGCCGGCCTTGACAGCTCCTTTATTCTCTTCCTCGTTGATGAATGTAGCATGTCCCTCAACTAAACATGTTTAATTAATCAGCAGCGGCGGACCGAGCAAGTACTTTACGTGATTTTTTTAATAAAAATAGTATTGACTAACTGCTAGGGATTTTGTATCGAGGTATGTATGGTCATGGATGCTTACAAAGTAGCACTAGTCGTCGTGTTTATAGATACTAAAAACAAGGTGATGGATGGAGTTGACAAATGTCTCATCATTCTGCTCAACAGAAAAATGTGCAATGCCCGCAGCATCATCGATTACGGCATCCCTACTTTGCATCAAAATATTGAGCTCCTTATGTTTATATATATGAAGATTCTGTGCTCTATGATCAAGTGTATAAGTCGTCTATGCAAATTGATATTCCGTTATTTGTTCGACAATTTATGAGCAGACACGCAATATAATATGTAGGATTTGCCGTTTTGCCGGCGGATAACATTGTATAGAAGCAAGCATTCGGTGCACAAAAATATCTCTGGCTAGTACCTATGATTAATTTCACGGCATGAATCGGTTCTCTACGATGCCAGCTCCGCGTTTTAAAAACCCTATCACGTGGTTTTGTGCATTTTATGACGTGGATGTGGTCAGAACCAACTGAATCTGCAGGTGCGAACCACCAATTCTAGCTGCAAACTGCAGACCAACCCATATGCCCCACCCAACACAAGGAACATCATGAAGCTATAAGGAGTGGCATCTTATCCCTGAGGGGCGCAGGAATAAATCACTGAATATACTAAACCCACACAGTGCTCTCGAAAAAATGCCTTTAAATATATTTTCTTTCATGAAAACCTTCAATTAATGTTATTATTTTCATGAGCAAATAAGTTCATTTAAGGGGCTGTAAAATATGGCCCGCTGCTCATGGGCAGCGCCGCGATCAGCTCCGACACCTATGTACTGCCGGCAAGTTTTGCCCCTCCATCACTCAGGAAAACTGCATAAATATTAAAAACATACTGCTTCCAACTATTTCTTAAAGTAGACATTTCACAATTTTGAGGCTCGATGGGTAGGTCAAGAAATTTGAGAGAACATACAATTATAGATATTCAAGGGAAAGGCTTGAAAATTTGGACATGAACTTCAGAACTGGGGAGTGATATGATTTCAGTTATTTGAGCGGGAGAGGTACTACAACTTTCAAGAAGACACCAATAAATTTAAGGAAGAAATGAGTTTTCTTGAACATGTATATGAGGGCTCGAAAACTTCCAGGATCGTGTGAACTTTCCGAATTAGAGAGATTTAGATGAACTTTCGATCTGGAAGTATGGTTGCCTAAGTACCGTCTTGCTGTGACGAGACCATTTTGATGACATAAGTATAAGAGCAATTCTAGCAGAACCACCTAATACTGCAGCCTATAAAAAGGTTTTGCGACTTAAGGGAGTGCATTGGTAGAACAAAGCCCCTAAAACAACAATCCCAACATTGCAATTTCTTCCATTTTTATAATCTTTGCACATGTGAATTCCCTTATAAAACTTTCAAAATTTCAATTTTCCAACCATACATACTTCAAAAATATGTTAATTCCGTAATTTTGTAAATTTCAAAAATGAAAAAAATTCAACAAAGCCTCCAAATGCATCGAATAATAAGAATAAAAAGGAGTCGAACCTGATGAAACAACTGCCCATGCCTCCACCACATATGCTCAACAAGGTCTTCCCGAAGCTGCTCATGTACGTGAATGATGGCAACAAATTATGTGTATACCAACACATTGGGATTAGAAGGGCAAAGAGTTGTAGCAAGAGATACTTTTCCCCACAAGGGTGACTTGGGGTTATTATCGAACTCTCGGGAAAATGCTAGCATCCTGCAAAACAAAGATGATTGCCTTGTCTCCTGAAAATGGACTGGGGATTATGGATTCACTCGACTATTCTCTAACGAACATGGTTGCACTTAGCTTTTCTAGAAACGATAATATCAATGCATCCTCGATGTAGTGTTTGATTCACATTCATATGGGAACCACATCCTAATGTAGCTAGAGAGGATGCAACCCATTCCTGTAATACCTCTAGTAAGAAAAAATCCTCAAAATAAATTAAGTGTTGCACTATTAGGGCTGCACAAAATATTTCTTTAGGTACTTTGACATGATATTGGATCTCTCATGTACTACCTGGAACTAATGATATCATCGTTGCTGTTGAACAAAGCACACGGTATCCCATTCTCCCTAGTGAGATAAATAATGGAAAGTAAAAAACATAGTACTTATAGAGCCACTCTTGCAATAAAAATAAAATAAAATAATCTGTTTTGAAAACAATAGCATGAAACCATATTTTGTTTGGCCACATAGAATTGCTAGCAATTTTTTTTTGCATGTCATAAGAATAAAAAATGTTCTTACAGTAAATTCTTCATGATTGTTTGGGCTGCCAATAAAGAAATAAAAAACCGATGAGTAAACATTAATGTGTAGAAAGCTGCAACAAGTCAAATGGGTTCAGTGATACGTCTCGAACGTATCTATAATTTTTGATGCTCCATGCTTGTTTTTACACCATTTGCCTTGTGTTTCGTTGCACTTCGTGGCATTTTTATGCGATTTCCGGAACTAACCTATTGACAAGATGCCACAGTGCCAGTTCCCTTTTTCTGCTATTTTTGTGTTTCAGAAAAGTTACACAGGAAATATTCTCAGAATTGGACGAAACAAAAGCCGAACGTCCAGAAATTCACCGAAGCTTCCAGAGAACCGAAGAGGAGACGGAGTGGGGCCACGAGGGCCCCACACAATAGGGCGGCGCGGCCTGGCCCCTGGCCGCGCCCCTTACGTGTGAGGGCACCCTGACAGCCCCCTGACGACGCCCCTTCGCCTATATAAAGCCTCGGGACGGAAAACCCTAAAAGGAGTCGGCGAAATTTCCAGAAGAGTTCCGCAGCTCCGCCGTCGCCACCGACGAATTTCGGGGGACAGAAGTCTCTGTTCCGGCACCCTGCCGGGACGGGGAAGTGCCCCCGGAGCCATCTCCATCGGTCTCCATCGCCGTCTCCGCTGTCTCCATCGACCTCACCGCCATCTCCACCAACCTTGCTGTCTCCTATGATGAGGAGGGAGTAGTTCTCCCCCGGGGCTGAGCGCTCTACCGGTAGCTATGTGGTTCACCTCTCTCTCCCATGATGTGATCTTTATGTGATCGTGAGCTTTGTATCTAGTTGAATTGGTAGATGTTATTATTCAGATATTATGCTACTCCTATGCTTTATTATTGTACTCTCCGGAGATACCTCGTATCATGGTGTAAAGGTGACTAGTGTGTGCATCATGTGTATCTTTTTGGTTAATGTCTCTATGAATTGTTGGTGTTTGTTGGAACCATCTAGTGCGTTCACGGTGATAGTGTGGGACGATCTAGTTTGGGTACATACGGACTTTGAGGAGTGCTTCGTAGCCCTGCGCATGATTAGTGTTCGTTTTCCATTGGAGAACTGTTTTGAGTTGCATTGATGATAGTATCTATTGGTTCAATTATATTATATTTGCTGAGAGTGTGTCCACTAGTGAAAGTATGATCCCTATGCCTTGTTTCCAAGCTTTGCACACCGTTTACTTCCCGTTTTGTTACATGTTTGCTCGCAGCGATACTTATTTCATATTACATTTACTACTCATAATCATCACTACTACTTGTATTTCACTATCTCTTCGCTGAACTAGTGCACCTTACATCTAATAAGTGTATTGGGTGTGTTGGGGACACAAGAGACTTTCTGTATTGTAATTGCAGGGTTGCTTGAGAGGGATAGCTTTGACCTCTTCCTCCCTGAGTTCGATAAACCTTGGGTGATCCACTTAGGGGAAACTTGCTGCTGTTCTACAAACCTTTGCACTTGGAGGCCCAACACTGTCTACAAGAACAGACGCGTGCGTAGACATCAAGATCTTTTGTGGCGCCATTGCCGGGGAGGTAAGGTAAAAGGTACTCGCATCCTCCTGTGTGAGTGCTCAGAGTTATTTCCTTTAGATTTTGCAATTATATCTTTTTGTTTCTTGTTTTTTTTCACTAGTTAGGCTTAATGGAAAATAAAGAGTTCTTTAGTCTTTTTCCCGAGTTTAGATATGAAGAGAAAATTGAAAAACCTTTGGAGCTTACTTTGCATACTAATAGTGTTGTTAGTATGAATACTTTAAATACCGTTGTTGCTAATGCTATAGAAAAGTCTAAGCTTGGGGAAGTTGGTTTTGTTAAGCATGATATTTTTAGTTTCCCAGCTTTAGTGGAGAAAGTTTGCTCTGATGATATTTTATCTCCCCTATGTGATGTTCCTATGCCTGTTACCTATGTTAGTGATCATGATTGGGAAAAGCACTCTACTTTTGATATTGAAAATCTTTTTGGTACCGATTCTAAGGTTAATAATTGTTGTACCATTAGTACTATCCATGTTCCTTCTTATGATGATATGTTTGATGAGTATGCTTTGCGAAATAGCTGCTTTCTAGCTTGTGATGATACTAAACCTCTGGTTTATGATGGTTATGATGATGAGTATAATATTTTCAGTTCACCTACTTTTGAGGAGAAAATTAGTTATGATTACAATATGCCTCCTGTTTTTGATGATTATGGTGATGCGAATAATTATTCTATTGAATCTTCTCCTACTACGATTGTTCATGTGGGGAGTATTAATTCTTTTATGCATGTGGCTCATGATAGGGATGCTTTATGTGATAGTTATATTGTTAGTTCTATTCATGATGCTACTGAAAGTTATTATGAGAGAGGGAAACATGGTTTGATGGATCTCAACAATATTGAGTTTCCCCTCTTTATGTTGCAATTCTTGAAGTTGTACTTGTTTTGCCTTCCTATGCTTTTTGCTTTGCACTTTCATGACTTGTCTCTTTACAAGACTATTTTTCATAGGAAGTGGTTTAGATTTAAATGTCTTTCACATTTGCTTTTTGATGCTCTCTATTGCTTTAAGTTCCTATATGGCGCCTTTGCCTCAAGCTCTTATATGGCGCCCACATGAGCATCTTTGCAAATTACTGCGCCTAGCTCAAAGGCGTTAAAGAAAAGCACTCTTGGGAGATAACCCATTGTTTTATTTTCAATACTTTTTATTTTATTTGAGTCTTGGAAGTTATTACTACTGTAATAACCGCTCCTTATCCTTTTTATTTCGTTGTTGTGCCAAGAGAAGCCTCTAATTTGAGTGAGGTAAGATTTGGGGATGTTGCTGTCCTGAAACAGATTTCGGTGCTGCACCGTAAAAATTCATGAAAATTCTCTGTATATCTTTTGGACCTGCGATTGCTTGTTCATATGCCCCAGGTTATATCCAAACTTTCATTAGTTGAACACTTTTTTATTTAAGCAACATAAAACCCTCTAAAAATTTGACCTTTGTCAGTTGTTCTGTTTTGACAGATTTCTGCCAATATTTGTGTTTGCCGCTTTATCGCTTTCTTTTTGAGTTCCTTTGAACACGGAACTTTTGGGAAAGTTGCTACAGTAGTATATGCTTTATATGTGGTGGTTTTAAGTTGAAACCTGAAGCAAAAAGGGTTGATTCATTATTATGCTTACACTAATGTTGCTAATAGATTTGTGTTTAGTTTTGTATGAAGGAAGTTTTCAAGTGTAGGGATTGGAGAATGATGAGATGAGATGAAGAATGGATAAAAGCTCAAGCTTGGGGATTCCCATGTCACCCCAAGAAATATCCAATAAGTACAAGTGTCAAAGCTTGGGGATGCCCCCGAGGCACCCCCTTCTTCATCGGTAAAAATCAGGTCACCTTTCAAAACACTATATTTTTATTGCTTCATGCACTATGCATTTTTCTTGGAGCGTCTTTACTTTTGCTTTCAGTTTTGTTTTGTTTTGTTTGCTCAAATAAATGGTTAGATCATATCATGTTTCTTTTGGAGGAGATGAACTCGCTTTTCATTTGCCAAGAACACTCTAGTTTTCACTCTTATCGTTCAATGAGTGTTCTTTTTTTCTGCTACTGCGTTTAGCTTGCATTTTTCACCTTGATTTTTGTTCAGATCTTGTTTTATCTTTGCATCAAGGTGTATTTGGACCTCTGGTCTATGTTGTCTTTTATCAAAAGAGTTGTCTCAAAAAGGTTTGAATGGTGTTGGAAAAGAGAAAAAGTTTCATGCAAAAAAGTGGTACAAAAAGGAGCTTGTTTAGACTGTGGCTTAGACTTTTGCATGTCATGTTTGATGTCATTTTGATAGTATGCTTAGTGATTTTTGCTGTAGCATGACTTATCTCAAATGACTGAGATTGCTTAATGAGACTTTGAAAAAATCATGCGTTGTTTATATTATTTGGAAGCATTAATTTGGTTTTCTCCTTTGATGCTTTATTTGGGTTGACTTGGCGCATGCTTACACCATGTTGACTACAAAAATAAGTCGCCTATAGCCTCTATGATCATTTGGTTTTTGACTTGTGATACCACTTTATGCTTCTTTCAATGATGCTTTGTCGCTTTGCATGATTATGGCCGTTATTGCTCTCTTAGTTGGTCGCTCCCAGTCTTTTGCTAGCCCTCATTTTGTACTGAGTTTGAGCTCTACTCCTGCATCCAACTCCCAAAAACCAAGTTTGCCATTGTGTCCACTATAAATTCCTATGCATGGTATTTGTAAGCCATTCCAAGTAAATTTTCATGTGCTATCTTTCAAAAAAACCTTCAAAATACTTCTCATTTTGTGACACTGTTTTTAGCTCATGGGGACGTAGTGGTCGGATTTGCTATCTTCCATATTGTCTCATTCCAAAAAAAAAGAGAAAAAAAGAAAGAAAAAAGGCACTCCTCCATGGTATGTGAATGTTGGTGGGCACCCGATGGAATCGGTTAGCCATGGTTTGAGAAAGGAAAAAAGGTGGGGAGGAGTGCCAAGCTTTATAAAAGAGCACAAAAGTGCCAATCTCTCTCTCAAAAACTTGCTTCATTTTTGTATGGAAGATAGTAAGAACCCCATTGCCAGTCGTTGACAAAGACAACCACCTCTCAAAACCAATTTTTATCTCTCTGTTTTACAAATGAAAAGCTCTAGCACATGTTTAATCACTGCTTCCCTCTGCGAAGGGCCTTTCTTTTATTTTTATGTTGAGTCACCACCTTCTACCTTTATGCACCGTCTAAGAGAGCATAGTTGTCATTCTGAGTATAATGTGCATTGTCCCAAATTTTATCAATGATTGATTCATGACTATGGTTTCACTTGTTCCTAAATTATTTGTATCTAGTCGCCGTCTTAAACTTGAAGGTGTCCTATGCATTTATGTTTTGCTATTCCATGAGGGACAAGCTGAAAACCATTTACTATGTTTTTCCATATGATTTGAACACACGTTTGACTTTCATTGTTTCATTATTCATGATCTTTTGTTTGTGTTCTTTTTCATGTTATAACATGGTTGCCAAGTTTCTATTATCAAGATTATATCTTTCATGCCCATGTTTTAAGTTCTTTGATCTCAGCACTCAATGCTTTACCTATATGATCAAAGTTGTGATGGTGCATGTCACCTCAAAAATTATTTCTTTTGTTATCACTTACCTACTCGAGGACGAGCAGGAGTTAAGCTTAGGGATGCTGATACGTCTCGAACGTATCTATAATTTTTGATGCTCCATGCTTGTTTTTACACCATTTGCCTTGTATTTTGTTGCACTTCGTGGCGTTTTTATGCGATTTCCGGAACTAACCTATTGACAAGATGCCACAGTGCCAGTTTCCTGTTTTCTGCTATTTTTGTGTTTCAAAAAAGTTACACAGGAAATATTCTCGGAATTGGACGAAACAAAAGCCGAACGTCCAGAAATTCACCGAAGCTTCCAGAGAACCAAAGAGGAGACGGAGTGGGGCCATGAGGGCCCCACACAATAGGGCGGCGCGGCCTGGCCCCTGGCCGCGCCCCCTACGTGTGAGGGCGCCCTGGCAGCCCCCTGACGACGCCCCTTCGCCTATATAAAGCCTCGGGACGGAAAACCCTAAAAGGAGTCGGCGAAATTTCCCGAAGAGTTCCGCAGCTCTGCCGCCGCCACCGACGAATTTCGGGGGACAGAAGTCTCTGTTCCGGCACCCTGCCGGGACAGGGAAGTGCCCCCGGAGCCATCTCCATCGGTCTCCATCACCATCTCCGCCGTCTCCATCGACCTCACCGCCATCTCCACCAACCTTGTTGTCTGCTATGATGAGGAGGGAGTAGTTCTCCCCCAGGGCTGAGGGCTCTACCGGTAGCTATGTGGTTCACCCCTCTCTCCCATGATGTGATCTTTATGTGATTGTGAGCTTTGTATCTAGTTGAATTGGTAGATGTTATTATTCAGATATTATGCTACACCTATGCTTTATTATTGTATTCTCCGGAGATACCTCGTATCATGGTGTAAAGGTGACTAGTGTGTGCATCATGTGTATCTTTTTGGTTAATGTCTCTATGAATTGTTGGTGTTTGTTGGAACCATCTAGTGCGTTCACGGTGATAGTGTGGGACAATCTAGTTTGGGTACATACGGACTTTGAGCAGTGCTTCGTAGCCCTACGCATGATTAGTGTTCGTTTTCCATTGGAGAACTGTTTTGAGTTGCATATTGATGATAGTATCTATTGGTTCAATTATGTTATATTTGTTGAGAGTGTGTCCACTAGTGAAAGTATGATCACTAGGCCTTGTTTCCAAGCTTTGCACACCGTTTACTTCCCGTTTTGTTACATGTTTGCTTGCAGCGATACTTATTTCATATTACATTTACTACTCATAATCATCACTACTACTTGTATTTCACTATCTCTTCGCTGAACTAGTGCACCTATACATCTGACATGTGTATTGGGTGTGTTGGGGACACAAGAGACTTTCTGTATCGTAATTGCAGGGTTGCTTGAGAGGGATAGCTTTGACCTCATCCTCCCTGAGTTCGATAAACCTTGGGTGATCCACTTAAGGGAAACTTGCTGCTGTTCTACAAACCTCTGCACTTGGAGGCCCAAAATTGTCTACAAGAATAGACGCGTGCGTAGACATCATTCAGCTTTGATACATTATTTAAAAATCTGTGATAACACAATAAAAAACTTTCCTACAACAAGGACTCCTAACAAAAAGCAAGAACAAAATGAGAATTGGGTTGCCTACCGAAAGCGCTTTCTTTATAGCCATAGAGCTAGTCTTGATATTTTGAGGAGGGGACTTTTCATGGGAGGAATGCTTCATTTTGGTTGCACCCTCCTTCTTTCTCGAGAAGTGCTCCATGCATTTATTGTGTAGAAACTGAAACTTCACATCAATAACAACTCATGTGTTTCTCAGAAAAGGTCTACCAAGGATTATAGGACAAGGAGAACGACTCTCCATGTCCATTATAGAAATCGATGAATAAAATGTCATATGCAATTCAACAATAACATTATTCACTCACCTAAAACATGTCTAGTAGATTAATCAACAAGTAATTGATGGAAACAAACTATGTGTGTACCAACTTTTTGGAACCCCACACTACAAAAAAGTCTCCCCCACATGGCGGATATTTTGGACGGCATAAGCACTTTTCTAGCAGATGAGCTTTCCAAGTGGAAAGCAAGGACGATGCCCAGATATATACCGTGAGAGACTCTATACCGGCATCGCATATAAGATTGGCAATATTATTTGCCATGCTCGGTCGATGGGGGCATTACCGCTATGCATCGTGCATTCTAAACAATGTTAAAAGTGGGCCAAATGCTGGAGAGCAGTTAAAGACATCCTACAGACTGGTTAGCATCGTCCCGCTGACTAAAATGGCCCACCAATACCAAACTAAGAACCTACATTATGGGCCCTATGTGCAAATCTGTCCCACATAGTTGGCCAAATTTATTCTAGGGACTATAAACAACCAGAACCCCCATTCACAGTCAAGTTTCATATATAATACACATCAAACCCTAGATCTTACCAACTCTAATCCACTAGTACCAACTGATCTTCCCACTTCTCCCTTCGGTTCCTCTCGCGAGGGCAAACCCTAGATCTCACCAAGTATGATCCACTGGTACTGGCTGCTTTCCCCACTTCTTCCTTTGGTTCCATCTCTCCATTTCCCTGTTTGATCCCCACTCTTGCGAAGCATAAGAAGAAGACATACAGTGAACCTAGACCGTCAGTGTCCTTTTTCATCATTCAAGTGACGTCAGAGGCCTTTGTTGTTGGTCAAGCCATGTCGAAGTTCCTTTGTTGGTGGTCCAGCCGAAGCCGGAAGCCTCCATCGTGGGTCCAGCCATGCCAGAGTCCTCCGCCATCTCTAAAGCCGCGACGGTGTCCTCCGTCATCATCGTTCATGAGCTGCATTTCTCATCTTCATCTCACCAACATCCGGGCCGAGCAATGCATGCGTGCAAATTCTCGGAATGCGGGACCATGCATGAAGAAGCGCTTCCAAAAAAAAGATGAAGCTAGAAAAGATAGCTCCTGAAGATCAATAGTTTGGTATGTCATTTTTTCTTGAAGCAAACATCTCATTCTTGTAATTAAGTAGCAAGTCGACAGTAATGTAATGAAATTTTATTCTTAATGAAATTTACTTTTCAGATGAACAAGGATATTACTTGATTATGAGCTAATGATCGTGACTAATTTATGTGACATAAAAAATGTACCGAACACAACATAATCATGTGCCACACATATCTGTAACGCGGTAGGAAAATTTGTGCCATTTGTTAATGTACCGCAGAGATACCCGTATCCACCGCGCTAGAACAAGCTCGACGCATCGGGATACGTCGGGAAAAATGTGTCTTCCCATCACCTTTACAACGCAGTTGTCCCTAGTGGCTTTTATTTACTAGGCCAGATCTAGCCCGACAATTAGGCGTGTGCCTCGGCCTATATAACCGGTAGCTCCCGCCTGCTCTGTTGTAGTGTCAAGCATAGAATGATGTAGCAAACGTGCTTTTCCCCACAAGAGTGATTGCGGTTTATATCAAAGTCTCAAGGAAAACATGATTCACTCTTTTCTCTTCTCTAGCAATCTTGCAAATCAAAGATTATAGCCTTCTGTCCCCAATTACACTGTAGTGGTTGTCAGTCACATGACATTCTTGTATTAGTAAAACATAAAAAAAATTAAGTGCAAATAAGAAATAAAAACAAATGCAGTAGTGCAATAAAAGTGGCGCAACAGTGGGAGATGATGTGTAAACTATGAATGCAAGCTATATGAGGTAAAATAAATTCAATATGTATTTATTTCAGATTAATAAATAATAGAAAACAAAAAATTGTAAAGTAAAAGGTGTTTCTTATGGTTTAAAATGGACCAAGGTTCATGAGTTCACTTGATTACTCTCTCATAGATAGGGTGAAATGAATATAGCTTTTCTAGGCAAGATAAATCAACTGAAATGTTTATGTAGTGTTTGATTCACATTCATATGGTCATCACATCTTAACATATAGATTATGCAACTCATCTAAATAATAGTCATCTAGCAAGGGGAATCTATGCAATAATTGAATTTAGTTGACAATGCTTTCGTGGTGGAAAAGAGTATCACCTCAGGTATTTTGACCATAATAGTGAGTAATGCCACACTACCATTGCTAATTCTATGAGTGACGTGACCATAATAGAAGCATACCACTAGTAATTTGATCACTAGCTTGTGGGGAAACACCATTGGTAACAAATAATACCTGTGGCGTGGCGAATCCACGCGACTAGTAAACTTTTTAGCACGCCACTTGTAGCCTACTGTGCTCTAGTGATCGAAGGAATGTTATGAGATCAACTTAAAATGCAAGACATCTAAGACCGAGCGTGCAACTTGGAGACTCCTATCACCGACACGTATAACTAGTGAAGACCATTCACCTGATGTAGAGTTACGAATGTGCCCAAGTCAAAGCCCTAGTCGCCATGGTCTCCATAGCCATGAACATTATATTTGTATAATCTTGTTAGTGCTTCTATAAACCCGACAGGATTCATATTGGACTAGTCTTGTATGATCTTGTGATCACACCATGAATAAAGTCTGGGGGAACTTCATCTACATCGTCTTTGATCAAAATCTATTGGCCCAATCCCCAACTAAATAAATAAACACTCCTTCAATCTCCAGGATAGAGATTTTCAAAGAATCATGAAACAATCCTTCGTCAGGTGCATCTTGGCATGGAAAAAAGTGTTTTCCATGGGAGTTTTCAAAATTTATCCACAAAAAATCATTTTCCATTTTCCAAGTGATAAAATGAGTCATTTCCTGATGCAAGTACATATAATATGGCTAAAAATGCCACCACCCTAGTTTTGCACAAAGTAGACCATAATTTTTTTGGCAACACCCATGTTTTTTGAGTTTTCAAACTTTCTAGCTATTTTTTCCTATTTAAATGAATTTGTGTCAATTCATAGAAACTAGGTCAAATTTGAACTACAAGCGCATGATATTGATTCTAATTTTTTAATAATATTTTTAAGGTATCGAACTAGTCAATATATCATAGAATCCAACTTATTGCTATGAATGGTCATGAGGACAAATTTGAACCCGTTTATAAAGTCAAAACCAACTCTCTTCTCGCCCACCTATCTACCGTAGCCAACAAGGCCCTGCAGCTCTAACCCCACCAACTATAAACTCGTTGCACTGGTCTATCTTTGGCGGATTGAGAGAACAACGCCGCCTCACTTGATCCACAAGGAATCTAGGGTTTCCCCTCGAGATTCTTTGGCGGAGTAGAGAGAATAATGCCTGAACGATGCCTTCACAAAAGAATGCGGTGCCCAGGGACGTCCCTGCCGTCAGTTTGGCTAACAGAACTAGGCATTCACCCCGGATGAGTTACAAACCACACACGCACCGCTTGATAACCGGCTAGACCTCCATTGTAACCTGCACATGGATCGCCAACCCCTTTGTGCCCGATGATCGGAGACACAAACGGATCGCCAACCCCTCCCCCCTGAGCCAGCTCGTGGCTCAACGTACGCGATAACAAAGAACCACCATTCGGGGCCGCCACCCGAATTCCAGGTGCCACAGACGGACGAGCACCCTCCAAGGTTCAGTCAAGTGTACAAGCCATGGAAATTGGACAGTGGGGCCTAGCATCCCTCACGCGATTACACCTAGGCTCCATGTCACCGCAACGAAATGGCTGTCATCCGGATCAGACCATTTCTCGTGAGATTATCGCCGAAGAGACGAGAGCGAACTTGAGTAGCCACCAATGTGCTTGGGTCCGAAGGCCACCATGGCCGCCACCGTCGTCCTCCACCTCTCACATCGACGTAAATTTTAGGTGGAAATTTGACTTTTGGTGAAAAAGGGAACAATAGAGTATCCACGTGGCATCTTGCTTGTTACTGGAAGAAAAATCGAGACTTGCGGTGAAAAGAAGCCAAGTGTCAAATATACGCTTTGAGAATAAGTACTAGAGTACTATCTTGAATCTATAAATTTAGCTCATAGTTTTAGTAAATCAGTGATACCTGCGATCTGCAATTCGACGACGCGCGGCACCCGCGCGTAGTGGTCGCGGCGGAACACGCGTACAGCGACGTGCTGCCGCTGCCGATCGGCCGAGGCGGCCGGGGCCGCGCGAGGAATTAACTAGAGCATACTAGACACGCTTCCAGACAATCTCACTACTCTCGAGTCCTGTGTACGTAGGCGCGCGCACGCACAGATACTATAGAGAAAACCGGACGGGACAAGATAGGTTTAGACCGTCCGCATCGCCATCGCCATGCACGCCCACTCCAAGTGAGCTCAGCTGCCCATGACAGCCACAGCTCGCCCATTGGCCGAGTCAAACAACGCGGACCTCCCCCCACGCCGCCCGCGTCGCGCCTGCCCTGCCGCCTCCAAGTGTCGCCCTGCGCCGCGCTGTTACCAGCCTAAACTTTTAATGTTTAAGCCGCTCGATCGATCGGGCGGTCCACACCCGTCGATCCATCACTGCTCATATCCAGCTCCATCGCTCGGTCGCTTGCTGCCCACGAGTGCGCGTCGCAGATTCTACCGCCGGGCCGCGCCGGACGCGCTCTCTATATAAGCCTCGCCATGCGCACACCCCAGAGCAAACACAGAGCCACAGCTAGCTCGCTCTCGGCCAGCTCAAAGCTGCCTGCGCGTGCGCACGTACGCCTAGCTTGCCTAGCCATCCACAGCTCCCGCGTAGCGAATTATTTTGAACAGCTTCCTAGCTTCGG
Organism: Dactylis glomerata; assembly: GCA_007115705.1. NCBI lineage: Eukaryota > Viridiplantae > Streptophyta > Magnoliopsida > Poales > Poaceae > Dactylis > Dactylis glomerata. The sequence continues at coordinate 71,026 of QXEO01001194.1, forward strand.
ATTCGGAGCCAGCCAGCCATGCCGGCCTTCCCCGAGAGCGCGGCCGAGCCGCCGCTGGCCGACAGCTACCACGCGCTGCTCCGCCGCGAGAACAGCCTCGAAGGGTGCACCACTGTTCCGCCGCCGGGCTGTCAGGTTCAGCCGCCCGTGGCGGAGTGCGAGCTTCCGATGATCGACGTCGGGTGCCTGACCACCGGCCGCGGGACCCCAGCGGAGCGGGCGGCCTGCGTGGAGGCGATCGCGGCGGCGGCGGCCGAGTGGGGGTTCTTCCAGGTGGTCAACCACGGCGTCGGGCAGGAGCTCCTGGACGCGATGCGGCGGGAGCAGGTGCGCCTCTTCCGCCTGCCCTTCGAGGCCAAGGCCACGGCCGGCCTCCTCAACGACTCCTACCGCTGGGGCACCCCCACCGCCACGTCGTCCAAGCAGCTGTCCTGGTCCGAGGCCTTCCACGTCCCGCTCGCCGGCATCTCCGGCAACGCCTGCAGCTACGGCGAACTCACCACCATCAGGTACGTATATATCCAACCAGTTTCATGTACTGTTAGGAGTGGCTAGCTAGCAAGCTCATATAGAGCTAGCTGGGTGCTTAATTGACGTGTGCCCTCCTGAACCCTCCCGATTCAGATTACTTTTCTCCAGCGAAGTGCCGGTACTTCTCAAATACCGGGAATAAAATTGAGAAAAGACTAGTAACTAAACACATTCCGTCACTGTAATATGATCACGACATTGATTTTACGGCGGCCGAATAAGTATCCGGTAGAAAAGAAGGGGCTGGAGCTGGAGTAGTTACAGTTACAGCGAGTAAGCCTGCCTAGCAACATCGATCATGCATCTTTGGAATGTTATGCTTTGGTGGAGAAGTAGAGCCAAATCCGTGGGTGTCTGATGTGGAAAACAAACTCTAGCTAGTAGTAGTAGTCTATAGAGTATTAGAGTAGGAGTATATGTTAGTAAGCAGGAAACGCAATTAGTCCGTGTATAATGTCTCGATCAACTTCATACCAACTAAACAGGTATCTATCAGCTTGCTGACAATTAGATCATGGGTGCGTCGTATCGCGGTGAAAACAATTATACCTAGCTAGCTACACGATCGATCGTGACGCGTAGGTACGCTACTGTTAACTGAACATTCCTGTCTGCATACCTGTATAAAATTTATTTGGCTTCGATCCAGGCAAGGATGAAGCCAGTAACTAGTTAACTTTCTGGATGTACCATAGTAATTTAGATATTTCTGAATTAGGAAACAAATTAGTGAAAGCCTTCAAGGTCGTCGGCAATGAGAAACAGTAGTGGCACAGTTAAAGCTGGGATATGTCAAGTTAATCTGTTTGTGGATGACAATGCAGGGATGTGACGCAAGAGGTGGCGAACGCGATGTCAAAGCTGGCCAACACGCTGGCGCGCGTGCTGGCGGAGAGCCTCGGCCACGCCGCCGGCGAGCAGTTCCCGGAGGGGTGCGACGAGAGGACGTGCTTCCTCCGGCTGAACAGGTACCCGCCGTGCCCGTTCTCGCCGGACGCCTTCGGGCTGGTGCCGCACACGGACAGCGACTTCCTCACCGTGCTCTGCCAGGACCACGTCGGCGGCCTGCAGCTCATGAAGGGCTCCCGGTGGGTCGCCGTCAAGCCCACCCCCAACGCCCTCATCGTCAACATTGGAGACCTCTTCCAGGTACACCCACATACTAGCTCTATAATCGAGATCGCTTTGCATCTCCTACCTAGCTAGCTACTGCCCTAGCGCCATGGCATACACATGTCAAGGACCTGTGCCGGGCCGGCCTCCACTACCTGCGTACGCACCAGTGGCGTGCCGGCGGCGTACAAGTGCGGCGCCTGTGAACATATGCCGGGTGTAAAAGCGGAAGCTGCCCCGTCATACATATCCACAACCTGCGTACTTGTATGCGCTGTGCTGTGCCTCTGTGTGTACCGCCGCTAGCAAAAAGCCTATGGATTCACGGGGACAGGAAAAACATTGCATGTACAAAAGGGAGGACCCTGGACATGTCCATGGTGCTCACAGGGCACATTGCAACTTTAGCTAAGGCAACCGTGACAGCGCAGCACATAGTACTTCTGCTTTTTCCTCTATGGAATATTATTAGTAATCACGTATATTGATCATCATATATTGAGCAAGCATGTAACACTTCAACAACTTCGTTATCAAGGAAATGTGTATGCATAACTGTATATGCTAGTAGTCATATTATATGCACGAACATTAGTTTCAGTTTCTGTTAAAAGTTCTGTTAGTCTTAATGTCCTCCTTCGATTTGCTTGAAGGCATGGAGCAACAACAGATACAAGAGCGTGGAGCACAAAGTGGTGACCAACGCGACGACGGAGAGGTACTCCGTAGCCTACTTCCTATGCCCATCCTACGACTCGCCCATCGGCGCATGCGAGGAGCCATCGCCTTACAGGACATTCACCTTCGGGGAGTATCGGAGAAAGGTGCAGGAAGACGTCAAGAAGACAGGGAAGAAGATTGGGCTCCCGAATTTTCTCATGTAGATTGCTGATATGCATGGTGTGACATGTAAACTGCACTAGGCATGCGTGCAAATTAGTAGGTTTTTGGTCCATGTCAATATATACATGCATGTTTCTTCCTGTACAAGCCGTCTGTCCGTATGTGTAATATTAAGATCGAGTGCATATAATTGTTTATTTTTAACTAAGTGTGTGCGTGCATGCATCATTGTTTATAAGTTTGGGTGTGTCTAGAGCTCAGTCTACTGAGCAATAGCTTATGGCTCAGTAGAATGATGTCATCACATCTCAGTTGCAACTCATATTGTAACTCACTATTAGCACGAATCACGAAGCAATTCAACAGTTCAGATGTATGGTTCCTAGTTGCAACATCACTTGCAACTAAAAAAATCTCAATTGCAACTAAACTTGCAACTCAATTGCACGAATCACGATGCAAATATAATGGTCTAAAATTCTACTAAGCCCTAAGCTATTTCTCAGTCTACTGAGAAATAGCCAAACCATTATAAGTTTATTTGGTAGTGTGTTCTTGTAAATTTGTTCTATATATGGTCTACAAGGAAGTAGCAGGAGAAACGTGTGCAACCAAGGACTAGGGTAGGGGATTGACATACAGTTTATGTTTTTTTCGAAATGGGGAAAGCCCCAGCCTCTGCATCAAAATGATGCATATGGCTTTTATTAAATTTATTAAGTGTCCGCAGACAACAAAAATCAAGTCTTACAATTCACGGGTCGCACAGAGTGGCCAGGTGTACTAGCCAAAGAAAGATAAAACAAGTTCGATGATACATCAATGGTTTATTCTATTAAGCAACCACCAGCCGCACCGGTTGAATAAATCTTGAGCTACTGTCTCCACACGGTTGCACCCAGAATTCATCGCCTCCCGCTGCTCCTCTTGCTGGAGAAAAGACCACATACGGATCCAGTGGGTAGCCATAGGGATAACCTGCATAAAGGAGTGTTTTTTTGTCTTGTTAAAGATACAGTCATTCCTTGTATTCCAAATTGCCCAAATAAACATACAGTTTATGTAGGGACTCCATAGTGTTTTGCTCCTATTTATTCTCTGATCTTCTTTTGTTTGCTTATTTTCTGTGTGAAAGCCTGTTGTAGTGTGCGCACTTGTACATATGCTAATGAAGCTATCCTAATTTGTGGATGTATAAGAACTAAGTTATTTGCATAAGCACTGAAGATTATTCTTTTCTAGGGACCTTATATATATTTGCTCTTTCTATTGGTAATTTTTGTTTGTATGTCTATATGAATATCCTTGTAGGATGGTCCCCAGGAATAGATCGCTCCCATGATAGACCGCTCCCCGCGTCGCTCCCCAGGGCGACCGGGGGCATACACTTCACGCCGCCAAGACCCCTCCCTGTCGCCGGCACCCCTTGCCGCCGCTGCCGCCGGACCTTACCGTGGTGGTGGCGGGCTAGGCCGCCGAAGGTGGGCTGAGGGTGGTTGTCGAAGATCGGTGTCGGAGCTGCTTGGGCGGTAAAGGCCACCGCATCGTCAAGCAACGGCTAGGGCGGCGCCCCTAGCCAGGGTGGTGGCGGAGATCTACCACGACGACGCGTTGACCGGCAGCGGGGGCCAGGCTCGGGTACATTTGAACCTAGATCTTTATTTGGGTGTCAGCCACCTCCTGATCCCCTCCTCATTGCGTGGTTTGGTCATTTCCGATGGAAGATCATCCCTATTATGTCTTCTTCTCCATCAATGCCGGCCTTCCGCCGGTGAGGTTTGGAGCGACAGTCCAACAGGGTGCTGATGGGTGGCGTGGGGGATACTTGCTCTGCTTGAATAAAGCAGGCGGTCCTAGGGTTTTGTCTTGTGCCAAGATGAGGATCTACCGGATGCCCGTCTCCATGGATCCGGTGGGAGTGTCGTGTTCCGGAAGGCTCCGCCGGCAAACTCAACTGGGCGCTTCATGCTAGGAGATTGCTGGATCGGATGGGATTCGGTCGGGCGCACTCATGTTTTTATCTCACCATTTTAGAGGGAGCGTAGCGAAGCTTTTCTGGCTATTACCATCATGTGACACGATTTCTCGTTTTATGGCTAGCGGAGACTGTCATGGAAGCCGACTTCTGGGGAATAGCGATGGTGGTTCAAGTCTTTTTTTGGTGAGGAGGACTTGCTTCGTGATTCGTGACTCGTAGCAGCGGCATGAAAAGTGGGGGCGATAGTACATGAGAATTTCAAAGTCCTACCTTGCAGGTTGAAAATATAAGGTCTCGCCTTAACTGGTTGTACCTGACAATAATCTTGTTGAAGTCATTGTTTTGTAAGTGGGGACTTTTCTCCAGGGTGAAAACCTAAGATCTATTGATCAGGTGATGACAGCGCTTTTGCACTGTTCTCTTCTTGGAGGCATCGCTTTTGGAGATGTTGGAGTTCTGGTGCTGTCTTCGTGGTGTTAGTGTTGCTGCTATAAGGAATTTATCGCTGTAGCAGAACTTTTATTTCTCGGTAATTCTTCTTCTTTTGTATAGCTGTGTGCATCCGTATTGCCACTAGGGCACTGTGTTGTTGCAGAGGGAGGGGGCACCACGGAGTGCATTTCGTGGTTTAGAACTCTTTAGCAACGAAAAACTGACCGTCGTATGATTTTTTTTTGTAGTGCATACATAAGAAGGAAACAATAACAATCGCACTACATACTCATGAATGGTACCCAAACAAATTATTAACAATCCTACAGAAGTCCATTGTTTCTGTTCATTGAAAGTAAACTCTAAACCCAACAAACAACAACACTGCTAAGCAAAAAATGCATTCGGAGCCCAAGTTTACTAGAGCCCTTTTATTTTAAAAATTAAAAATAATATTTTTAAGTTTTTTTAAAATGAATTATACATAGAGGTAAGGCTGTACACTTCAAGTGTGTATATCTTAATACAAAATACTATGTACTCCGGGCTACACAATAAAGATAAAATCTGACAAGATTTGAATGCGCACTATTTACATATCTAAATCTATAAATTTGTCTTTTTGTGTACAGTGGAATATACTGCATTTTGGATCAAGATTTTGCAGACTTGAAAGTATACATCATTTTCTATATATAAATAATTTTTCCTGATTTTTTTGAATCTTCAAAAATACTTTTTTAGAATATTTAACACTAAGGGCTTCATAGTGCCCGGGAGCCAAAATGACGCTCTCCACTGCTAAGCCCCTAAAATATGTCAACAACATGATACATGTACAAATGTAGCATACAATTTAGGCATCACATGTACGCACATAGTTCCATTGACATGGGTAAAACTTTAAAAGGAAAAAGGGAAAGTGAATCAATAAGTTCTCGGCCTAAACTATAATGTAAACACATTCTGCCGGCATATACAACCCAAAAACCACACAAAAATACCAAGCATAAAAGAGTGTGTACAGTACACCCAAAAACCACACGAAAAGATGAACACACAAGATTCTATATAGTACTGATGACATTGCTACTCACTCCACAGTAAAAGTGACATCACTTCTTGATCAGAAACTATCCCGAGTTAGCATCATTGGTGATAATTAAATTTAGATTTGCACAAACATGGCAAGTATTCAAGACTTTGGACCAATACAGAACACCCTTATAAAGAGCTTGGACAAACTCACAATCACTGCTAAGTTTCAGCTCGGTGATGACTTACGGATATATGACTTAGAAGTACCAGCCATATAAGGAAAATTTCTGGACAAATTTCTTGAAGGCTCGGTGGTTTTTTTAGATATAAGGCATACAAGTGCCCGACTTTGAATTAACAAAGCCCCATACGGCCAGGTTTGTTACAAAGATGTTGATGATCAGCTTACAAGCAAAACAGACAACAGCAAACAAAGAAAATAAACTAGAGGTCTAGCTGTAGTCGTCGATGCCCTTCTATCGCGAGTGGAGCACCGTGGGACGTTGAAGGAGATCTGAGGAAGGAGCATCGTCAACGAAGTGAGTCCTCGTCTGCACCAGGAGCTGCAAGCCATTGCCTGGCCATTACCTTTCATGACCGGAGAGGGCACTCTCCCCCCTTGCCCTGGCTTGAAGGGCTCCGTACCGCCGACATTGGATATGCTCACACTGAGCAGAGAAAGAACTAGGGACCAGGCTGCCAATTGGGGCTAGAACCAGAGACCAAACTTGCTGCACAAGTTCACCTTGAGAGCCTTGCCGTCGAACATAGGTCCACTAACAAAGAAATGAAGCTATAGACTAGGTCATTGACGAAGAAGTTGCAAAGGACCAAGAGGTTGCCGAGGTAACCTCGAGGGAAGAGCCAAGAATGCGGGCGCAACTCCAAGCACCAAGCCGCTCAACTATGGCCGATGGAGGGGAACCCTTCCCCTCCAATCCAGGCTTGTGGGACTCGCACCTCCAGACAACAGAGCGCAAGGCTATGCAAGGAGTATCCAAAGAAAAGCTCTTCCAAAAAAGAAACCAGGACAACAACACAAGTCACACCACCGCCGCAAACCACCTAACCTAGAGCAGCACCCACCTTCCCATCAAACCTACCCAAGATGGCGCCTTCAAGAAGGACATGACGCCAATCTCACCGCCACCGCCCCAACAAAGTTGAGGTTTTCACCCGGGAAGATGATGGGGAAGGGGAGAGGAGAAGATCAAGGGTAGTGCCTTCAAGAAGGGGAACGGCACCTGCAGGCGTCATCACTGTCGGCGCCGGCAACAAACCAAGGAATCTCCATCTCGCATCTCCACCTCCAACATGAAGACCGGCTTGAGACCAGCGACAAGTTACTGCAGAGCAAAGCTGGGTGTGTAGGGTGTGCCATGGAGGAAAGGGGAAAAGGGCCTTCAGATCTGGCACCACTGGCCGCCGAAGCGACCGCTGCACCACAACCATCGTCCGCCAGCACCTCGCCATCCCCACGGCCGAGGATGCCGGCCCGCACCTGCGCGCATGCATTGCTTGCCATCAAGCCAGTTGCGCCTCTCCACCTAAGGTCGCTGATACGTCTCAAACGTATCTATAATTTTTGATGCTCCATGCTTGTTTTTACACCATTTGCTTAGTGTTTCGTTACACTTCGTGGCGTTTTTATGCATTTTCTGGAACTAACCTATTAACAAGATGCCACAGTGCCAGTTCCTGTTTTCTGCTATTTTTGTGTTTCAAAAAAGTTACACAGGAAATATTCTCGGAATTGGACGAAACAAAAGCCGAATATCCAGAAATTTACCGAAGCTTCCAGAAGTCTGAAGAGGAGACGGAGAGGGGCCACGGGCCGGCCACACAGTAGGGCGGCGCGGCCCAGCCCCTGGTCGCGCCCTCTACGTGTCTGACCGCCCTAGTCCACTTCTGACGCTGCCCCTTCGCCTATAAAGACCCCCCGACGGGAAAAACCTAAACACCCGATCAATTTTTCAGAAACACATCGCGATCCGCTACCGTCGTCGACCCGAGATCGGGAGGGTCCAGAAGCTCTTGCCGGCACCCTACCGGAGAGGGGAATCGCCACCGGAGGTCTTCTTCATCGCCATGCTTGCCTTCGGCGCGATGAGTGAGTAGTCTACCTTGGACTATGGGTCCATAGCAGTAGCTAGATGGTTGTCTTCTCCACCATGTGCTTCATGATTAGATCTAGTGAGCCGCCTTACATGATCGATATCACCGTTATGTAATTCTACATGTTGTGTTTGTTGGGATCCGATGAATATTGGTGTTATGTTGAGTTGATGTGCTAAATCATATATCTTATGTTATATCTATGTTGTTTATGATCTTGCATGCTCTCGTTGTTAGTAGCTATCTTGGCCAAGTAGATACTAGTGACTCCATGAGGGGGTATTTATGCTCGATAGTTGGGTTCATGCCTCTATTTAATCTGGGGGAGTGACAGAAACCTCTAAGGTTGTAGATGTGCTATTGCCACTAGGGAGAAAACAACATTCTTGTGTCTAAGGACATTCATTTTGTTTACATTACACACTTTGCTTAATGCAGTTATCTGTTGTTCGCTACTTAATACTCATGGGGTGTTCGGACGATATCCCCATGAGTGGATTATTAGTCATAGATGCAGTTGGATGGCGGTCTATGTATTTTGTTGTAATGCCCAGAGTAAATCTCATAGTGATCCTCGCGACATATGCACGTTGTCTTTATTCTATCAATTGCCCAACTGTAATTTGTTTACCCAGCATGTTGTTATTTATCTTATGGAGAGACACCACTAGTGAACCGTGGACCCCGGTCCAATTTCCTTTATATTGCTATCACCATTTTACTATTACTCGTACTGTTTACTTTCTCGCATACTACTATTGCTTTCCACTCGATACGCTCATACCTTTGTTTACAGCAAACCGGTGAGATTGACAACCTCATCGTAAGTTGGGAGCAAAGTACTTGGTTGTGTTGTGTGCAGGTTCCATGTTTCTACTAGTTGAAGATGCGCTAACAAGTATCGTTAACGGCGCCCGTGTTGGAGTGTCACTAAGCTAGCAAGCATCAGCTTCTGGAGTTTGACCTTTTCCTGGACTGACAAACCTCGGTTTCTTACTGAGAGAAAATTTGCTACTGTACTCATCATACCTTCCTCTTGGGGTTCCCAACTGGGTGGTCATCCTGCCCGCATCAAGCTAATTTTCTAGCGCCGTTGCCGGGGAAAAAGAAGACTTCTGCAAGGGGAGTTTCGCACGCACATCCTTTACTTTGTTTATTGTTTTGCTTTACTTTATTTTTGCTTGCATCGTTTTTATCAAAAATACAAAAAAATTAGTTTCCTTTATAGTTGTTATTTCGTTACCTTAGTTCATTATGTTGTTCCGTAAGTATGTTTTGGAGGACCTCTCAGTAGGTAGTGGTTCTATTATTGGGAAAAGTAATATTGAGGAGTTCTTTAATCATATTAGCATGCATAAAGATGTTGAGGATAAATCTTTGGCTGAGCTTGCTCCTAGTTATGAAGTTGCTCCTGCTTATTTAGTTCACATGTTGGAAGCTAGGTTTGCTAGCCTTAATCCTTTTATGCAATACATGTTTCTTAAGCTTCATAATATTGAAGACTCCGAAAAGAAAGATTTTATCTTGGAGACTTTGCGTAGAGAATTTAGAGATGTTGTTATTGAAGCTAGGAAAGTTTTTAAGTGTTTTAATATGCTTGGTTCTTCTGTTAATGTTGTTGATACAACCAAAGAAGAAACCAAAGTACCAATACCTAGCAAACTCTTGGGATTGCATGATGCTTTGGAAAATAATTTTGATTGGATCTGTCCTAAAAATCTTTTTAGTGATTTGAGTGAACCAAAGCGTGCTCACAAGGGGTCTTCAAAAACTTATGTGGATGCAATACAATGCCTTATTGAAAAGACCTCTGAAATGGATTTTAATGCCTCTTTTGAAAATACTTGATTTGCACTTTCTGCGCCTAGCTCAAAGGCGTTAAAGAAAAGCACTCTTGGGAGATAACCCATTGTTTTACTTTGAGTTATTTTTATTTTATTTGAGTCTTGGAAGTTATTACTACTGTAATAACCGCTCTTTATCCTTTTTATTTCGTTTTTGTGCCAAGAGAAGCCTCTAATTTGAGTGAGGTAAGATTTGGGGATGTTGCTGTCCTAAAACAGATTTCGGTGCTGCACCGTAAAAATTCGTGAAAATTCTCAGAATATCTTTTTGACCTGCGACTTCTTGTACATATGCCCCAGGTGATATCCAAACTTTCATTAGTTATATACTTTTTTATTTGAGTAACAGAAAACCCTCGAAAAAATCGACCTTTGTCAGCTATTCTGTTTTGACAGATTTCTGCCACTATTTGTGTTTGCCTCTTTATCGCTTTCTTTTTGAGTTCTTTTGATCACAGAACTTTTGGGGAAGTTGCTACAGTAGTATATGCTTTATATGTGGTGGTTTTGAGTTGAAATCTGAAGCAAAAAGGGGTTGATTCATTATTATGCTTACACTAATGTTGCTAATAGAATTGTGTTTAGTTTTGTATGAAGGAAGTTTTCAAGTGTAGGGATTAGAGAATAATGAGATGAGTTGAAGAATGGACAAAAGCTCAAGCTTGGGGATGCCAATGTCACCCCAAGAAATATCCAAGAGGTACAAGCGTCAAAGCTTGGGGATGCCCCCGAGGCACCCCTTCTTCATCGGCAAAAATCAGGTCACCTTTCAACACACTATATTTTTATTACTTCATGCACTATGCATTTTTCTTGGAGCGTCTTGTTTTAGTTTTCAGTTTTGTTTTGTTTTGTTTTGTTTGCTGCAATAAATGGTTGGACCCCAACAAATTTCTTTTGGAGAAGTTGCCTTGCTTTTCATTTGCCAAGAACACTCCGTTTTTCACTCTTATCGTTCAACGAGTGTTCTTCTTTTTCTAGAACTGCGTTTAGTTTTCATTTTTCGCCTTGATTTTTGTTCAGATCTTCTTATATCTTTGCATCAAGGTGTATTTTGACCTCTGGTCCATGTTGGTTCTCATCAAAAGAGTTGTTTTAAAAAGGTTCAAATGGTGTTAGAAAAGAGAAAAAAATTAATGCAAAAAAGTGGTACAAAAAGGAGCTTGTTTAGACTGCGGCTTAGACTTTTGCATGTCGTGCTTGATATCTTTTTGATAGTATGCTTAGTGGTTTTGCTGTAGCATGACTTGTCTCAAATGACTGAGATTGCTTAATGAGCCTTTGAAAAATCATGCGTTGTTTTTATTATTTGGAAGCATTATTTTGGTTTTCTCCTTTGATGCTTTATTTGGGTTGACTTGGCGCATGCTTACACATGTTTGACTCATACAAAGTCACCATAAGCCTCTATGATCATTTAGTTTTTGACTTTTGATGCCATCTTATGCTTCTTTTAATGTTGCTTTGTCGCTTTGCATGATTCTGGCCATTATTGCTCTCTTAGTTGGTCGCTCCCAGTCTTTTGCTAGCCCTCATTTTGTACTGAGTATGAGCTCTACTCGTGCATCCAACTCCTATAAACCAAGTTTGCCATTGTGTCCACTATAAATTCCTATGCATGGTATTTATAAGCCATTCCAAGTAAATTTCCATGTGCTACCTTTGAAAAAACCTTCAAAACAGTTCTCGTTTTGTGACACTGTTTTTAGCTCATGGGGACGTAGTGGTCGGATTTACTATCTTCCATATTGTTTATTCCAAAAAAAGGAAAAAAGAAAAGAAAAAAAGGGGCACTCCTCCATGGTATGTGAATGTTGGTGGGCACCCGATGGAATTGGTTAGCCATGGTTTGAGAAAGGAAAAAAGGTGGGGAGGAGTGCCAAGCTTTATAAAAGAGCACAAAAGTGCCAATCTCTCTCAAAAACCTGCTTCATTTTTGTATGGAAGATAGTAAGAACCCCATTGCCAGTCGTTGACAAAGACAACCACCTCTCAAAACCCAATTTTTATCTCTCTGTTTTACAAATGAAAAGCTCTAGCACATATTTAATCATTGATTCCCTCTGCGAAGGGCCTTTCTTTTACTTTTATGTTGAGTCACCACCTTCTATCTTTATGCACCGTCTAAGAGAGCATAGTTGTCATTCTGAGTTTAATGTGCATAGTCCCAGATTTTATCATTGATTGATTCATGATTTTGGTTTCACTTGTTCTTAAATTATTTGTATCTAGTCGCCCTCTTAAACTTGAAGGTGTTCTATGCATTTATGTTTTGCTCTCTCATGAAGGACAAGCTGAAAACCATTTGTATGTTTTTCCATATGATTTGAACACACGTTTGACTTTCATTTTTTTATTTTCATGATCTTTTGTTTGTGTTCTTTTTCATGTTATAACATGGTTGCTAAGTTTCTTCTATCAAGATTATGTCTTTCATGCCCATGTTTTAAGTTCTTTTGATCCCAGCACTCAATGCTTTACATAGATGATCAAGATTGTGTAGGTGCATGTCACCTCAAAAATTATTTCTTTTGTTATCGCTTACCTACTCGAGGACGAGCAGGAGTTAAGCTTGGGGATGCTGATACGTCTCAAACGTATCTATATTTTTTGATGCTCCATGCTTGTTCTTACTCCATTTGCTTTGTGTCTTGTTACACTTCGTGGCGTTTTTATGCATTTTCCGGAACTAACCTATTAACAAGATGCCATAGTGCCAGTTCCCTATTTTCTGCTTTTTTTGTGTTTCAAAAAAGTTACACAGGAAATATTCTCGGAATTGGACAAAACAAAAGCCGAACATCCAGAAATTTACCAAAGCTTCCAGAAGTCCGAAGAGGAGACGGAGAGGGGCCACGGGCCAGCCACACAGTAGGGCAGCGTGGCCCAGCCCCTGGCCGCGTCCCCTACATGTGTGACCGCCCTGGTCCACTTCTGACGCTGCCCCTTCACCTATAAACACCCCCCGACGGGAAAAACCTAAACACCCGATCAATTTTCTAGAAACACATCGCGATCCACCGCCGTCATCGACCCAAGATCGGGAGGGTCCAGAAGCTCTTCCCGGCACCCTGTCGGAGAGGGGAATAGCCACCAGAGGTCTTCTTCATCGCCATGCTTGCCTCCGGCGCGATGAGTGAGTAGTCTACCTTGGACTATGGGTCCATAGTAGTAGCTAGATGGTTGTCTTCTCCACCATGTGCTTCATGTTTAGATCTCGTGAGCCGTCTTACATGATCGAGATCACCGTTATGTAATTCTACATGTTGTGTTTGTTGGTATCCGATGAATATTGGTGTTATGTTGAGTTGATGTGCTGAATCATATATCTTATGTTATTTCTATGTTGTTTATGATCTTGCATGCTCTCCATTGTTAGTAGCTATCTTGGCCAAGTAGATACTAGTGACTCCAAGAGGGGGTATTTATGCTCGATAGTTGGGTTCATGCCTCTATTTAAGCTGGGGGAGTGACAGAAACCTCTAAGGTTGTAGATGTGTTGTTGCCACTAGGGAGAAAACAACATTCTTGTGTCTAAGGACATTCATTTTGTTTACATTACACACTTTGCTTAATGCAGTTATCTGTTGTTCGCAACTTAATACTCATGGGGTGTTCGGATGATATCCCCGTGAGTGGATTATTAGTCATAGATGCAGTTGGATGGCGGTCTATGTATTTTGTTGTAATGCCCAGAGTAAATCTCATAGTGATCCTCACGACATATGCACGTTATCTTTATTCTATCAATTGCCCAACTATAATTTGTTTACCCAGCTTGTTGTTATTTATCTTATGGAGAGACACCACTAGTGAACTGTGGACCCCGGTCCAATTTCCTTTATATTGCTATCACCGTTTTACTATTACTCGTACTATTTACTTTCTCGCATACTACTATTGCTTTCCACTCGATGTGCTCATACCTTTGTTTACAACAAACCGGTGAGATTGACAACCTCATCGTAAGTTGGGAGCAAAGTACTTGGTTGTGTTGTGTGCAGGTTCCACGTTGCTACTAGTTGAAGACGCGTTAACAAGTATCGTTAACGGCGCCCTTGTTGGAGTATCACTAAGCTAGCAAGCATCACCTTCTGGAGTTTGGCCTTTTCTTGGACTGACAAACCTCGGTTTCTTACTGAGGGAAAATTTGCAACTGTACTCATCATACCTTCCTCTTGGGGTTCCCAACTGGGTGGTCATCCTGCCTGCATCAGTCGCCACCTCGGCATCCGAATCTCCCCCGACCCAACACCCCAAACCAAACAAAGAAATGCCGACCAGAGTGCGGCCGACGATGTCTACCCGCAACACCACAAAAAAGGCACGCTTTGGCCGACGAGATCCGGTGATCTTGTGGGCAAAGAGCCGTGGAAAACTGATCGAAGACCAAGAAATGGAAGTGAGAAATCGGAAGAGAGAGCCGAGAACCAGCGCACGTGGACCCTCGGTGTCGGCGGTGGGTGCCAACCACTCCCAACCCTAGCCTTTGCTTGACCATGGTCACTCTGACCAGATCCAACCTGCCTTGAAGCACTTCCTAGCTCAATCTGCTACTTGGAAGACCTAGTGTCACCTCAGTCGACCGGAAGGTGTCGGAGGATGCCAGATCTATGCCGCCTAGCACTAGGCAAAGCCGTCCCTTCACTGGAGCTTGAGGGCCGAGCTCGGGCGCACAGCCCACGGGAACCGCGAGCAGCGCTCGGAGACACCTCATCGCTGCCGTCCTCAGAGGTTACGCGGGCTTGGCCGCCAGTCAGCTCAGGCGGCGGCGAGGGGGAAGGGAAGGTGGGGTGGGGCGATGTGGCGGCTAGGGTTTTCAGCAACTGAGTTACCCTGAGAGGAGCGACACGGGGGCCGAGCTAATGAGGACCGCTCGGTGGTTTCAAATACAATACTGATACTACGAACAGAAATAGAGAATTCTCAAAAGAGCCTATCTCAACCACTCTCTTAAAATCAACTGAATGGAGATTCTGAGATGAAAACATTTGGGGGTGCCAACTAAGGGTAAGAACACATTATATTTTAGGCTGAGACCTTATTGAATCATTTTCCTTTTTCTTCTAAAGTTCTATGCATTTGATCGGAACTATGTGTACATTTGGAGGTGAAGAAGTGTCTCCTGTGTCGCTTGCGTAGGCGATTCCGGGGGCGACCAAATCCTATAAAAAAGGCACTATTGTTAGCCGCCGAACGCGCCACCGGTGCTGGCGGCGCCCAGTGATACGTCTCAAACATATCTATAATTTTTGATGCTCCATGCTTGTTTATACACCATTTGTTTTGTGTTTTGTTAAACTTCGTGGCGTTTTTATAAATATTCCGGAACTAACCTACTAACGAGATGCCACAGTGCCAGTTCCCTGTTTTCTGTTGTTTTTGTGTTTCAGAAAAGCTACACAGGAAATATTCTCGGAATCAGACGAAACAAAAGCCGAACCTCCTATTTTTACCGAAGCTTCACGAAGTCCGAAGATGAGATGGAGAGGGGCCAGGGGCCGGCCACACCCTAGGGTGGAGCGGCCTAGGCCTGGCCCATGCCACCAGGGGGTGAGCCGCCCTGGTCCACCTCCTGATGCCGCCCTTCCGCCTATATATTCCCCTTGACGGGAAAAACCTAAAGACCCGATCAATTTTCCACGAAACCTACTACAAGCCGCCGCCATCGTCGATGCGAGATCGGGAGGGTCTAGAAGCTCTTCCCGGCACCCTGCCGGAGAGGGGAATCCCTGCCAGAGGCCTTCTTCATCACCATGGTCACCTTTGGAGTGATGTGTGAGTAGTCTACCTTGGACTACGGGTCCATAGCAGTAGCTAGATGGTCGTCTCCTCCACCATGTGCTTCATGTTTAGATCTTGTGAGCTACCTTATATGATCAATATCATCTTTTTGTAATTCTACATGTTGTGTTTGTTGGGATCCGATGAGTATTGGTACTATGTCAAGTTGATGTGCTGAATTATTATCTTTATGTTATCTCTATGTTGTTTATGATCTTGCATGCTCTCCATTGCTAGTAGATATCTTGGCCGAGTAGATGCTAGTGACTCCAAGAGGGAGTATTTATGCTCGATAGTTGGGTTCATGCCTCTAGTAATCTGGGGGAGTGACATAAACCTCTAAGGTTGTAGATGTGCTGTTGCCACTAGGGAGAAAACAACATTCTTGTGTTCAAGGACATTTGCATTGTTTACATTATGCACTTTGCTTAAGGCGATAATCTGTTGTTCGCAACTTAATACTCGATGGTTGCTCGGACGACATCCGGAGGGTGGATTATTAGTCATAGATGCAGTTGGATTACGGTCTATGTATTTTGTCGTAATGCCTAGAGTGAATCTCATAGTGATCCTCATGACATATGTACGCTATCTTTATTCTATCAATTGCCCAACTATAATTTGTTTACCCAGCATGTTGTTATTTATCTTATGGACAGACACCACTAGTGAACTGTGAACCCCGGTCCAAATTCCTTTACATTGCTATTACCGTTTACTATTTACTCGCATTATTTACTTTCTTGCATACTATTACCTTTTACCACTCGATACGCTTAATCCTTTGTTTACAGCAAACCGGTGAGATTGACGACTTCATCGTAAGTTGGGGCAAAGTACTTGGTTGTGTTGTGTGCAGGTTCCACGTTGCTGCTGGTGAAAAGCTACACGCCGACAAGCAGTTATTTGGCGCCATTTTTCCGGAGTGTCGCAAAGCTAGCGGGCATCAACCTTCGGAAGTGTGGTTCTTTCTCCTACTGGTTCGATTACCTTGGTTTCACAACTGATGGAAATCTTGCTGCTGTGCTCATCATACCTTCCTCTTGGGGTTCCCAATGGGGTGTAATCTACACGCCATCAAGCATTTTTTCTAGCGCCGTTGCCGGGGAGAAAGAAGATTTCTGCAAGGGGAGTCTCTCACTTCCAATCTTTTATTTTGTTATTGTTTTGCTTTACTTTATTTTTGCTTGCATCATTTTATCAAAAATACAAAAAAATTAGTTCCTTTATAGTTGTTACTTTTACTTGCTTGCTTTTAGTTTTGCTAGAATGGGTACTCCCGAGAACACCAAGTTGTGTGATTTTACTAGAACCAAAAACAATGATTTTATCTGCACTCCTATTGTGCCACCTGCTCCTGAGGCAAATTTTTATGAGATCAAACCTGCTTTGTTGAATCTTGTTATGAAAGAGCAGTTTTCTGATGCCAGTTCTGATGATGATGCAGCTTATCTCAACAATTTTGTTGAGCTATGTGAGATGCAAAAGTATAAGGATGTAGATGGTGCTATTATTAAGCTTAAGTTGTTTCCTTTCTCTTTAAGACGAAGAGCTAAGGATTGGTTGCTATCTTTGCCTAGAAATAGTATTGATTCGTGGGATAAGTGTAAGGATGCTTTTATTGGAAAATATTTGTAGCGTACCTGTGCTTTATTTGTGCTAGTCCCGGATCAACTGCTAGCACACACAGTACAAGATGAAATATCAAGAATACAAAGGTCTTTATTACAACGCTTGATTCACAAATAGAATGGTTCTTTTACAACTCAAAGGGCACAAGCCACAAATTATTACAAATCAAGGGAAATGACTAAGTAAATAAACTGCAAGTCTTCTTTCTCCTTAGATCCACAGGCAGATCTGTTGGACGAAGACTTGTGACCAAGGCGCAGCAATCTTCAATCTTCATAGTAGTAACCTGCAACATAATATGTTGCAGCCACAGAGGGTCAATACTTTGAATGTATTGGCAAGATGTCACTTTGGTGGACTCAATGGCACCTACACTTATATGCTATTTGGCCAGGTGGAGTTTGACTTTGCAAAAGCAAGCTTCAATCCAATCTTCTGTAAAATACAAGTTTTTCTTTAGCAAAAATTTTGTTTAAGAGAAAATCTTTTCTACCCAAGTTTACCCATCAAGTTTTAACTTAAAGAAATTGGGATGAGGAGATTCTTGAATAACTTCAATACCATGTCACTCAATTTGTCCATAACCGGGGACTCGGCTAAGTACTTAGTTTTTAACACTCTGCCGAGGTTGTGCACTTTTCCCACAAGACTTAATCATTCCTTTTTCCCATGAAGCTCATTTTGCATCTAATGGGCAGGTGGAGACCAAGACGAGATCTTTCAGAAGCTATTTTGCTAAGTGTTTGACACTCCTTAACAATTTAGAAAACCCCATCAATCTTTAAGTCCTTGACTTAGTCATTCTCTCCATCCATATCAAGCCAACCTCATGCCACAATCTTTTGTCCCTATATCACTAAGACAAATCAAGACTAAGCTAAAACAAATAAACACTTTTGTTGTCTTGTTTGATTATGTTGTCTTGAATGGTGTGTTTATGTTGTGTTACTTTCTATCTTATAGTTGTACGGAGAGCTGCATGTGTTGACTAAGAGAAGTATAAATCTTCAGAAAATTCTAAGGCAAGTGTCACCCTTGTTCATAAAATTCCCAATGTTTTACATTGCATGTAGTGTCTCTCTTGTTTTAATAATATGCATGTGTAGATAGTTATGCTTGCTATCTCCTATTTAGGATACCCCTGATTACCCTGTTAGAAGAAACACCATAAGTGTAGATTGCATAGTTGTGCTATAGAATTCGTGGTTGGGATTCCACATGTTCTTTTATTAAGTTTGAAAACTATGTTTTGCAAAAACTAAGAAAACAACTAAGTTAATGAAACACCTGGGTGGAAATTGGTAAGATGGATTTATGTTGAGTGGTTACACCGGAGCCATCTCTATGGCGGTCGTGTGTATCTCACTTGTGGACGGCCACCCAGGAACAAAGAGATTGCAGACGTTCAAGTCGTGAAGCTTCCAGTGCAACCACGAGTCATATGGGCTCTGTCTTGACTAACTAAGTTGCGAGAACTCAGCCAGACGGACAAAGGGTGGTAGTGATTTGTAGGATGGAGCGCGTCCGGGTTGGTCTGAGGGATTGCTTCTGAAAAGTCTCGTCTTAGTCTTCACTTGGCCATTTGAGCAAAATGAGCATCATGGCAAAAGTGGTTGACTGAGTCTTGTGGGAAAAGTGCACCACCTCTGCAGAGGGTTAAAACTAAGTACTTAGCCGTGTCCCCGGTTATGGACAATTTTGTGCGACATGATTTTGAAGCTGTTCAAGGATCTCCTCATCCCAACTTCTTTAAATTAAAACTTGAGTGGTTAACAAGGGATTGTTGTGTGATCATAATTATGTACACCTGGTGGATTCCTGTATGTGCATAATTAACTAGGAGCACCTGTTGGATTCCAGTGTGTCCAATAGTGTTTTTAAAAGAGAAATGAGATCTTTTGAAAAGTAGGATAAACAATTGCTTTTCTGCAAGCTTAGCCTGAAGATCCACTTAGCCAAATGTTCATGTTAGGATTCCATTTGAGTCCTCCAAAAAGTGACATCTTGCCAATACAATTCAAATATATTGACCCTTTGTGGCTGCAATGTTTCATGTTGCAGGTTTTGACGATAAGAAAGGTACGATAGGGTTACGAGTCTATCCGCAGCATGTTCGCCTGTGGCACATGAAGAAGAAGGACTCCATGCTATTTATGATTTTTTTGTAAACTTGATAGCCCTATGCTATGAGCATTGTAAAGTTTGTTTATGTAATTATGGGATCATGCGATGTAATAAAATGACCTTTGTTTCTTGATATTATATCTTAAACTGTGTGTGCTAGTGTTTGATCTAGGGACTAGCACTGAAAAGCACAGGGATCGTCATCTTTAAAAAGTGAGGTCACTACAGATGGTATCAGAGCATTGTGTTGCCCTTAGGTTCGTGACCCTAGGATTGGACAAAACCCCCTTAGAAATATAGGAGTTGCTTTTATTTCTAAGTTAAAAATTTACAAACTTATTACCTCGTAAACTCTTCCCTTAGTCATTTTTGCCTCTACTTCTCTCCATTTCAACTCAAAGATGAAGAGCTTCAACTTCAACACCTCAAAGGACTTCAAGATCCACCCACCTCTATCGCCAAAGGAAGAAAACTGAAGAAGTCTAGAAGAAAGAGTCTATGCATCAATAGTTCTAGGACTTAGAAATTCTTATGAAGGATCATGATAGCAATATGACCAACGAACTATTTAGCAAATGATGAGCCAGATGCTGTCTATGGTACGTTTCAGCTTAATGACTTTTCAGCACTTGTTCTTTTTGATACTGGTGCATCTCATTCATTCATCTCAAGGACATTTGTGGATAAAAATAAAATACCAACCAGAACCATAGACAGACCAATTAAGGCAAGTTCTCCGGGAGGGGAGTTAGTAGCAGCCTTTGGGTGTCGAGATCTGACCCTAGGAATCGAGAAGTACCAATTTCCCGCTCATCTCATAGTTCTGGAGTCTCAAGGACTAGATGTCATCCTAGGCATGGATTGGATGACCGCTTTTGAAGGAGTCATAGATTGTGCAAACAAAATCATCACCCTCACAACCCCCGAAAAGAAACGCATTTGTTTCAAATCAACCTTCGAGCTTAAAGGGTCTAAGGTTAATTCTCTTAAGGGGGTTAGCATTGATGAAGTGCCAGTTGTGAAGGAGTATCCTGATGTGTTTCCGAAAGAACTACCAAAAATGCCACCAGATAGAGATGTCGAGTTTATCATTGACTTACTACCAGGAACAGGAACCATAGCAAAAAGGCCATACAAGATGGACATAGAAGAATTAAAAGAATTAAAGAAGCGGCTCAAGGAGCAGTTGGACAAAGGTTTTATCCAACAAAGCTCATCATCATGGGGAACCCCTGTTTTCCTTGTGGAGAAGAAAGACTCTAGCAAGATATTGGTTATGGACTACCGTTCGCTGAACGAAGTGACAATCAAGAACAAATACCCATTGCCCAACATCAACGACCTGTTCGACCAACTGAAAGGGGCAAAAGTATTCTCCAAGATTGATCTCCGATCAGGATATTTCCAACTGAAGATCCGAGAACAAGACATACCCAAGATAGCTTTTACCACCAGATATGGTCTATATGAGTATACCCTCATGTCCTTTGGACTAACAAATGCCCCGGCATACTTCATGACAATGATGAACAAGGTGTTCATGGAGTACTTGGATAAATTCGTTGTGGTATTCATTGATGACATCCTGATTTACTCCGAGGATAACAAGGAACATGAGAAGCATTTATGCTTAATCATGGAGAAGCTCAGGGAGCATAAGTTGTATGCAAAGTTTAGCAAGTGTGAGTTCTGGCTGAACAAGGTGAGATTTCTTGGACATATAGTTTCCGCAGAAGGAGTCGCGGTGGATCCAAGCAAGGTAGCATCCGTTACTGAATGGGAGTCACCCAAAAATGCGGGAGACATCCGGAGTTTCTTAGGCCTTGCGGGATACTATCGGAGATTCATTGAGAATTTCTCCAAGATCGCCAAGCCAATGACTGAACTATTAAAGAGAAGACAAGAAGATGAAGGAAAAGAAGAATGTTGAAGAGAAGACAAGAAGATGAAGGAATAGAAGAATGTTGAAGAGAAGACAAGAAGATGAAGGAAAAGAAGAATGTTGAAGAGAAGACAAGGAGATGAAGGAAAACAAGAAGATCAAGAGAAGAGAGCCCAAGTCAAGAAGATGAAAGTGACAAACCTCACCACTTAGAAATTTATCCATCCAAACTTCTCAAACCAAGCCTAAGAATCTTCTTAAGCTATTTTGCTAAGACACTCCTTAACAATTTAGAAAACCCCATCAATCTTTAAGTCCTTGACTTAGTCATTCTCTCCATCCATATCAAGCCAACCTCATGCCACAATCTTTTGTCCTTATATCACTAAGACAAATCAAGACTAAGCTAAAACAAATAAACACTTTTGTTGTCTTGTTTGATTATGTTGTCTTGAATGGTGTGTTTATGTTGTGTTACTTTCTATCTTATAGTTGTACGGAGAGCTACATGTGTTGACTAAGAGAAGTACAAATCTTTAGAAAATTCTAAGGCAAGTGTCACCCTTGTTGATAAAATTCCCAATGTTTTACATTGCATGTAATGTTTTTCTTCTTTTAATAATATGCATGTGTAGATAGTTATGCTTGCTATTTCCTATTTTGGATACCCCTGATTACCCTGTTAGAAGAAACACCGTAAGTGTAGATTGCATAGTTGTGCTATAGAATTCGTGGTTGGGATTCCACATGTTCTTTTATTAAGTTTGAAAACTATGTTTTGCCAAAACTAAGAAAACAACTAAGTTAATGAAACACCTGGGTGGAAATTGGTAAGATGGATTTATGTTGAGTGGTTACACCGGAGCCATCTCTATGGCGGTCGTGTGTATCTCACTTGTGGATGGCCACCCAGGAACAAAGAGATTGGAGACGTTCAAGTCGTGAAGCTTCCAGTGCAACCACGAGTCATATGGGCTCTATCTTGACTAACTAAGTTGCGAGAACTCAGCCAGACGGACAGAGGGTGGTAGTGATTTGTAGGATGGAGCGCGTCCGGGTTGGTCTGAGGGATTGCTTCTGAAAAGTCTCGTCTTAGTCTTCACTTGGCCATTTGAGCAAAATGAGCATCATGACAAAAGAGGTTGACTGAGTCTTGTGGGAAAAGTGCACCACCTCTGTAGAGGGTTAAAACTAAGTACTTAGCCGTGTCCCCGGTTACGGACAATTTTGAGCAACATGATTTTGAAGCTGTTCAAGGATCTCCTCATCCCAACTTCTTTAAATTAAAACTTGAGTGGTTAACAAGGGATTGTTGTGTGATCCTAATTATGTACACCTGGTGGATTCCTGTGTGTGCATAATTAACTAGGAGCACCTGGTGGATTCCAGTGTGTCCAATAGTGTTTTTAAAAGAGAAATGAGATCTTTTGAAAAGCAGGAATAACAATTGCTTTTCTGCAAGCTTAGCCTGAAGATCCACTTAGCCAAATGTTCATGTTAGGATTCCATTTGAGTCCTCCAAAAAGTGACATCTTGCCAATACAATTAAAATGTATTGACCCTTTGTGGCTGCAATGTTTCATGTTGCAGGTTTTGACGATAAGAAAGGTACGACAGGGTTACGAGTCTATCCGTAGCATGTTCGCCTGTGGCACATGAAGAAGAAGGACTCCATGCTATTTATGATTTTGTTGTAAACTCCGATAGCTCTATGCTATGAGAATTGTAAAGTTTGTTTATGTAATTGCTGGATCATGCGATGTAATAAAATGACCTTTGTTTCTTGATATTACATCTTAAACTGTGTGTGCTAGCGTTTGATCCAGGGACTAGCACTAAAAAGCACAAGGATCGTCATCTTTAAAAGGTGAGGTCACTACAGATGGTATCAGAGCATTGTGTTGCCCTTAGGTTCATGACCCTAGGATTGGACAAAACCCCCTTAGAAATATAGGAGTTGCTTCTATTTCTAAGTTAAAAATTTACGCACTTATTACCTCGTAAACTCTTCCCTTAGTCATTTTTGCCTCTACTTCTCTCCATTTCAACTCAAAGATGAAGAGCTTCAACTTCAACACCTCAAAGGACTTCAAGATCCACCCACCTCTATCACCAAAGGAAGCAAACTGAAGAAGTCTAGAAGAAAGAGTCTATGCATCAATAGTTCTAGGACTTAGAAATTCTTATGAAGGATCATGATAGCAATATGACCAACAAACTATTTAGCAAATGATGAGCTAGATGTTGTCTATGGTACGTTTCAGCTTAATGACTTTTCAGCACTTGTTTTTTTTATACTGGTGCATCTCATTCATTCATCTCAAGGACATTTGTGGATAAAAATAAAATACCAACCAGAACCATAGACAGACCAATTATGGCAAGTTCTCTGGGAGGGGAGTTAGTAGTAGCCTTTGGGTGTCGAGATCTGACCCTAGGAATCGGGAAGTACCAATTTCCTGCTCATCTCATAGTTTTGGAGTCTCAAGAAGTGAGCCTAGCTCACTTGGTTAGGGAAGTGGATGTACAACCCAGCCACCTAGGTTCAAGTCTCCAAAGACGCGAATTTGGGTTCTTATTTTAAAAAAAAGAACGCTGTAGGGGCTTCCCCTACCGCATTTCCTTTCAAAAAAAAGGACTAGATGTCATCCTAGGCATGGATTGGATGACCGCTTTTGAAGGAGTCATAGATTGTGCAAACAAAATCATCACCCTCACAACCCCCAAAAAGAAACGCATTCGCTTCAAATTAACCTTCGAGCTTAAAGCGTCTAAGGTTAATTCTCTTAAGGGGTTAGCACGGATGAAGTGCCAGTTATGAAGGAGTATCCTGATGTGTTTCCGGAAGAACTACCAGGAATGCCACCAGATAGAGATGTCGAGTTTATCATTGACTTACTGCCAGGAATAGGACCCATAGCAAAAAGGCCATACAAGATGGACATAGAAGAATTAAAAGAATTAAAGAAGCAGCTCAAGGAGCAGTTGGACAAAGGTTTTATCCAACAAAGCTCATCATCATGGGGAGCCCCTGTTTTGTTTGTGGAGAAGAAAGACTCTAGCAAGAGATTGGTTATGGCCTACTGTTCGCTGAACGAAGTGACAATCAAGAACAAATACCCATTGCCCAACATCAATGACCTGTTCGACCAACTGAAAGGGGCAAAAGTATTCTCCAAGATTGATCTCCGATCAGGATATTTCCAACTGAAGATCCGAGAACAAGACATACCCAAGACAGCTTTTACCACCATATATGGTCTATATGAGTATACCGTCATGTCCTTTGGACTAACAAATGCCCCGGCGTACTTCATGACCATGATGAACAAGGTGTTCATGGAGTACTTGGATAAATTCGTTGTGGTATTCATTGATGACATCCTGATTTACTCCAAGGATAACAAAGAACATGAGAAGCATTTACGCTTAATCACGGAGAAGCTCAGGGAGCATAAACTGTATGCAAAGTTTAGCAAGTGTGAGTTCTGGCTGAACAAGGTGGGATTTCTTAGACATATAGTTTCCGCAGAAGGAGTCGCGGTGGATCCAAGCAAGGTAGCATCCGTTACTGAATGGGAGTCACCCAAAAATGCGGGAGACATCCGGAGTTTCTTAGGCCTTGTGGGATACTATCGGAGATTCATTGAGAATTTCTCCAAGATCGCCAAGCCAATGACTGAACTATTGAAGAGAAGACAAGAAGATGAAGGAAAAGAAGAATGTTGAAGAGAAGACAAGAAGATGAAGGAATAGAAGAATGTTGAAGAGAAGACAAGGAGATGAAGGAAAACAAGAAGATCAAGAGAAGAGAGCCCAAGTCAAGAAGATGAAAGTGACAAACCTCACCACTTAGAAATTTATCCATCCAAACTTCTCAAACCAAGCCTAAGAATCTTCTTAAGATATTTTGCTAAGTGTTTGACACTCCTTAACAATTTAGAAAACCCCATCAATCTTTAAGTCCTTGACTTAGTCATTCTCTCCATCCATATCAAGCCAACCTCATGCCACAATCTTTTGTCCCTATATCACTAAGACAAATCAAGACTAAGCTAAAACAAATAAACACTTTTGTTGTCTTGTTTGATTATGTTGTCTTGAATGGTGTGTTTATGTTGTGTTACTTTCTATCTTATAGTTGTACGGAGAGCTACATGTGTTGACTAAGAGAAGTACAACTTTTCATAAAATTCTAAGGCAAGTGTCACCCTTGTTCATAAAATTCCCAATGTTTTACATTGCATGTAGTGTTTCTCTTCTTTTAATAATATGCATGTGTAGATAGTTATGCTTGCTATCTCCTATTTTGGATACTCCTGATTACCCTGTTAGAAGAAACACCGTAAGTGTAGATTGCATAGTTGTGCTATAGAATTCGTGGTTGGGATTCCACATGTTCTTTTATTAAGTTTGAAAACTATGTTTTGCAAAAACTAAGAAAACAACTAAGTTAATGAAACACCTGGGTGGAAATTGGTAAGATGGATTTATGTTGAGTGGTTACACCAGAGCCATCTCTATGGCGGTCGTGTGTATCTCACTTGTGGACGGCCACCCAGGAACAAAGAGATTGGAGACGTTCAAGTCGTGAAGCTTCCAGTGCAAGCACGAGTCATATGGGCTCTATCTTGACTAACTAAGTTGCGAGAACTCAGCCAGACGGACAGAGGGTGGTAGTGATTTGTAGGATGGAGCGTGTCCGGGTTGGTCTGAGGGATTGCTTCTGAAAAGTCTCGTCTTAGTCTTCACTTGGCCATTTGAGCAAAATGAGCATCATGGCAAAAGTGGTTGACTGAGTCTTGTGGGAAAAGTGCACCACCTCTGCAGAGGGTTAAAACTAAGTACTTAGCCGTGTCCCCGGTTACGGACAATTTTGAGCGACATGATTTTGAAGCTGTTCAAGGATCTCTGTAACAACTCAGAAATTGTAATCCACTTCTTATTAAATAAAGTGCCAAATTTTGGACCCAGATAAAACTTTTTATCTATTATTTCATGCATACATGTATTTTCTATTATATGTCTTTTATGATTTCATGTGTGTTATTTTTGGTTGAGCATTGGTTAGTTAATTCTAAGGGAACCAACAGAAACAATTGAGAAGAATATTAGGAACCAAAGAAACCAGAAACAAAAATATCAAAGAAAAAGAGAAGAATAGGATGATCTAGGAAATCTGTTTGACTACCCTACTTTGAGCCCTTGGATTAAGAAATCTACAACTCACCTCAGTGTTTGGCCAGCTAGTTGAGCTTCACCAAGTCACATATAAACTCAACCAAGAAGTTGCTACTCAAAATTCAAATCAGAACATCACTCAAACATCAATCAAACTTTGAATCTGAAACAGAGACTATAACAAAATTTGAAATAAGATTTCTGCAAAACTCAACATTTCTTTGTAACAAAAATATGACTGGAAACCTTGGCTCATATGCTGATCACCCAAAGTGGAAAATTTCAAAAATTCAAATTTCAAACTCTTGCGGGCATTTCGTCGAACACTGGCAGGCAAGAATCAAAGCAAATCAAGTTCACTGGTGCTACACTGTTCTTGCTCGCTCCAGCACTGTCGCCATGCTTCTGGACGGTGCCACGGTCGAGCCAGCCCCCTCTGCCCCGACCCAAGCCATGGAAGAAGGAGGAGAAGAGGAGACAATACCCCGGGACCCCCCCTCTCTTCTTCCCAGCAACCTGCACATTGCCGACCGCTATGGATGCGCTAGAGCCGACCCACAACCCTCTGCGGCCGAGACCAACGCCCCCCAGCACGCGAGCGAGGTCGCCGTGCCCGGTGTTGCTCGATGCGCATCGCCAGGGCCCCCGAGCCGTCGAGCTTCTGGACGCCCTCGTCCTCGACGCTCCGCCCTATATAAACCCCCGCCGATCAAACGGAGAGACTCGCCCCGTCCCCAGCTACCTCCCAGACACGCTCGTTTAGCCCCGCTTGCTCTAGCTCGCCGTCGCCAGCTCTGCCGGCGAGGTACTGGACGCGGAGAGCGCCGTCGCGTTCGACCACCTGGGAGCAAGCCGCCACTAGGAATCGGAGGAGGAGTCACGCCGTAGCCGATCCCGCACGTCGCCGTCGAGTTCTGCATCCTCTCCGTCACGCCCTCGCCGTCGAACAGTCGTCTGTGCAACGCAGGTGAGCTCCTCCGTCGCCAACGAGCACGATGACTGGGAGCCATCGGATTTAGATCGCACGGTAGCATACCGATTCGGAGGCGTTATGTGACCTGACGGGTGGGACCCCCCTGTCAGGTTCTGTTTTATTCATTTCCCGCCCCGGAGCGAAGCGGTATGGGCCGGCCCGTTCGGGTTTCGTCTGAATGAGGCCCAGCTAGTTTAGATTCGGTCCGTTTCATTTTTATTTATTTCTCGCTCGATTTCGAATTAATTCAAATATGATTCAGATATGATTTTCAAACTAAAATTCCAAGAGATTTACAAATCCATTTTTAGCAAATGAATATGCGTTGAAAAGCTTGTAAGATACTCTACACTGTAGGACTGATTAGAATTCAATTTGATTGAGGAATAAAATGAGATATGAATAGTGTGACCATAGCTTTATTAACCCTAGACTATTTCTAGAAAATTGCTTAAACCTCCTAAAATCATGAAATTTAATTTGTGAACTCACCAATGACCTCCCTTACTGTTAGTCAACCCCAATCAACTCAAACCTTGTTAGTGTGACCAATTAGACCCTAACCCAATTATAGTTAGTAACATAAAATGATAGATTACTATTGCACACTTAGAACTAATTATTGCCCTCAATACCAATCCACTTAATCAAACCCTTCTCACTTGAACTAGTATTAGTACCCCCAAACTAATACCAATGCTTAGACAGTGAACAACATAGGACACTTAATCGAAACTCTAGTTTGCACACTTGATGAAAAACTTAGAAGCAAAACTTACAATCCCACACCATAAAATGCAACATGAATGCTATTGTTAGCAAACAAAGATGTGTGCTTGGTGTGTTGTTAGCATTGTGTAGTGATTGTGTGTTTTGTGTTTATTCGTTATTAGACGCTAGTATTGCCGAGGAGGATATTGGAGGGGATTATTATCAAGAAGAAGAAGAATACCCCGGACATTTTGCCAACCAAGGAAAGCCATCTTTTGATTCATACTCCCAATGCCTAGTTTTAATATTGCATTCTACTTGTTTTAAGTAAATTGCATGATTGAATTGCTAGAGTAGAATGATAGAAGTGTAGTGATGTCTTGTTTAGCAAGAGCATCAAGCTGAGTTTATCCAACTCTATTTAGTAGTCATCACTCAATGTAGTTGCTTAGTCGCTAATAATATTGAGGCCATCTATAAGGGGAACTCTATTTGAAAAGTGGTGACTTGAACTTGAAACTTGAATGGGAGATTGTTCCTACATAATGGCTTTATGAAAGAAATTAATCTTGACTAAGAACTATGAAATGTATTTCTCAATGACAACGAGTGATGTACTATGGGAGCCAACCATACCGTACGACCACATTACCCCTGAATGGGAAGGGGCTTATTCCTAGCTTGTTTATTTTAGTATGGGAGGTCTTGTTTCATCCTTTATAGAAGTATTCCATGCGTGGTTGCTTCCGAACCAAGTGGTCATTGGAAATTTTCCTTCCTGAAGATTTCCATCCGTCCGGCATCCCGGAGTGGGCAAAACTAGAGGCGCCGGAACGGGGAAATCCGTGTCTCGGGCTCTAGGGAAGGATCCCATACTAGAGTAGACAAGTGAAAGAGTTTGTTTGATTATCTGAACCCCGCATACTTGTGTATGACGATCCGTGGATTTCTCCCGGCAGATGTATCGAATCTTGTGGGTAAAGTGTACCCCTCTGCAGAGGTTTTCAAACTATTCGAATAGCCGAGTCCGTGGTTATGGACAGTTGGCAAGCTCTACTTGACTTTTGTCAAAGATAAAAATAACAATGGTGAAAGTGGTGAAGGATCGGAATTGAATTGGCTTGACTTGAACTTGTTGTTGACACACTTGAAGTTCCTCTTTAGTTTGAACTTAGAAAACTAAACCTCCTTTTCTACCAATGAACATTCTTGGGAAATAAAACTAGCTTTTGCAAATAAACTTAGTGCCTAGCCCACTATACCAAACTTGCATATCTACTTCATCATTTCATTTATAAGATGGTTTGCGAGTGCATCCAATGTACTCATGGCTGTGTCCCTGGCTATCAACTTGGCCAGACTATGGGGAAGAGTACCAGGAGGAAGGGTATGAAGAAGAGTACCAGAACTAAGCTCATCTCCATGAGTCGCCATTGCCTGTAGGGTGAAGGCATGGACCCGAAGACGTTATTTCCGCTGCTATATTGTGTTGTAATATGAACTTGGTCTTTATGACCATTGTATTTGAACCCTCGTATTGTAATGTCTATGGAACTGTTTACCAACTACGTTATGTATATCGCAACAATGGTTCTGGGATTGCGGTGGAATGCATAACGGGCACTTCGAATTTGTTATCAAATTTGAGGTCGTCACAAGTTGGTATCAGAGCCTAGGTTGACCATAGGAGACCTTAGTTAGAATGGGCGTTAAATGAAACCTTGATAAAAGCAAAGATATAAGTAATGGTTGCAAAATTGCTTAGTCTTTTCCCCTCTATTTACAAAGCTTTATACATGATTCAGTTTTTGTCTACTTAAAATTTTGCACACTTGAGTTGATCACTAACTTAATCTAATCTAAAATTTTGTAGATGGCCCCGATATTCATTGAGCACTACCAGTTGGGCCATGGTGGCAGCCTTTGTTTCGAGCGCGACCTCACCACCCTGACCTTGTTCCTGGATCGTTTGTATCCGGAGTTCAAGGGAGCCATGCTCAATGAGCACCCGGATGGAGAGCTACGGTGGCTTATCAGGGCCAGTTGCCGTGGCAAGAAGGGGAATTTAGGTTCTCCAAGGATCAAGTTTGAGCTTGTGGAGAACACTTGGGCCGATGGTTTGGTCCGAGCGATGCAGGAGATGCACGCCCGCTTGTGCGGACTGCATGTTGAGGAGGTTCAGGGAGAGCACTTCAGGAACTTTGCTCGGCGTGATGCGGATGGACGTCCCGCAAACATGCCCGGGCAGAATGAGCCGAGTACCTACATCGATCACATGGACTTCTTGCTGTACTCCACTCAGCAGGAGGCCGATCATGCCTGTACCAAGGCCAACCTTGAGCACTTCGCACTGGTGGAGGCACGGAGCACTATCAGGATTCTTGCGAAGGAGCGCAAGAGCCTTCGTCGCCAGCGCGATGAGAAGGATCAGGACATTGAGGAGTTGAAGGCCAATGTGGCTGAGCTGACTGAGTACATTGAGAGTCTTGAGGATCACCTTGGTGAGGAGGAAGGCATTGATCTCCGCAAGGAGGATAATGCCCTCATTAGTGATGAGGATGACTTCATGGTGGACCTTGATGATCCGGAAGATGGTGGGCATAATGGATTCATTGTGAGTGATGAGGAGGAAGACCCCGAGGAGCCCGCTGAGTAGATCGGAGATCCACATGTTACCTAGTTATGAGTTCCACTTTATTTTCACTTCGTGTAGGTGTGAGTTGTATCCCCCTCTCTAGTAGATGAGTCGCAATGGTTTGGTGTAAACCATTTGTAATGTGTGAACTCGTATGTATGATGTGTTTGATGAGTGTTGAATGAAATATGAATTCGGCCCTTAAGGCCTTAGTAAGACAAAAATTGCATCATCCATGTTACCTTTAAATCTTAGCAAAATTAGTTTTTCCCTCTTGTCTTACACACCTTATTCTCAGATACCGCGAGCACCCCCACCCCCGAACCCGGAAATGGCCGAACTACTAAGGTTGATCATGGAAGATCGGGAAGCAGCCCGAGCGGAGCGCCAAGCTAACTTGGCCACTCTTCAGCAATTAACCCAGATGGCAATGAACCACAACAATGGAAATGGCCATGGCAATGGTGAAGGAGAAAACAACGGCAATGGTGATCACCGATCCAAGTTAAGGAATTTTCAAAACACCAACCCTCCTATGTTCACTAAGTCTGAAGAGCCCTTAGATGCCGATGACTGGCTTCGCACTATGGAAAACAATCTGGCAGTCGCCGAAGTTGGTGAAAATGTGAAGGTCTTGTACACCACCCACTATCTTGCTGGAGCAGCAAGAGCTTGGTGGGATAGCACCCGTGCAATGCAAGGCCCAAGGTATGTGATGCCTTGGGAGGAGTTCAAGAGCAAGTTTAGCAAGGCCCATGTTCCTTTGGGATTAGTTAAAAGGATGAGAGATGAGTTTAGAAATCTGAAGCAAGGTTCCCTATCTGTGGTGGATTACCGTGACAAGTTCCTTACCTTGTCTAGGTATGCCCCAGATGACACCAACACCACCGAGAAGAAGCAAGAAAGGTTTCTGGACGGACTTCATGATGAGATGCAATGTGTCCTGGTCAGCATCCACTTTGCCGACCTAGAGTCATTGGTTGACTCTGCCATTAAGATGGAAGGCAAACTCAAGCAAGCTGCAGAGAACCGCAAGCGCCGTATGATGTATCAAGGCAACTCGAGCAACTCGCAGAAGCCAAGGGGAAATGCACCTATGGGTTTCGCCCCTAGGCCTATGAGGCCATCTGCACCTGCTCCACGTTCCAACTATCCCAACCGTCCGCCCGGCAACAACTTCAACCGTGCACCTCCAAGACCTAGTGGCAACAACTTTAACACCAATACTCCAAGGCCAAATGGCGCCCCTGTGTTACCCAAGCCTGGTGACAAGTCTGGTGTTACTTGTTATGAGTGTGGACTCAAAGGGCACTACTCCAATGAGTGCCCCAAGAAGCTGAATGATGCATCCAAGACCACTGTTCCTGTTCAGCAACAGCGCCGTGTGGGAAATGGCAAGAACTATCCACCAAGGAACCAGCCTCACTCTCGAGGCCGTCTGAATCACATGAATGTTGAAGAAGCCCAGGAAGCAACCGACGTTGTGCTTGGTATGTTCCCTGTTAACTTAGTTCTTGCAAGAGTTCTGTTTGATTCTGGAGCTTCACACTCATTTGTTACCCAATTATTCGTTGATAAAAGTGGACTTCAACCCACACCCTTGAAAGAGTTCATGTCTGTGCAAATTCCCGGGTCGATAACCAAAGCCAGTTGTACCTGCTTGGCAGTGCCCATAGAAATCCATGGGATCTCATTCTTAGCCAATTTGATTGTGTTAGGAACCAAAGGATTGGAAGTAGTCCTAGGTATGGATTGGATGTCTCAACACCAAGGAATTATAGATTGTGCCAAAAAGACCATCACCATGAGGAGTAGCCAGGGAGTTTTAGTAAAGCATGTGTCAGTTAAACCTACCCAAGTTCCCAGATGTCATAAGAGTATCTCAGGGCCAACCATAAAGGAAGTTCCCATCGTCTGTGAATACCCGGATGTTTTTCCCGATGAGCTACCCGGAATGCCACCGGATCGGGATATCGAGTTTATCATTGAGCTCATCCCCGGAACTGGATCTATAGCCCAACGACCCTATCGTATGAACCCAGCTGAACTAGTACAGTTGAAGAAGCAATTGGATGACCTTTTGAGTAAAGGATTGATTCAGCCAAGTTCTTCTGCTTGGAGATCACCCGTTCTGTTTGTGGATAAAAGTGACGGGTCTAGCCGACTGTGCACTGATTACCGCAAGCTAAACGATGTGACCATCAAGAACAAGTATCCTCTCCCAAAGATTGAAGATTTGTTTGACCAATTGACTGGAGCTAGAGTCTTCTCAAAGATAGATCTTAGAACTGGATACCACCAATTGAAAATCCGTGCAACGGATATCCCCAAAACAGCCTTCACTACCCGATACGGATTGTATGAGTACACCGTAATGTCATTTGGATTAACCAATGCCCCTGCTTATTTCATGAACCTCATGAATAAGGTTTTTATGGAGTTCTTGGATAAGTTTGTGGTTGTCTTCATTGATGACATTCTTATCTACTCCAAGTCCGAAGAAGAGCATGCAACCCATTTGAGATTAATCTTAGAAACCTTAAGAGAGCATCAGCTGTATGCCAAGTTCAGTAAATGTGAGTTCTGGTTGAAGGAAGTTGGATTCTTAGGCCATGTATTATCAGCGGGAGGAATATCCGTGGACCCCAAGAAGATCAAATCAGTCATGGAATGGGAAGCCCCTACCACTCAAACTGAAGTTAGAGGTTTTCTCGGATTAGCCGGATATTACCGCAAATTTGTTGAAGGGTTTTCCAGCGTTGCCCGGCCAATGACCCAACTGTTGAAGAAAGACAAGAAGTTTGAATGGACCCCTAAGTGTGAAGAAAGTTTTCAAGAGCTCAAGAAGCAATTAGTGACCGCCCCCGTCCTAACCATGCCCGATATCACCAAAAACTTTGATGTCTATTGCGACGCCTCCAAACTTGGACTTGGTTGCGTATTGATGCAAGAAGGCAAGGTCATAGCGTACCTCTCTCGGCAGCTTCGACCTCATGAAGAAAACTATCCAACCCATGATCTAGAGTTAGCGGCCGTGGTTCTAGCTCTGAAGACCTGGAGGCACTATCTGATGGGCAACCGTTGCGAGATCTACACTGACCACAAGAGTTTGAAGTATATTTTCACCCAGAAGGAGTTGAACATGAGGCAAAGAAGATGGATAGAGTTGATTAAGGATTATGATCTGGAAATTCACTATCACCCCGGTAAGGCCAATGTAGTGGCCGATGCATTGAGTAGAAGGCCGTGCTCGTTGAATATGGCGATCAAAGAGGAGCAACCCATGTTGCACCAAGAGTTTGAAAGGTTTGGATTGGAACTAGCCAGTCGAGGATTCCTAGCCAACCTTGAGTTTCGACCCACCTTGATGAGCCAAATCAAAGAAGCCCAGAAGGGAAATGAGAGTATTGACAGAATCAAGCGCAGAATTAGTTCCGGCAAGGTGCCAGGATTTGAAGAAGATGATCAAGGAGTTCTTTGGTATAAAGGACGTATTTGTGTGCCTGCTGATTCAGAATTGAAGGAAATGATTACTCCATCCACCCCGGTGGAACTAAAATGTATCAAGATTTGAAGGAACAATTTTGGTGGCATGGGATGAAGCGTGAGATTGCATCGTTTATATCCAAGTGTGATATCTGCCAAAGAGTCAAGGCTGAACATCAACGTCCTGCTGGACTGTTGCAACCTTTGCAAGTTCCGAATGGAAGTGGGAATCTGTTGGAATGGATTTCATCACTGGATTTCCAAGGTCTAGCCGTGGAAATGACTCTATTTGGGTCATTGTGGATAGACTGACCAAAGTTGCCCACTTTATTCCTGTCAAGACCACTTATCGCTCGGGACAGCTAGCAGATCTGTATCTGTCCAGAATTGTTAGTTTGCATGGAGTCCCTAAAACCATAGTTTCCGATCGAGGAACCCAATTCACCTCAAGATTTTGGAGAAGCTTACATCAAGCCTTGGGAACCAACTTGGCCTTTAGTACCGCTTACCACCCTCAGACTGATGGACAGACTGAAAGAGTGAATCAAATACTTGAAGATATGTTGAGAGCATGTGTTCTAGCCTATGGGGCTAAGTGGGAAGATTGTCTGCCCTTCGCGGAGTTTTCCTACAACAACAGTTATCAAGCCAGTTTGCAAATGGCCCCATTTGAAGCTTTGTATGGAAGAAAGTGTCGTACCCCTTTGAACTGGTCAGAAACCAGAGACAGTCAGATATTTGGACCTGACATTCTGCAGGAATCCGAGGAGAAAGTTCGCATGATTCGTGACTATCTCAAGGCAGCCCAGTCAAGACAGAAGAGTTATGCCGACAAGAGACGTAGAGAACTGACCTTCCAGATTGGAGATTTTGTTTACCTCAGAGTATCACCTCTTAAGGGAATGCAGAGATTCCAAGTTAAAGGAAAGCTTGCACCAAGATATATTGGACCCTTCAAGATACTAGACCGCAGAGGAGAAGTGTCTTATCAGTTGGAAATGCCCCCGGAATTGTCTGAAGTGCACGATGTCTTTCACGTGTCTTTACTTCAGAAATGTCTGGAAGTACCGGAGAAGCCAGAAATCTTCAAGAATATTGATCACCGTTCTGTGGACATCAATAAGGATTTAACCTATCGTGAAATGCCTATCCGTATCCTCGAGGAAGCATATAGAACCACTCGAACCCGAAGCATCAAGTTTCTGAAAGTTCAGTGGAGTAATCACACCGAAGATGAAGCCACTTGGGAACGAGAAGATTACCTTCAGAAAGAGTTTCCCCATCTTTTCAGTTCTTAATTAGTGAATCTCGGGGACGAGATTCTTTTTAAGGGGGGAAGATTGTAACAACTCAGAAATTGTAATCCACTTCTTATTAAATAAAGTGCCAAATTTTGGACCCAGATAAAACTTTTTATCTATTATTTCATGCATACATGTATTTTCTATTATATGTCTTTTATGATTTCATGTGTGTTATTTTTGGTTGAGCATTGGTTAGTTAATTCTAAGGGAACCAATAGAAACAATTGAGAAGAATATTAGGAACCAAAGAAACCAGAAACAAAAATATCAAAGAAAAAGAGAAGAATAGGATGATCTAGGAAATCTGTTTGACTACCCTACTTTGAGCCCTTGGATTAAGAAATCTACAACTCACCTCAGTGTTTGGCCAGCTAGTTGAGCTTCACCAAGTCACATATAAACTCAACCAAGAAGTTGCTACTCAAAATTCAAATCAGAACATCACTCAAACATCAATCAAACTTTGAATCTGAAACAGAGACTATAACAAAATTTGAAATAAGATTTCTGCAAAACTCAACATTTCTTTGTAACAAAAATATGACTGGAAACCTTGGCTCATATGCTGATCACCCAAAGTGGAAAATTTCAAAAATTCAAATTTCAAACTCTTGCGGGCATTTCGTCGAACACTGGCAGGCAAGAATCAAAGCAAATCAAGTTCACTGGTGCTGCACTGTTCTTGCTCGCTCCAGCACTGTCGCCATGCTTCTGGACGGTGCCACGGTCGAGCCAGCCCCCTCTGCCCCGACCCAAGCCATGGAAGAAGGAGGAGAAGAGGAGACAATACCCCGGGACCCCCCTCTCTTCTTCCCAGCAACCTGCACGTTGCCGACCGCTATGGATGCGCCAGAGCCGACCCACAACCCTCCGCGGCCGAGACCAACGCCCCCCAGCACGCGAGCGAGGTCGCCGTGCCCGGTGTTGCTCGATGCGCATCGCCAGGGCCCCCGAGCCGTCGAGCTTCTGGACGCCCTCGTCCTCGACGCTCCGCCCTATATAAACCCCCGCCGATCAAACGGAGAGACTCGCCCCGTCCCCAGCTACCTCCCAGACACGCTCGTTTAGCCCCGCTTGCTCTAGCTCGCCGTCGCCAGCTCCGCCGGCGAGGTACTGGACGCGGAGAGCGCCGTCGCGTTCGACCACCTGGGAGCAAGCCGCCACTAGGAATCGGAGGAGGAGTCACGCCGCAGCCGATCCCGCACGTCGCCGTCGAGTTCTGCATCCTCTCCGTCACGCCCTCGCCGTCGAACAGTCGTCTGTGCAACGCAGGTGAGCTCCTCCGTCGCCAACGAGCACGATGACTGGGAGCCATCGGATTTAGATCGCACGGTAGCATACCGATTCGGAGGCGTTATGTGACCTGACGGGTGGGACCCCCCTGTCAGGTTCTGTTTTATTCATTTCCCGCCCCGGAGCGAAGCGGTATGGGCCGGCCCGTTCGGGTTTCGTCTGAATGAGGCCCAGCTAGTTTAGATTCGGTCCGTTTCATTTTTATTTATTTCCCGCTCGATTTCGAATTAATTCAAATATGATTCAGATATGATTTTCAAACTAAAATTCCAAGAGATTTACAAATCCATTTTTAGCAAATGAATATGCGTTGAAAAGCTTGTAAGATACTCTACACTGTAGGACTGATTAGAATTCAATTTGATTGAGGAATAAAATGAGATATGAATAGTGTGACCATAGCTTTATTAACACTAGACTATTTCTAGAAAATTGTTTAAACCTCCTAAAATCATGAAATTTAATGTGTGAACTCACCAATGACCTCCCTTACTGTTAGTCAACCCCAATCAACTCAAACCTTGTTAGTGTGACCAATTAGACCCTAACCCAATTATAGTTAGTAACATAAAATGATAGATTACTATTGCACACTTAGAACTAATTATTGCCCTCAATACCAATCCACTTAATCAAACCCTTCTCACTTGAACTAGTATTAGTACCCCCAAACTAATACCAATGCTTAGACAGTGAACAACATAGGACACTTAATCGAAACTCTAGTTTGCACACTTGATGAAAAACTTAGAAGCAAAACTTACAATCCCACACCATAAAATGCAACATGAATGCTATTGTTAGCAAACAAAGATGTGTGCTTGGTGTGTTGTTAGCATTGTGTAGTGATTGTGTGTTTTGTGTTTATTCGTTATTAGACGCTAGTATTGCCGAGGAGGATATTGGAGGGGATTATTATCAAGAAGAAGAAGAATACCCCGGACATTTTGCCAACCAAGGCAAGCCATCTTTTGATTCATACTCCCAATGCCTAGTTTTAATATTGCATTCTACTTGTTTTAAGTAAATTGCATGATTGAATTGCTAGAGTAGAATGATAGAAGTGTAGTGATGTCTTGTTTAGCAAGAGCATCAAGCTGAGTTTATCCAACTCTATTTAGTAGTCATCACTCAATGTAGTTGCTTAGTCGCTAATAATATTGAGGCCATCTATAAGGGGAACTCTATTTGAAAAGTGGTGACTTGAACTTGAAACTTGAATGGGAGATTGTTCCTACATAATGGCTTTATGAAAGAAATTAATCTTGACTAAGAACTATGAAATGTATTTCTCAATGACAACGAGTGATGTACTATGGGAGCCAACCATACCATACGACCACATTACCCCTGAATGGGAAGGGGCTTATTCCTAGCTTGTTTATTTTAGTATGGGAGGTCTTGTTTCATCCTTTATAGAAGTATTCCATGCGTGGTTGCTTCCGAACCAAGTGGTCATTGGAAATTTTCCTTCCTGAAGATTTCCATCCGTCCGGCATCCCGGAGTGGGCAAAACTAGAGGCGCCGGAACGGGGAAATCCGTGTCTCGGGCTCTAGGGAAGGATCCCATACTAGAGTAGACAAGTGAAAGAGTTTGTTTGATTATCTGAACCCCGCATACTTGTGTATGACGATCCGTGGATTTCTCCCGGCAGATGTATCGAATCTTGTGGGTAAAGTGTACCCCTCTGCAGAGGTTTTCAAACTATTCGAATAGCCGAGTCCGCGGTTATGGACAGTTGGAAAGCTCTACTTGACTTTTGTCAAAGATAAAAATAACAATGGTGAAAGTGGTGAAGGATCGGAATTGAATTGGCTTGACTTGAACTTGTTGTTGACACACTTGAAGTTCCTCTTTAGTTTGAACTTAGAAAACTAAACCTCCTTTTCTACCAATGAACATTCTTGGGAAATAAAACTAGCTTTTGCAAATAAACTTAGTGCCTAGCCCACTATACCAAACTTGCATATCTACTTCATCATTTCATTTATAAGATGGTTTGCGAGTGCATCCAATATACTCATGGCTGTGTCCCTGGCTATCAACTTGGCCAGACTATGGGGAAGAGTACCAGGAGGAAGGGTATGAAGAAGAGTACCAGAACTAAGCTCATCTCCATGAGTCGCCATTGCCTGTAGGGTGAAGGCATGGACCCAAAGACGTTATTTCCGCTGCTATATTGTGTTGTAATATGAACTTGGTCTTTATGACCATTGTATTTGAACCCTCGTATTGTAATGTCTATGGAACTGTTTACCAACTACGTTATGTATATCGCAACAATGGTTCTGGGATTGCGGTGGAATGCATAACGGGCACTTCGAATTTGTTATCAAATTTGAGGTCGTCACAATCTCCTCATCCCAACTTCTTTAAATTAAAACTTGAGTGGTTAACAAGGGATTGTTGTGTGATCATAATTATGTACACCTGGTGGATTCCTGTGTGTGCATAATTAACTAGGAGCACCTGGTGGATTCCAGTGTGTCCAATAGTGTTTTTAAAAGAGAAATGAGATCTTTTGAAAAGCAGGAATAACAATTACTTTTCTGCAAGCTTAGCCTGAAGATCCACTTAGCAAATGTTCATGTTAGGATTCCATTTGAGTCCTCCAAAAAGTGACATCTTGCCAATACAATTTAAATGTATTGACCCTTTGTGGCTGCAATGTTTCATGTTGCAGGTTTTGACGATAAGAAAGGTACGACAGGGTTACGAGTCTATCCGCAGCATGTTCGCCTGTGGCACATGAAGAAGGACTCCATGCTATTTATGATTTTGTTGTAAACTCTGATAGCTCTATGCTATGAGAATTGTAAAGTTTGTTTATGTAATTATTGGATCATGCGATGTAATAAAATGACCTTTGTTTCTTGATATTACATCTTAAACTGTGTGTGCTAGCGTTTGATCCAGGGACTAGCACTAAAAAGCACAAGGATCGTCATCTTTAAAAGGTGAGGTCACTACAGATGGTATCAGAGCATTGTGTTGCCCTTAGGTTCATGACCGTAGGATTGGACAAAACCCCCTTAGAAATATAGGAGTTGCTTCTATTTCTAAGTTAAAAATTTACGCACTTATTTACTCATAAACTCTTCCCTTAATCATTTTTGCCTCTACTTCTCTCCATTTCAACTCAAAGATGAAGAGCTTCAACTTCAACACCTCAAAGGACTTCAAGATCCACCCACCTCTATCACCAAAGGAAGCAAACTGAAGAAGTCTAGAAGAAAGAGTCTATGCATCAATAGTTATAGGACTTAGAAATTCTTATGAAGGATCATGATAGCAATATGACCAACAAACTATTTAGCAAATGATGAGCTAGTTGTTGTTTATGGTACGTTTCAGCTTAATGACTTTTCAGCACTTGTTTTTTTTATACTGGTGCATCTCATTCATTCATCTCAAGGACATTTGTGGATAAAAATAAAATACCAACCAGAACCATAGACAGACCAATGAAGGCAAGTTCTCTGGGAGGGGAGTTAGTAGTAGCCTTTGGGTGTCGAGATCTGACCCTAGGAATCGGGAAGTACCAATTTCCTGCTCATCTCATAGTTCTGGAGTCTCAAGAAGTGAGCCTAGCTCACTTGGTTAGGGAAGTGGATGTACAACCCAGCCACCCAGGTTCAAGTCTCCAAAGACGCGAATTTGGGTTCTTATTTAAAAAAAAGAACGCTGTAGGGGCTTCCCCTACCGCATTTCCTTTCAAAAAAAAGGACTAGATGTCATCCTAGGCATGGATTGGATGACCGCTTTTGAAGGAGTCATAGATTGTGCAAACAAAATCATCACCCTCACAACCCCCGAAAAGAAACGCATTCGCTTCAAATTAACCTTCGAGCTTAAAGGGTCTAAGGTTAATTCTCTTAAGGGGGTTAGCATGGATGAAGTGCCAGTTATGAAGGAGTATCCTGATGTGTTTCCGGAAGAACTACCAGGAATGCCACCAGATAGAGATGTCGAGTTTATCATTGACTTACTGCCAGGAATAGGACCCATAGCAAAAAGGCCATACAAGATGGACATAGAAGAATTAAAAGAATTAAAGAAGCAGCTCAAGGAGCAGTTGGACAAAGGTTTTATCCAACAAAGCTCATCATCATGGGGAGCCCCTGTTTTGTTTGTGGAGAAGAAAGACTCTAGCAAGAGATTGGTTATGGCCTACTGTTCGCTGAACGAAGTGACAATCAAGAACAAATACCCATTGCCCAACATCAACGACCTGTTCGACCAACTGAAAGGGGCAAAAGTATTCTCCAAGATTGATCACCGATCAGGATATTTCCAACTGAAGATCCGAGCACAAGACATACCCAAGACAGCTTTTACCACCATATATGGTCTATATGAGTATACCGTCATGTCCTTTGGACTAACAAATGCCCCGGCATACTTCATGACCATGATGAACAAGGTGTTCATGGAGTACTTGGATAAATTCGTTGTGGTATTCATTGATGACATCCTGATTTACTCCAAGGAAAACAAAGAACATGAGAAGCATTTACGCTTAATCATGGAGAAGCTCAGGGAGCATAAACTATATGCAAAGTTTAGCAAGTGTGAGTTCTGGCTGAACAAGGTGGGATTTCTTGGACATATAGTTTCCGCAGAAGGAGTCGCGGTGGATCCAAGCAAGGTAGCATCCGTTACTGAATGGGAGTCACCCAAAAATGCGGGAGACATCCGGAGTTTCTTAGGCCTTGTGGGATACTATCGGAGATTCATTGAGAATTTCTCCAAGATCGCCAAGCCAATGACTGAACTATTGAAGAGAAGACAAGAAGATGAAGGAAAAGAAGAGTGTTGAAGAGAAGACAAGAAGATGAAGGAAAAGAAGAATGTTGAAGTGAAGACAAGGAGATGAAGGAAAACAAGAAGATCAAGAGAAGAGAGCCCAAGTCAAGAAGATGAAAGTGACAAACCTCACCACTTAGAAATTTATCCATCCAAACTTCTCAAACCAAGCCTAAGAATCTTCTTAAGCTATTTTGGTAAGTGTTTGACACTCCTTAACAATTTATAAAACCCCATCAATCTTTAAGTCCTTGACTTAGTCATTCTCTCCATCCATATCAAGCCAACCTCATGCCACAATCTTTTGTCCCTATATCACTAAGACAAATCAAGACTAAGCTAAAACAAATAAACACTTTTGTTGTCTTGTTTAATTATGTTGTCTTGAATGGTGTGTTTATGTTGTGTTACTTTCTATCTTATAGTTGTACGGAGAGCTACATGTGTTGACTAAGAGAAGTACAAATCTTCAGAAAATTCTAAGGCAAGTGTCACCCTTGTTCATAAAATTCCCAATGTTTTACATTGCATGTAGTGTTTCTCTTCTTTTAATAATATGCATGTGTAGATAGTTATGCTTGCTATCTCCTATTTTGGATACTCCTGATTACCCTGTTAGAAGAAACACCGTAAGTGTAGATTGCATAGTTGTGCTATAGAATTCGTGGTTGGGATTCCACATGTTCTTTTATTAAGTTTGAAAACTATGTTTTGCAAAAACTAAGAAAACAACTAAGTTAATGAAACACCTGGGTGGAAATTGGTAAGATGGATTTATGTTGAGTGGTTACACCAGAGCCATCTCTATGGCGGTCGTGTGTATCTCACTTGTGGACGGCCACCCAGGAACAAAGAGATTGGAGACGTTCAAGTCGTGAAGCTTCCAGTGCAACCACGAGTCATATGGGCTCTATCTTGACTAACTAAGTTGCGAGAACTCAGCTAGACGGACAGAGGGTGGTAGTGATTTTTTGGATGGAACGCGTCCGGGTTGGTCTGAGGGATTGCTTCTGAAAAGTCTCGTCTTAGTCTTCACTTGGCCATTTGAGCAAAATGAGCATCATGGCAAAAGAGGTTGACTGAGTCTTGTGGGAAAAGTGCACCACCTCTGCAGAGGGTTAAAACTAAGTACTTAGCCGTGTCCCCGGTTACGGACAATTTTGAGCGACATGATTTTGAAGCTGTTCAAGGATCTCCTCATCCCAACTTCTTTAAATTAAAACTTGAGTGGTTAACAAGGGATTGTTGTGTGATCATAATTATGTACACCTGGTGGATTCCTGTGTGTGCATAATTAACTAGGAGCACCTGGTGGATTCCAGTGTGTCCAATAGTGTTTTTAAAAGAGAAATGAGATCTTTTGAAAAGCAGGAATAACAATTGCTTTTCTGCAAGCTTAGCCTGAAGATCCACTTAGCCAAATGTTCATGTTAGGATTCCATTTGTGTCCTCCAAAAAGTGACATCTTGCCAATACAATTCAAATATATTGACCCTTTTTGGCTGCAATGTTTCATGTTGCAGGTTTTGACGATAAGAAAGGTACGACAGGGTTACGAGTCTATCCGCAGCATGTTCGCATGTGGCACATGAAGAAGAAGGACTCCATGCTATTTATGATTTTGTTGTAAATTCTGATAGCTCTATGCTATGAGCATTATAAAGTTTGTTTATGTAATTGCTGGATCATGCGATGTAATAAAATGACCTTTGTTTCTTGATATTACATCTTAAAATGTGTGTGCTAGCATTTGATCCAGGGACTAGCACTGAAAAGCACAGGGATCGTCATCTTTAAAAGGTGAGGTCACTACAATATTAACCTCCTGCTAAGATTATAGCTTTGCAAAGTGATATTATGAAGTTTAGACAATTTGATAATGAACATGTTGCTCAAGCTTGGGAAAGAATGAAATCTATGATAAAGAATTGTCACACTCATGGAATGACTACTTGGATGATTATCCAAACTTTTTATCCAGGACTGAATGTTTCTTCAAGAAATCTATTGGATTCAGCTGATGGAGGCACTTTTATGTCCATTACCTTGGGCGCCGCAATGAAGCTTCTTGATAATATGATGGAAAAAAATTCTGAATGGCACACCGAGAGAGCTCCACAAGGTAAGAAGGTAAATTCTGTTGAGGAAACCTCTTCCTTGAGTGATAAGATTGATGCTATTATGCTTATGCTTTCTAATGATAGAGCTCATGTTGATCCTAATAATGTTCCTTTGGCCTCTTTGGTTGCTCAAGAAGAGCATGTTGATGTAAACTTCATTAGAAATAATAATTTCAACAACAGTGCTTATAGGAACAATTTTGCTAGCAACAATTATAGGCCGTATCCTTCTACCAATGGTAATGATTATGGTAACTCTTATGATAATTCCTCCAACAACACTAGGGGCGCGCCGTCTGAGCTTGAGGTCATGCTCAAGGACTTCATCGGTAAGCAAACTGCTTTTAAAAAGTCTATAGAGGAAAAGTTGTGTAAAATTGATATCCTTGCTTCTAAAGTTGATAGCCTTTCTCTTGATGTTGAACTACTGAAATTAAAAGTGTTGCCTAATGATGTGAAAGAAAGCAATACTTTTGCTGCTACTAATGCCATCCAAGTTAGAATTGATGAAAATGTTAGGATGTTAGCAGCATTGCATGCCAGGTGGGAAAGAGAAGATGAGATGGCTAGAAAGATGAAGGTATGTACTATTACCACCTCTAATGATGTTGTTTCAAATGCTAGCAATCCTCTTACTTTGATTGGTGTAATGAAAACTCCTACTCCTTATGCGAAAAAGCCCAAAACTGCAAAAACTTTTTCTACAAAAAGTGCTGAAATTTTTCAGAGTATGGGAGATGATAGCTCTATTTCTTTTAATGATTTTGATTTTAATGGCTGCAACATATCTGAAGTTATTTTGTTCTTGCAAAAGCTTGCTTTGAGTCCTAATGCTAGTTCTATGAAC
Source organism: Dactylis glomerata (assembly GCA_007115705.1). Classification (NCBI taxonomy): domain Eukaryota; kingdom Viridiplantae; phylum Streptophyta; class Magnoliopsida; order Poales; family Poaceae; genus Dactylis; species Dactylis glomerata. The sequence continues at coordinate 115,699 of QXEO01001194.1, forward strand.
TAGTCGTTAACCCTTGCACCTGCACGGTCTAGTTGCTCTATTTTGTAGATAATACTAAATACTGATAATTTTATTAAACAAATATATTTAAAACTATAGTGTTTGGTATATTTTAAAATTTTGTTGAATTATGCATGTGAAATAGTACTAAAACACATAATAGTTTATGTTAGTTTTTTGGAATAATAACATCAAATATGAGGATGAAGAGAGTGAAATCACATTATAAATTGATTAATCTCCAATTTATAATAACCAAACATTGTAATAATATTGTTTTGCTTTCCCACAAATTTACTCATTAATGGAAAAATGGAAAAAAAATATTTAAGCGTGAATGAGAAGTAGAAATTAAGTAGTTGTTTATGCAATTAATATCTCAACATTAATGGATCATGCCCATGAGAACTTGTGAATTAAGTGAACGGCTCTTGAGTGATCTGGGTCATCTATGTTTTTGGGAGATAAAATAGCTGTTTTCCCTCTCCGTTCCCTAACAGGAACACCTCTAGGCACTTCTCCTTCATATATACCACCTTAAGAAAAAGACATGTACATGTTATGATGACTGGATTCATGTGCTAGCAGAATACAACACGAACATTGGTATGCAATAATGAAGCTAATAGGCGCATTGTTTGTTTGAGAGAGTACTATCACAAAACCATAAATTACACCCACACAAAAAAACATAACTTGAGGGGCATCTTGCATTTGTTATGGGGGTATAAATCCTAGGTATCTTGGCCAAAGAGAAGAAATAAGTAAAGGATATTTTTGATATTTTCCTTGGTTCTAATTACAGCAAACTTTGGTTTCACCATCGTTAAATGATACAATTGTTTTCCTTTCCATTTCTAGAATATTCAAATAAAATTTAGTTTGTAAGGGCAACAACGCATCACTGTGGATATTTCGACATACATAATGGAACACTATACCACATAGCCAAACGTAATACCTTGTGAAATAATATGTCATGGGGAACAATGTCAGGAGTAAACGCCAATAATTCCACCAAGTTACAGTACACAGACGTTTCTGCAAGGTGCGCTATAAATTCATGCAGGATGTATGGCAATCTATAAATTCATGATTTGGTTCCGTTCTTAGTGTTTTTTCAGGTTTCCTTATCTGCAGGGCTATAAATTCATGCAGGATGTATATCAATCTAGATGTAAATATGTGATATACATCTGCCGTTTCTTCTATGTTTTCTGTCCGACTCCTCAGATCAAACCTTCTACATGGCTGGCTCGAGCAAGGGATGCTATCAGATTGTGCATCATAAATTTATGAAACAGAAAAATGTCTGATGTACACCAATCTCGCTCATGTTAACCCAAACAATGACATGAACATAAAAGGTATGCATCTCCTATAAGTGATGCCCAACCCTCTAGAAAACGAAACCACTCACCACTTACCATAAGTCTCATTTATTTCAGGTTAGACACATATCTTACCAAGAACCTTTAGAATGGAAGAAAACTCTCAAAAGGCCAAACTGCGGAGAAAAAATGTAACTGAAATATACCATAGAGAATATGGAAGCGGTCCTTGTTCCAGCAAATTAAAGACAATCTTGACATCATATGCGTCTCCTCATGCAGCAGTCCGGCATGGCGCTTCTCCTATTCGGAGCTAAATATGTATATAACATTTGAAATCGACCTAAAAATCATTTACATATTTATTAAAAACATTAGATTTAAATACTATTTGAGCCCAAAAAATATATAATATTTACCTGAATGGTTACTTGGGATTATTAGGATACAACCTGGGCTATAAACGGGAAGGAGAAGCGATCCTTTTTTAACCGGCCAAATCACATATGTAAGTCAGAGAGAAATAAGTCAAGAGCAAATGAAGAAGCTCCTTGCTAGCATTCGTTAGTCTCAACGGCTGCTGAGTAGTACTAACCATCCAGCACGCACGTGCCATCAACATGCACCTTTTGTTCCTGCACAACATCCAACCACCATCGCCCAGCGTAAACGGGATAATATATATACCGACACTCATGCCTATACGAATATGAGTGAGAATTACCCGCTGCGGCGTCATCAGGATGGACATAATTACGGCAGCACTGGGGGCTGCCGACATGTAGAGGATACATGTAGAGCGGCTAAGCGAGAAAGTCGTTGACATCCGATCAACTTGAAAGTGGGGAGGAGGACGCCTGCGGCGAGGGAATTGACTGCAGCAGGCGCATGCGATGGCGTAGGTGGAGAAACGACCGTGGTGAAAGCCCAGGCAACGGAGCGAAATAGATCTCTACTGGAAGGGCAAACCTAGGAGCAGATGGCGTTCAGATTTTTCAGTTTGTTTTTTCGTTCCAAGAGAAATCGGGGGAGACCATGGAGACGACGACTCACGCGAGAGGGATGGAGCAGATCCGTCGCGTCTTAATATTTATCCGACGGATGCGGACACGTTTACTTTAATCAGACGGTTAGATATTCTTGATTTCCAGAATCAACGTGGTGCTTCCTATGGTGCCTCCAATTAGTAAATATAAGATGTTGCTTTTACAAAGCATATTACAAATGCTCTCATGAAAATTAGGAAAGAAAAGTTGAAACAAAAGATTTCTATTCCCAAGAAGTTAGAAGATGGTTGGGAGCCCATCATTGATATGAATGTTAATGATTTTGATTGCCATGCTTTATGTGATCTAGGTGCTAGTATTTCTATTATGCCTAGAAAGATTTATGATATGCTTGGTTTACCACTGCTTGAAAAGTGTTATTTTGATATTTCTCCTACTGATGTTGCTAAGAAGAAACCTTTGGGAAGGATTAATGATGTTCTTGTTATGGTTAATAATAACCTTATTCCCGTTGATTTTCTTGTTATGGATGTTGAATGCAATTCTTCATGTCCTATTATTTTGGGAAGACATTTTCTTTGAACTGTAGGTGCCATCATTGATATGAAGGAAGGCACTATTAAATATCAATTTCCACTCAAGAAAGGTATGGAACACTTCCCTAGAAAGAGGAAGAAATTACTTTTTGACTCTATTCTTAGAGCAAATTATGAACTTGATGCTTCATCGCTTGATATTACTTGATTTGCACTTTCTGCGCCTAGCTCAAATGCGTTAAAGAAAAGCACTCTTGGGAGATAACCCAATGTTTTCTTTTCAGTATTTTTTTATTTTCTCTGAGTCTTGGAAGTTATTACTAATGTAATGACCTCTACTTATCATTTTTATTTCGTTTTTCTGCCAAGAAGAACCTCTAATTTGAGGGAGGTAAGATTTGGGGAAGCTCCTGTCCTGAAACAGATTTCTGCGCTGCACCGTAAAAATTTGTGAAAATTCTCAGAATATCTTTTTAATCTGAAATTTCTTGTTCATATGCCCCAGTTTATATCCAAACATTCATTAGTTTTGTACTTTTCGATTTGAGCAACACAAGGTCCTCAAAAAAATCGATCTTTGTCAGCTGTTCTATTTTGACAGATTCTGCCACTATTTTTGTTTGCCTCTCGATCGCTTTCTTTTTAAGTTCTTTTGGTCACGGAACTTTTGAGGAAGTTGCTACAGTAGCTTATGCTTTAATGGTTGGTATATTTGAGTTTGAAACTGAACCAAAAGGCGAGATTTACTATCATGTTTATGCTAATGTTGCTAATAGAATTGTGTGAAGTTTTGTATGAAGGAAGTTTTCAAGTGTAGGGAATGGAGAGTGATGAGTGCTGCTTGCGGAGGTGTTAATGTAAATCACCGTCCAGTTGGGAACCCCAAGGGGAAGGTATGATGAGTATAGCAGCAAATTTTCCCTCAGTAAGAAACCAAGGTTTATCAGTCCAGGAAAAAGCCAAACGTCTAAAGGTGATGTATGCTAGCTTCGCTACAGCTCTAGACAATTTATAAGGCACCTCGTCTAGTGCTTTGCTTTGCACCAGCAACAACGCGGAACCTGCACACAACACAACCAAGTAATTTGCTCCCAACTTACGATGAGGTTGTCAATCTCACCGGTTTGCTGTAAACAAAGGTATGAGCGTATCGAGTTGAAAGCAATAGTAGTATGCGAGAAAGTAAGCAATGCGAGTTCTAGTAAACATATAATAGCAAAATAAAGGAAATTGGACCAAGGTCCACAGTTCACTAGTGGTGTCTCTCCATAAAATAAATAACAACATGCTGGGTAAACAAATTACAGTTGGGTAATTGATAGAATAAAGATAACGTGCATATGTCGCGAGGATCACTATGAGAGCATGCAAGATCATAAACAACATAGAGATAACATAAGATATATGATTCAGCACATCAACTCAACATAACACCAATATTCATCCGATCCCAACAAACACAACACGTAGAATTACATAACGGTGATCTCGATCATGTAAGGCAGCTCACGAGATCTAAACATGAAGCATATGGTGGAGAAGACAACCATCTAGCTACTGATATAGACCCATAGTCCAAGGTAGACTACTCACTCATCGCGCCGGAGGCAAGCATGGCGATGAAGAAGACCTCCGGTGGTGATTCCCCTCTCCGGCAGGGTGCCAGGAAGAGCTTCTGGACCCTCCCGATCTCGGATCGACGACGGCGGCGGATCGCGATATGTTTCTGGAAAATTGATTGGGTGTTTAGGTTTTTCCCGTTGGGGGGTCTTTATAGGTGAAGGGGCGGCGTCAGAAGTGGACCGGGCTGGTCACACACATAGGGGGCGCGGCCAGGGCCTGGGCCGTGCCGCCCTATTGTGTGGCCGGCTCGTGGCCCCTCTCCGTCTCCTCTTCGGTTCTCTGGAAGCTTCGGTAAATTTCTAGATGTTCGGCTTTTGTTTCGACCAATTCCGATAATATTTCCTGTGTAACTTTTCTGAAACACAAAAACAGCTGAAAACAGGGAACTGGCACTGTGGCATCTTGTTAATAGGTTAGTTCCGAAAAATGCATAAAAATGCCATGAAGTGTAACGAAACACTAAGCAAATGGTGTAAAAACAAGCATGGAACATAAAAAATTATAGATACGTTTGAGACGTATCAGCATCCCCAAGCTTAACTCCTGCTCGTCCTCGAGTAGGTAAGTGATAACAAAGAAATAATTTTTGAGGTGACATACACCTACATAATCTTGATCATCTATGTAAAGCATTGAGTGCCGGGATTAAAAGAACTTAAAACATGGGCATGAAAGATATAATCTTGATAGAAGAAACTTAGTAACCATGTTATAACATGAAAAAGAACACAAACAAAAGATCTTGAAAATGAAACAATGAAAGTCAAACGTGTGTTTAAATCATATGGAAAAATATAGCAAATGGTTTTCAGCTTGTCCTTCATGAGAGAGCAAAACATAAATGCATAGGACACCTTCAAGTTTAAGAGGGCGACTAGATACAAGTAATTTAAGAACAAGTAAAACCAAAATCATGAATCAATCAATGAAAACTTTGGGACAATGTACATTATACTCAGGATGACAACTATGCTCTCTTAGATGGTGCATAAATATAGAAGGTGGTGACTCAACATAAAAGTAAAAGAAAGGCCCTTCGCGGAGGGAAGCAGTGATTGCAAGTCTTATAAATCTTCAAAAATTATGGTACTTACTAGCTTTGAGCTCTCATTGCCCCCATCATAGGCATCTTGAATGGTTAAAGTTAATGCGAATACACTTATGATGCATATGCTTGACAAATCATAAATTGAAAACCTCGTGTCCCGTGAAGTACGAATACCCAAACCTCATGCTACTCGACTTAGAGTCCCAAGCAAGCTCTTGTCATTGTAAGTATACACGTATCATCGAGAACCACCAATGGGATACCTCCGTGCCCGATGACATGGAACAAGCCCACATCAAAATGACAGGACAAACAGACAATGAATACCTCGGCATCTCTTTTATTTACCATTGGTATAACTTTTTATTTTGAGATGCGCCGTCGAATGTTCACTATGGGCATGCTGTAAATTTCCACCATGAATTATGCATGGCTTAGATTAGCGGCCCAGGCGTTTCTCTAACACATATACAAACTCCATGATCCCGCAAGATTCCCAAATTATTTCACATCGCAAGTATCCATGAACAAAAGATCACGATATCAACTCAAATAAGAAGTGCAATGTTGAAAGCTTGCCCCATGATGGCATGGCTGGGCTAATTTCCAACTTACAACTTGCAAGCATAATCACTCAACATAAGAGAGCCACAATGTCAAATTTTTAAGAACGAGAAAAGTAAAGTGTGCCATCAGGTTCGTGAGAGCTTTACTGACCAATTTTCGCATAACACCAAAAGAGTTTAATTTGAAGGATAGATAGAAGCAAGTCAAATGTACTTTGGAATAGCAAATTGCTAATAGGTATGTATTGTTGGGGATATACCAAATAGGTATACCAGCGACGTAGTCCTAAATCAGCAAGCCAGGGTGGCCCATCAGGGGTGGTATGGCGGATTCGCTATACCGGGCGGCCCAGTTGCTGAAGTTGCCACGGCGGTACTGGATGCTGGCGCTTATGGCGGATCCGGAGACAAGCCCATGGCGGATTGCTGACGACAGGCCCATGGCGGGTTCGGAGACGGCCCATGGCGGGTTGCCTTGTAGCGCACACAGAGGACTTAGTCTAGGACTCCAAGTTGTATCTGCTCCGGTACCAACGTGTAGCCCACGCCAGGTGCCTTTATAAGCCCGGCGTGGAGCAGCCCTTGAGGCAAGATTAGAGTCATACGGCCAATCGCATAGCGAAATAGCCAACCTCATCATTGTAATCGAGCACTTGTTGCCATATAGTGAATTATAGCAGCACGTAGGATCTCGCCACCGTCGCGGGATCTGAAGCTGGGTAAACTCGTGCTACCACCATCCTGGATCGCTCCTCCGTGTTCACCCCCTTCCACAAACCGCCATACCCCTACCTCTATGGCAGATCTGTTGATGAAACCACGACAGTTGGCGCCCACCGTGGGGCTAAGCGCGTCTGGAGCGCGGATCCAGGCGGGATCCGCCTTTGCAGTCATCGGCGACACCATCGCCATCGGGCGCGTCCTCTACGATTCCGGCTTCCCCATCGTCCCAGCGGATAACCTCTGGGTGCCGGCTAGAGAAGACCCTGCTCGATTCACCGTCGTCCCGATTGGAGATATCCATATCTTCATTGGAGAGACAAACCCTACCCCCGCCACGGAAACCAATTTCCGGCGGATTGGTATGGCTAAAATCCCCAAACGGACCGCTTTCGAGCTGGATACGGAGGAGGACTCATCTGATCTGGAACTTTCCAAGTTGCCCAGATCGGATCTGAAAAGTAATCCCACCCAGCCCGCCCTAGAGGTAGAGGAAGTGGTGGAAGACCGCAGTGAATCCGCATGAGTAATCTGGCGTTAGAGACACCGCGGTACTGCCTTGTTGCGTTCGCAGGTATCACTTCGAGATCTACCTCCAATGGAGAAGATAGCCCAGGTGAATCCATCCTAGAGGCACTTAACGAAAGTGGTGAATCAGATGACTGGGACAGCAAAGGCTATGATTCTGACCACTACGATGCCGCCATGAGGAAACTCGAGGCGGAATTGGCACAGCAGGCACTTGAAGAGCAACAAGCAGCGGCCAAGCAGGTGTTTGTAACCAACAAAGGAGATGACGCTGGGCAGACAACCGGTGATCCGCCATCTCAGGCAGTCCACGGCGGAGATGCCGGCAATGAGCAGGGTAACCCGCCACCAGCCACCGATCCCGCCACGGAGCAACTTCCTGAGATCCACGGCGGACCCAGGCCTCTGCAACCCGCCATCCCCATGGACCAGCACCCGGAAGACTTCATGACCCCGCTGGACAAGGTCGTCTATAGAACTCTGGCAGATCCAATCACCCCTGACTATGTTAGAGATGTGAACAATCTCGAGAAGAAGAGGCGAGCACTCCTCAAGGAAGCAAAGCGAGTCGAGAAGATGGGCAAGCAGGTTGATGACGACATTGCTAAAGCTCAAGACACGCTGAAACGCGCAAGGAACATGGAAGAGAAGTATGCCACTCTCATCCAGAACCAGATCAACGAAGGAGGCGACCCGCAGCTGGTACGAAACCTTGAGTTCACCGTACCAACAGCGGAAACTCTGGCCAAGATGTACATCAAGAACCCGCCATACGTGGACAAAAACCGCGATGAAGTTAGGGCTACGCCCATCGAGAACATCGTGGCTGCAAAGGAGCTATTGGAGCATAATAAGAGCCCAGCAGCCCTAGAGACGGCGGTGAAACTGATGACCAAAGCATTAGTACAGCAGGAGAAGGCTACGTCATCACGACGGCTCGAATCTGATCCTGCGCTATGCAGGTCCAGTACTGCCTCTAAAGCTCAGGGGGCTGGCAACTATGGTGGACGTCCTGACAACGAATCTCATACCGGATCCTCGGAGATCCGAAGAAGAGAAGCTCGTAACCGGGCGAACGCCATCCCAATATCCTCCGATGACAAACCAAATGGCAAAGGCCCACAGAGAAATCCATCGCCGCCCCGCAAGAATTACCCTGCTTACGGATACCAACAAGACAACGCTGCCCCTCGCCATAAGACCAACATGCCGCCACCAAAGTATAAGACGTTCGAAGTCCCAAAGGGAGGGATCGTCATACGCGACAACGATGGCAAGCGAGGATGAAGCCGTGACGCTGGACGCAGAGACGATCCGCCACGACGGGAATCCAGCAGAGACGGCGGATCCAAGAGAAGGGACCGATCTCGCCATGACGACGGCGCGCACCGTGACGGTGACAAGGACAAGCATCGCTCCACTCGCCGCCACGATGACAAAGGGCAGGGCTCCCGCCGCCATGATGACGATCCATCTCCACGAAGAACGGAAGGAAGCCATCGTAGCTGCAAAGATCAGTCGCAGGACGGCGAGAGTAAACGACGACGCGACCCTTCGCCATCCCCACCAGGGAGCCCCCATGGCGGCGGCGGTGGTGGCGGCGGACCAGCAAGGTCACGCAACTCTCGCAAGGATCCGCCGGAATAGAAGCCCTACGACGCCCGTACCCATCTAAACGAGATTGCCAAGTCTCAAACAGCCTTCTTCCTCGGCCCAAAGTGCTTTGGATAACGGATTCGCGATGAGCCCATCCCGCATGGGTTCAAAATCGAGAAAAATATCCGCCAGTACAATGGAGTCGATAGGCCTTTAACTTGGCTACAAGACTACTTCAACGCAGTACAGTTCACCGGGGGATCACCCAATGTTGCTGTCCGCTATTTGCCCCTGATGCTATCCGCCACTGCGAGGCAATGGATCAACGACTTGGCAGAAAACTCTATCCAAACCTGGTTTGATATGCAAACTGTGTTCACCGAAAATTTCGAGGGGACTTACAAGAGACCCCATAACATTGGTGACCTCCAACGGTGCCAACGCGCCGACGACGAGACCTCCCAAACTTTCCTTGCGCGATGGCTGGATATGAAGAACTCCTGTGAAGGGGTTACTGACGAATCCGCCATCCTCGCGTTTATTGACAGTTTGGAGAGACGCCAACTGCTCCGCCATCGCCTGTTGCGGGAAAGGAACGAAGGGAAGTTGACCCTAAATTCCATGATCACCATCGCAAGCAACTACGCGGCCGCCGCCGACGACGCCCGCGAATCTCTGAAAGCTTCCGCCATCCAGAACACTAGAAAGCGGAATAGCAGCAACAAGCGGAAGAATCCGCCAGAAGAGCCGCAGGCTCCGGACATGGTGGCCACAACCTTTGCTGACAAAGGCCAAAGCAGCCAGCGCGGCAGAGGACGCGGCGGTAGCGGTGGCCAGCCGCGGAGTTCTGCAACTCCCGCTTCGGCGCCATCCGCTCCCGTGTCTTATGACGAATACCGCGATATGCCATGTTTTGCCCATCGCGACGCTTCAGGAAAGTGCAACCACACCAACCGGAACTGCAAGTTTGTCAACGACCTCAAGGCGGATCAAGAAGCTGGCTTCAAACGTAGCCGGCGACAATGGCCTCGTGGCAAAGGAAAAGCGGACAAAGACAAGGAGTCTAGGGATGGCAGTGATATGGATGAAGACCCTGCGCCCAAACCCGCCGAAAAGGCAGAGGGTGGTGCTGGCAAGGGCAACCCAATCAAGGACAAAAAAGGTGCCTTTCACACATTCCTTGGACCCCCCACGGCCAAGGCACAGAGAGCCGCTATGCGCTCCCTCAATGCCACCGTGCCTAAAATCCGCCAGTACGTCCGATGGTCCAAAGTACCGGTGCACTGGAGCCGTGATGATCATCCAGAGCACATCCCAGATGGATATTACGCCATGGTGGTATGCCCTGTAATCCATGGCTATGAGTTCTCCAAATGCTTAATGGATGGCGGCAGCAGCCTGAACATCATGTACGTGGAAACTTTGACAAAGCTCGGCCTTACCAAGACCCAACTCCGCCATAGCGCGGTCACCTTTTATGGGGTGGTTCCTGGTTGCCAAGCAAAGTCCCTCGGGTCCATCACACTCAAGGTTGCCTTCGGTAGTGAGGAAAATTACAGAGAAGAGCCCATAACCTTCGAGGTTGTCCCGTTCAAAAGCACTTACCACGTGATCTTCGGGCGCCCCGCCTTCCACAGCTTCCATGCAAGGCCATGCTACATCTACAATCAGCTGAAGATGCCAGGACCGGATGGCATAATTACCGTTTATGGCAGCTTCAGAAAGGCAAAGGAGTGCGAGGAAGGAGAAGCCGCCGTCGCGGAAGCAGTGTTCTTCGGCGAGGAGTTCAAAGAAATCCATGCCGCTACGGACCCCGCGGAGATGCCGGCATCCAAGCAGGAGGTTTCCGCCTCCCCGCCCACCTTCAAGCCTACAGTCGATACAAAACAGGTGGAACTTGTCACTGGCGATGCCGCCAAGACCACCGCCATTGGGACAAACTTGTCCCCCAAATAGGAAAGCGCGCTCGTCGAGTTCCTCCGTGAGAACCAGGACATCTTCGCATGGCAGCCATCTGACATGACGGGTGTACCCAGGGAACTCGCCGAGCACGCTCTGCAGATAATTCCTGGCTCAAAACCAGTAAGACAAGCCATGAGACGCTTCGGAGATGAAAAGCGCCGCGCCATAGCAAAGGAGATTTCCAAGCTGTTGAAAGCAGGCTTCATCAAGGAAGTGATACATACTAAGTGGGTAGCAAATCCGGTGCTAGTTCCTAAGAAAAACACAAAAGTTCTGCGCATGTGTGTAGATTACACTGGCCTGAACAAAGCATGTCCAAAAGACCCTTTTCCCTTGCCTCGCATTGACCAAGTCATTGACTCGACGGTGGGATCGGAGCTGCTGTGTTTCTTAGATGCCTACTCGGGATACCACCAGATCAAGATGAAAAAGTCCGATCAGCTCACTACGTCGTTCGTAACACCTTATGGCACATATTGCTATGTCACAATGCCATTCGGTCTGAAAAACGCAGGAGCAACGTATCAGCGCACCATGCAAAAGTGCCTGGCGGATCAAATCGGACGAAACATCCACGCATACATGGACGACATCGCAGTTATGTCTAAAAAGCAAGATGGCCTTATAGCGGATTTGCAAGAGACATTTGACAATCTCAGGAAGTACAACATGATGCTTAACCCAACGAAGTGCGTCTTCGGGGTCCCAGCTGGACAACTCCTAGGATTCATCGTCTCCCACCGCGGAATTGAGGTTAACCCAGAGAAGATCAAGGCAATCCTCGACATCTCCCGGCCCATAGACCTAAAAGACGTACAGCGACTCACAGGCTGTGTGGCAGCAGTGAGCAGATTCATCAGTCGTCTTGGCGAGAAGGCTTTGCCACTCTACAAGCTGATGAAGAAATTAGATGAATTTGTCTGGACCGACGAGGCAGACGCTGCACTTAAGGATCTGAAGAGAGTGTTATCCACTGCACCAGTCCTAGCGGCTCCCGAAGACCAGGAGCCCATGTTACTATACATGGCGGCAACTAACAGGGTGGTCAGCATCGTCATGGTGGTAGAGCGTAAGGAAGAAGCGCAGGAGTATGGCGTACAGCGACCAGTCTACTATGTCAGCGAGGTCCTGACGGAATCCAAGCAGCGCTACCCTCACTACCAAAAATTGGCATACGGAGTTTTCCTAGCCTCTCGTAAGTTGAGGCACTACTTCTATGACCATAAGATCACAGTGGTGAGCAAAGCCCCACTGAAGGACATCATCAACAACAGCGACGCAACAGGACGAGTTGCGAAGTGGGGCATTGAATTGGCCTCTTTCGACATCGACTACAAGCCTCGCACCGCCATCAAGTCTCAGGCTTTGGCGGAGTTTATGGCGGATTGGAAGGAAGCGCAGGAAACTACGCCCGTCCCAGAACCAGAGCATTGGGTGATGCACTTTGATGGCTCAAAGTTGCTACACGGCTCGGGGGCTGGCGTGACACTCAAATCTCCCAAGGGAGATGAGCTAAGCTACGTTCTCCAGATCCACTTCCCCACCACCAACAACATTGCGGAGTATGAAGCGCTACTACACGGGCTACGTGTCGCAAAGGAGATCGGCGTACAACACATCATGTGCTGTGGAGACTCTGACCTTGTGGCTCAGCAGGTGGCTGGCACGTACAAAGCTCGGAACGAAGTCATGGCGGCATACAGAGACGAAGTGGACGAGATGGCCAAAAGTTTCCTCGGCTACGACATAAAAGACGTACGGCGAGAAGATAACATGGCGGCCGATACCTTGTCCAAACTGGGATCTAGCCGTAAGGCGGTTCCGCCAGGCGTATTCCTCGAGCATCTGCGAGTACCATCAGTCAAGATGGTTGATCCAGAAAATCCGGAGCTAGCGAGCTCCCCTGTTATGGCGGTTTTGCCAAGCAATCTGCCATGGGCAGAGCCCTTCCTGGAATTTCTGACGAACAAGAAGCTTCCCGAAGACGAAGTTGAAAAAAGACAAGTCGAGCGTAGAGCCAAAGCGTACACCATCATAGATGGCCAACTCTACAAATGAAGCATCTCGGGAGTTTTCATGAAGTGCATATCCCAAGTGGATGGAATCGAAATACTAAGAGAGATCCACGAAGGCGAATGTGGGCATCATGCCGCCGCCAGATCCCTAGTAGCTAAAGCATTCCGCCATGGATTCTACTGGCCAACAGCCAAGGCAGATGCAGACCGCATTGTGGAGCTATGCCATGGTTGCCAGATGTACTCCAAACAAACCCATATGCCCGCCACAGCACTGCATACGATTCCCATAACTTGGCCTTTTGCAGTCTGGGGGCTGGACATGGTGGGTCCGCTAAAAACAGCACCTTCGGGATTTACGCACCTCCTGGTAGCGGTAGACAAATTCACGAAGTGGGTGGAAGCTAAGCCCATCAGAAAACTTGATGGCAAAACTGCCCTCCAATTTGTCAAGGACATTGTGGTTAGATTCGGCATCCCACATAGCATCATCACCGATAATGGCAGTAATCTGTCTCAGGGAGAAGTCGAAGAATACTGCCATCACAACGGAATCCGCCTTGACCTAGCATCTGTGGCACATCCACAGTCTAATGGCCAAGTTGAGCAGACCAATGGACTAATCATGTCAGGGATCAAGCCACGCCTAGAAGCACCGCTACACAAAGCAGCTGGAGCCTGGGCAGAAGAGTTGCCATCTGTGTTGTGGAGTCTACGGACCACGCCAAACAGATCAACTGGCCTTACCCCTTTCTTCTTAGTCTACGGAGCAGAGGCAATCTTGCCAAGTGATGTTCAGTATGATTCTCCAAGAGTCGACGCCTACAAGGAAGAAGATGCAGAAGCGTCCAGACAACTATCTGTGGACCTGCTGGAAGAAGAACGGGACCTAGCAGCCCAGAGATCCGCCATCTACCAGCAGAATCTCTGCCGCTATCACAGCAGGCGAGTTCGCCAACGCTCGTTCAAAGAAGGTGACCTGGTGCTACACCTCAAACAGCAGAAGTCCCACAAGCTATCCCCGCCTTGGGAAGGACCCTTCGTCATCAGCAAAGCTCTACTGAATGGTTCCTACTACCTCATTGATATTCGCGAGCTAGATAAGCGACCAAGTAAGAAGCGCAAATGAAGAGACCCTGACGATATCTATGACGAGACAGATCGTCCATGGAACATCGCACAGCTACGTCCTTTCTACACTTAGCATTTACCTAGCTATGTAATAGGCACCTCTATATGATCAATGAAATAAAGCATTTGGTTCACTCTTGATTTTTTCTGAGTCTTTTACCTCCTTTATTATTCATTTAGATCGTATAGAACCTTTTGCGCAATTGTGCTTTGCACTTGCGTCTCTTTTAAATCCGCCATAGGCGGTCCGCGTAGCTTTTTTATGTTTTGATCTTCATCCGATGTTTTCTGTGTGGATTCCAGAGTAGTGACTTTTTGACGATCTAAGCCGCCATCTGCTACGGGTTCTGGACAGTTGCTATTAAGTATCGTCGCCCTAGCGGATTGTTCGTGCGAAGATTTCACCATCTCATGAAAAGTCAAGCACAGAGAGCCGGATGGCGGATCGCATAATCCTACGCGTGAATTTTTTTCAAAGTATTGTTTTTTGGGCATGGCAAAAAACTGCAAGTTGCATAAAATTAGGCCTGGCAGTTTCTTCGCGCAATCAAACCACTTCATAAAAAACAAACTGCAAGAGTTCAAAAGCATTCCACTGATCCGCCACAAGCAGATCAGTTGCAGTGCACAAGCATTCACACGCAGTTTAAGTTTAGATTACAGACCCACTCAGGGGCCGAATTAATGCAAAGTATTTTTCCTGCCATATCGCAGGGCACATCTCAAGAAGATGGCGGAACCTTGGAGGACACCTCGTCACCGCCATCACCACCTGTAGTTGCCGCGGAGGCGGATGCCGAAGCTTGGCTTGGCGACCCTGGCAGCTCGTATGCTTCATAGTATACGTTCAACTGAGTGCCAAGGGCACACAGTTGATCGTATCCAAGCACGCTCTGCCGGATGGCGGCCTCGTCCACCGGCGCGCCGTCCTCGCCGCTCTCCGGGATGCCGGAGGTGAGCTGGTCCAGGTCCATCTCAGGATAGTGGGCCTTCGCCAAGGTCAACGCTGTCCTGGCACCACCCCGAGCAGAGGATAGTTTCCAGTCTGCCACCAGCCCTGGCACCAGCAGAAGCTTCTGTGTGAGCGCGATGGCGGAGAGGTTGGCAGAACCCGCTATCTGCAGGCTCCCGCACGCTTGGCGACCAGCGCTGAGAAGGCCATCAAGCTCCTTCCTCGCTGCGTCGGTGGCCATGCGCAAGCCCTCAGCGGTGTCCATCTCACCCTGCCCCAAAGCGACTGCATAGCGGAAAAAGAAGATGCATCATGCAAGGCATAGCAGAAATTGAAAAACTACGTTATAAGAAGAAATGGTACCTAGCAAGTTGTCCTGGAAGTGATGGAGGAGCTCGTTAAAGCCTTCACGCCACTTCTCAAAATTAGCGGCGGCTTTGCGGAGGTCCGCTATCTCCTTGTCCTTCTTCTTGCCCTGGTTCTCCTGGTCCTTCAGCTGCCTCTCGAGGGTGGCGTTTTCAGCCAGCGATTTTCGGAGCTGTTCATTCAGCCCATCCATCGCAATGGCGTGGCCCTTCTTCATCCCCTCAAGTGTGGACTTGAGCTTGGCAGCGTCTGCATGGCGGAAGTTTGTCAGCTCAGCATTGATTGAAAGGAAAACAAGCTTGTTAAGGTAAATTACCGCTATTCTCAAGCTGCTGCTGCAAATCTGCCACAAGAGCGCTTTTGGCTGCCATCTCCTTCTCCTGCGAGCTGACAACCTGGACCAGGTCTTCCACCACCTTCTTGTAATTCCACCACCTTCTAATGTTAGTTACTCTTAGAGCATCATGATGGATAGAATCCGCCGTGACACTCGGGGGCTACTCATGTTGATTTTTTAGTCACTCTTAGAGCATCATGATGAATAATTATCCGCCATGATGCTCGGGGGCTACTTATGCTGATTTTTTGTCTTCCTAAGAGCTTTATGCCGGGTAGTTATCCGCCGTAACGCTCGGGGGCTACTCAGTATGAAAAAACAAAAGTTCTCTATAGAGCACTGTGAAACTACCAGCGCTCGAGGGCTGTGCCATTAAAAATTACAGAAGTCACTCTTGAAGCCCCATAGCGGATCGAAATTTGCAAATCCGCCATGGCGCTCGGGGGCTACTGGGAGTACATACCTTCTTCATAGTCGATGTTTTCTCAACAAAAGCGGCAATGCCGCTGGACAGCTGGTTGCTGGCATCTTCCTGGCTAGAAATAAGATTGACGACCTCAAGTTGCTTTTGTCTCCATTATAAGCTGCCCCCAGATGGAGTATCCGCCACTTGACCCTGAGAGCCAGAAGCCTTTTCGCTTTGGACGACATCATTAGCCGCAGCTTCAGTCGTTGGGTCGATTTCTGGCATTGGGTCAAACTGACCACCAGCATCCTCCATATCAATATCGATACGAACGGAGGGAGTTGGTGCATCAGGGGTGAGCGGGATAGTGGCAGGGGAGGGCTTGGCTCGCTTGGAGGATGGCTCCTTGACAGTAGGCTTCTTTCTTCTGAGAAAAAGGGGATTAGAGATGGAAAGCAGCAAAACAATGAAGAAGGGTGTCCAAAGATTACCTTGACTTGGGCAAATTGATGGTAGCGGTATTCTCGGATGGCGTTTCTAACTCCGCCCTGCGTTGAGCTTCGAAACGACGGGAATCAGCAGATTTCCCGCCACCACCGCGAGTTTTTCCACTACCAGCCCGTTTCTTGGGAACCACCTTCTCCTGGGTCGTATGGGCTGTATCATCCACATTCCCCGCCATCTCCTCTTTGTTTCCGCTAGAGTGAACAACTTCCTCAGCGGCAGATTTGAGGTTGGAGCGGCGAAGGGGATGGGCAAAGTGAGCAGGACCAAGCGATTTGAGCTGATAAGAAGAAAAATATTGTGTCCTATGAAATATAAAGATATTATGTGATACTGTGGCGGAAAGGGAACTTACCAAAGGGCAGGTGCCATTCTCAAACATAGCCATGCCAAATTTTAAAGGCTTCTTCCTAGGAGACTTCATCAGAGAACGGATGCGCTTCTCGACCACTTTAGGGTCTAGCTCCTGGTCCGAGCAACGCATGCCATCATTTGCACCAGTATACTCATGCATCAGGCGATCGCGGTGTTGCAGCGGCTGAATCCGCCGGGATATCTAGCAGTTGATGGTGTCGATCCCTCTCAAGCCATCCACAGATAGCCTGGCGATCCGCCGAGCCAAGAGCTTGACATAGGGGGTGGCGGACTCATCGTTGACAGCTGTCCAGGAGTCACGAGATTCAGCAGGAATGTTCTTAAAGGGAGGAAGGCCGCGGGCTTGAGATGGCGCAGGTTTGTCCGCCATATAGAACCAGGACCCTCTCCATCCTATGGTGGAATCCAGTGGCATGATGAAGGGGTATTCCTTCGATCTTCGTGGAAGAAAGCAAACCGTTCCGCAGGTTCGAAGAGATCCGTCGTCTTCATAGTTGGCCCGCACAGAGAAGAAAAGTTGGAAGAGGTCCACCCTGGGGCGGATCCCAAGGTATCCCTCGCACAAGGCTGCGTAACCCGGCACGGACACCAGGCTATTTGGTGATATGTGGTGGAGCTGCAGTCCATAGAACTTCAGAAGATTAGTGAAGAAAAGAGATGGAGGCATACTGAGACCCCTCTCCACGTGAAATTTGAGCATCACGATCTCGGAGGGGTTAGGAAGAGGCACTGGGGCCTTGAAGTCAGTCCGCCATCCGGATTCAGCTTGAGGAGCCACAGTGCCCTCGCCTTCCATGGACTGGACGTCAGAATCCTTAACATGGGATTTCTGCCAATACCCATGAAGGTTCTGGGGGATCTGCTCTTCTTCATCCTTAGCACCTTCCTCCTCAGCTTCGCCATCCGCTTCCTTGTCTGCGAGATCATCCGGGTTTGCACCCGCCATCTCCTCTTCAGCTTCGGACGTGTTGTCCTCTGGGTTCAAATCCGCCATCCCGGGATGTTCTCCCTGGACTGATTGTTGCAGAGGGGAATCTTCCTCCTCAGCGTCAGAATGGTGGCGGGCCGGTGATCCGGAGTTCATGGTGTCGGGCGAAAGGAAGGTTTCGCTATGAAATGCTTGAAGAACTTGAGTGAGTTGGTCCGGCGGAAAAAGCTACCGGCGGCGAGGTTTTCCGCGGTGGCTCGTCAGAGATGACAAAGCTCTCGTGGCGGCGCTGAGGAGAGAGAATGCGACGGAGGCGAATGAGGGGTGACTAGCTGGGGGTGAGAGGTCGGGGTATATATAGACCCCGAGCCTCGAGATTCGTGCCCGCCATCACCACCGTTCGTCCTGATCGCAGAAACCCTAATCTGGCGACACGTGTCCAGGGGTAAAAAAGTAACTTGGTGAAAACAGTGCGTGCACTATAAGTCTTGCCCTAGAAGGAACTGTGTGCCGAGATTTACGGCGGATTTCAACGGTATGATCCAACGGATCCCGAAAATCTCGCAAAGATAACTACGTCGCTTGATCCGTTATTTACGGTGGATTAATAGATGAAAGGAGCATCAAGATGACCGCCATCCCGGTGCAGAAGAGCTATGGCGGAAGTAACTCACCAAGAACATGCATGGCGGATTTAGATGGCAATCTTGAAGTTCCCTGGGGGCTACTGTTGGGGATATATCAAATAGGTATACCAGCGACGTAGTCCTAAATCAGCAAGCCAGGGTGGCCCATCAGGGGTGGTATGGCGGATTCGCTATACCGGGCGGCCCAGTTGCTGAAGTTGCCACGACGGTACTGGACGCAGGCGCTTATGGCGGATCCGGAGACAAGCCCATGGCGGATTGCTGACGATAGGCCCATGGCGGGTTCGGAGACGGCCCATGGCGGGTTCGGAGACTGGCCCATGGCGGGTTGCCTTGTAGCACACGCAGAGGACTTAGTCTAGGACTCCAAGTTGTATCCGCTCCGGTACCAACGTGTAGCCCACGCCAGGCGCCTTTATAAGCCCGGCGTGGAGCAGCCCTTGAGGCAAGATTAGAGTCATACGGCCAATCGCATAGCGAAACAGCCAACCTCATCATTGTAATCGAGCACTTGTTGCCATATAGTGAATTATAGCAGCACGTAGGATCTCGCCACCGTCGCGGGATCTGAAGCTGGGTAAACTCGTGCTACCACCGTCCTGGATCACTCCTCCGTGTTCACCCCCTTCCACAAACCGCCATACCCCTACCTCTATGGCAGATCTGTTGACGAAACCACGGCATGTATGGTGGACATATTGGAATAACTTGGTTTTTAGGAGTTGGATGCACGAGTAGAGCTCATACTCAGTACAAAACGAGGGATTGCAAAAGACTGGGAGCGACCAACTAAGAGAGCAATAACGGCCATAATCATGCAGAGCGACAAAGCAACATTAAAAGAAGCATAAGATGGCATCAAAAGTCAAAAACTAAATGATCATAAAGGCTTATGGCGACTTTGTATGAGTCTAACATGTATAAGCATGCGCCAAGTCAACCCAAATAAAGCATCAAGGAGAAAACCAAAATAATGCTTCCAAATAATAAAAACAACGCATGATTTTTTCAAAGGCTGATTAAGCAATCTCAGTCATTTGAGACAAGTCATGCTACAGCAAAACCACTAAGCATACTATCAAAACGACATCAAGTATGACATGCAAAAGTCTAGGCCGCAGTCTAAACAAGCTCCTTTTTGTACCACTTTTTGCATGAATTTTTTCTCTTTTCCAACACCATTCGAACCTTTTTGAAACAACTCTTTTGATAAAAACCAACATGGACCAGAGGTAAAAATACACCTTGATGCAAAGATATAAGAAGATCTGAACACAAATCAAGGCGAAAAACAAAAGCTAAACGCAGTTCTAGAAAAAGAGAACACTCGTTGAACACGATAAGAGTGAAAAACGGAGTGTTCTTGGCAAATGAAAAAGAATGCAACTTCTCCAAAAGAAATTTGTTGGGGTCCAACCATTTATTGCAGCAAACAAAACTAAACAAAACTGAAAACTAAAAACAACTGACGCTCCAAGAAAAACGCATAATGCATGAAGCAATAAAAATATAGTGTGTTGAAAGGTGACCTGATTTTTGCCGATGAAGAAGGGGTGCCTCGGGGGCATCCCCAAGCTTTGACGCTTGTACTTCTTGGATATTTCTTGGGGTGCGTGAGCATCCCCAAGCTTAAGCTTTTGTCCATTCTTCAACTCATCTCATCATTCTCCAATCACTACACTTGAAAACTTCCTTCATACAAAACTAAACACAATTCTATTAGCAACATTAGTGTAAGCATAGCAATGAATCAACCCCTTTCTGCTGCAGGTTTCAACTCAAAACCACCACATATAATGAATATACTACTGTAGAAACTTTCCCAAAAGTTCCGTGATCAAAAGAACTCAAAAAGAAAGCGATCAAGTGGCAAACACAAATAATGGCAGAAATCTGTCAAAACAGAACAGCTGACAAAGGTCGAATTTTTAGAGGGTTTTCTGTTGCTCAAATCAAAAAGTGTATAACTAATGAAAGTTTGGATATAACCTGGGGCATATGCACAAGAAATCGCATCACAAAAAATGTCCTGAGAATTTTCATGATTTTTTACGGTGCAGCACCGAAATCTGTTTCAGGAGAGCAACATCCCCAAATCTTACCTCACTCAAATTAGAGGCTTCTCTTGGCACAACAACGAAATAAAAAGGATAAAGAGAGGTTATTATAGTAGTAATAACTTCCAAGACTCAAATAAAAGAAAAAGAATTGAAAGTAAAACATTGGGTTATCTCCCAAGAGTGCTTTTCTTTAACGCCTTTGAGCTAGGCGCAGAAAGTGCAAATCAAGTAATATCAAGTGATGAAGCATCAAGCTCATAATTTACTCTAAGAATAGAGTCAAAAAGCAATTTCTTTCTCTTCCTAGGGAAGTGTTCCATACCTTTCTTGAGTAGGAATTGATATTTGATGGTGCCTTTCCTCATATCAATGATGGCACCTACAGTTCGAAGAAAGGGTCTTCCCAAAATAACAGGACATGAAGCATTGCATTCAACATCCATGACAAGAAAATCAACGGGAACAAGGTTATTGTTAACCATAATAATAACATCATTAATACTTCCCAAAGGTTTCTTCTTAGCAACATCAGCAATAGGAACATCATAATAACACTTTTCAAGCGGTGGTAAATCAAGCATATCATAAATTTTTCTAGGCATAATAGAAATACTAGCACCTAGATCACATAAAGCATGGCAATCAAAACCATTAACATGCATATCAATGATGGGTTCCCAACCAACTTCTAATTTCTTGGGAATAGAGGCTTTCTGCTTCAACTTTTCATCCCTAATTTTCATAAGAGCATTGGTAATATGCTTAGTAAAAGCAACATTTATAGGACTAGCATTGGGAGTCAAAGCAAGCTTTTGTAAGAACAAAATAACTTCAGATATATTGCAGCCATCAACATCAAAATCATTAAAGGAAATAGAGCTATCATCTCCTACACTCCAAAAAATTTCAGCACTCTTTTGAGAAAAAGTTTTTGCTGTTTTGGGCTTTTTAACACTAGGAGTAGGAGTTTTCTCTACACCAATCAAAGTAAGAGGATTGCTAGCATTTGGAACAATATCATTAGAGATAGTAATGGTACATACCTTCATCTTTCTAGCCATCTCATCTTCTCTTTCCCACCTGGCATGGAAATCTGCTAGCATCCTAACATTTTCATCAATTCTAACTTGGATAGCATTAGCAGTGGCAAAAGGATCAGGCTTAGCGGACATTCTGTTAATCAAAGAAGATTGCGCATTAGACAAAGACGAAATATCGGTTTCAGCTTTGGAAACCTTAGCTTGCAACTCAGGAATAGCCTTGTTTAAGTTTTCAAGTTGATGACTAATAGTCCTCAACAGAGCTGATTGCTCCTCCATAGTCTGGGTGAAAGCCCTGTTCTGCTCATATTGCACCTGCATAAAATTCTTAGTAGCCTTTTCAAGTTCTAAAATCCTTTCTTCACTAGGCATTTTAGGTCTACCAAGATAGCTATTATCAACATTAGAAGGAAATGGCCTATAGTTGTTACTAGCAAAATTGTTCCTAAAAGCATTGTTGTTGAAATTATTATTTCTAATGAAGTTTACATCAACATGCTCTTCTTGAGCAACCAAAGAGGCCAAAGGAACATTATTAGGATCAACATGAGTCCTATCATTAGAAAGCATAAGCATGATAGCATCAATCTTATCACTCAAGGAAGAGGTTTCCTCAACAGAATTTACCTTCTTACCTTGTGGAGCTCTCTCGGTGTGCCATTCAGAATAATTTACCATCATGTTGTCGAGAAGCTTGGTTGCGGCGCCCAAGGTAAGGGACATAAAAGTGCCTCTAGCAGCTGAATCCAATAGGTTCCTTGAAGAAAAATTCAGTCCTGCATAAAAAGTTTAGACAATCATCCAAGTAGTCAGTCCATGAGTGGGGCAATTCTTTATCATAGATTTCATTCTTTCCCAAGCCTGAGCAACATGTTCATTATCAAACTGGGTAAACTTCATAATATTGCTACGCAAAGCTATAATCTTAGCAGGAGGATAGTGTCTTCCAATAAAAGCATCCTTACACTTAGCCCATGAATCAATACTATTTTTTGGCAAAGACAGCAACCAATCCTTAGCTTTTCCTCTCAAAGAAAAAGGAAACAACTTAAGCTTAATAATATCACTCTCTACATCCTTATATTTTTGCATCTCACATAGCTCAACAAAATTGTTGAGATGAGCTGCAGCATCATCAGTACTAGCACCAGAAAATTGCTCTTTCATAACAAGGTTCAACAAAGTAGGCTTAATCTCATAAAAATCAGCAGCAGGAGCAGGTGGCGCAATAGGAGTGCAGATAAAATCACTTTTATTAGTGCTAGTAAAATCACACAACTTGGTGTTCTCATGAGTACCCATTCTAGCAAAGCTAAAAGCAGATAAGTAAAAACAACTATAAAGGAAACTACTTTTTGTGTGTTTTTGATAAAACAATGCTAGTAAAAATAAAATAAAGCAAAACTTAAACAAAGTAAAGGATGTGCGTGCAAAACTCCCCTTGCAGAAGTCTTCTTTTTCCCCAGCAATGGCACCAGAAAAAATCCTTGATGCAGCATGGTGTTGATGATGAAAGTCACCGTCCAGTTGGGAACCCCAAGAGGAAGGTATGATGAGCACAGCAGGAAGTTTTCCCTCAGTAAGAAACCAAGGTTTGTCAGTCCAGGAAAAAGCCAAACTCCAGAAGGTGATGCTTGCTAGCCTAGTGACACTCCAACAAGGGCGCCGTTAACGATTCTTGTTAGCGTGTCTTCAACTAGTAGCAACGCGGAACCTGCACACAACACAACCAAATACTTTGCTCCCAACTTACGATGAGGTCGTCAATCTCACCGGTTTGCTGTAAACAAAGGTATGAGCGTATCGAGTGGAAAGCAATAGTAGTATGCGAGAAAGTAAACAATGCGAGTAAAGTAAACAGGTGATAGCAATATAAAGGAAATTGGACCGGGGTCCACAGTTCACTAGTGGTGTCTCTCCATAAGATAAATAGCACATGCTGGGTAAACAAATTACCGTTGGGCAATTGATAGAATAAAGATAACATGCATATGTCGCGAGGATCACTATGAGATTTACTCTGGGCATTACAACAAAATACATAGACCGCCATCCAACTGCATCTATGACTAATAATCCACTCACGGGGATATCGTCCGAATACCCCATGAGTATTAAGTTGCAAAAAACAGATAACTGACATAAGCAAAGTGTGTAATGTAAACAAAGCATATGCCCTTGGACATAAGAATGTTGTTTTCTCCCTAGTGGCAACAGCACATCTACAACCTTAGAGGTTTCTGTCACTCCCCCAGATTAAATAGAGGCATGAACCCAACTATCGAGCATAAATACCCCCTCTTGGAGTCACTAGTATCTATTTGGCCAAGATAGCTACTAACAACAGAGAGCATGCAAGATCATAAACAACATAGAGATAACATAAGATATATGATTCAGCACATCAACTCAACATAACACCAATATTCATCGGATCCCAACAAACACAACATGTAGAATTACATAACGGTGATCTCGATCATGTAAGGCAGCTCACAAGATCTAAACATGAAGCATATGGTGGAGAAGACCACCATTTAGCTACTGATATGGACCCATAGTCCAAGGTAGACTACTCACTCATCGCGCTGGAGGCAAGCATGGCGATGAAGAAGACCTCTGGTGGCGATTCCCCTCTCCGGCAGGGTGCCGGGAAGAGCTTCTGGACCCTCCCGATCTCGGGTCGATGACGGCGGCGGATCGCCATATGTTTTTGGAAAATTGATCGGGTGTTTAGGTTTTTCCCATCGGGGGGTCTTTATAGGCGAAGGGGCAGCGTCAGAAGTGGACCAGGCTGGTCACACACATAGGGGGCGCGGCCAGGGCCTGGGCCACGCCGCCCTATTGTGTGGCCGGCTCGTGGCCCCTCTCCGTCTCCTCTTCGGTTCTATGGAAGCTTTGGTAAATTTCTGGATGTTTGGCTTTTGTTTCGTCCAATTTCGAGAATATTTCCTGTGTAACTTTTCTGAAACACAAAAATAGCAGAAAACAGGGAACTGGCACTGTGGCATCTTGTTAATAGGTTAGTTCCGAAAAATGCATAAAAATGCCACGAAGTGTAACGAAACACTAAGCAAATGGTGTAAAAACAAGCATGGAGCATCAAAAATTATAGATACGTTTGAGACGTATCAAAGACAACCATCTAGCTACTGTTATGGACCCATAGTCCAAGGTAGACTACTCACTCATCGCGCCGGAGGCAAGCATGGCGATGAAGAAGACCTCCGGTGGTGATTTCCCTCTCCGGCAGGGTGCCGAGAAGAGCTTCTGGACCCTCCCGATCTCGGGTCGACGATGGCGGTGGATCGCGATCTGTTTCTGGAAAATTGATCGGGTCTTAGGTTTTTCCCGTCGGGTGGTCTTTATAGGCGAAGGGGCAGCGTCAGAGGTGGACCAGGGTGGTCTCACCCATAGGGGGCGCGGGCCAGGGGCAGGCCGCGCCGCCCTATGGTGAGGCTGGCCCCTGGCTCGGCTCCGTCTCCTCTTCGGTGTTCTGGAAGCTTCGTTTAATATCTGGACGTTCGGCTTTTGTTTCGTCCAATTCTGAGAATATTTCCTGTGTAACTTTTCTGAAACACAAAAACAGCAGAAAATAGGGAACTGGCACTGTGGCATCTTGTTAATAGGTTAGTTCCGGAAAATGCATAAAAATGCCACAAAGTGTAATGAAACACTAAGCAAATGGTGTAAAAACAAGCATGGAGCATCAAAAATTATAGATACGTTTCAGACGTATCAATGAGATGAGATGAAGTATGGACAAAAGATCAATCTTGGGGATTCCCATGTCACCCCAAGAAATATCCAGGAGGTACAAGCGTCAAATCTTGGGGATGCCCCCGAGGCACCCTTCTTCATCGGCAAAAATCAGGTCACCTTTCAACACACTATATTTTTATTGCTTCATATTCTATGCGTTTTTTCTTGGAGCGTCTTTACTTTTGCTTTCAGTTTTCTTTTGTTTTGTTTGCTGCAATAAATGGTTGGACCCCAACAAATTTCTTTTGGAGAAGACACACTCCATTTTTCATTTGCCAAGAACACTCTAGTTTTCACTCTTATCGTTCAACGAGTATTCTCTTTTCTAGAACTGCATTTAGCTTTCGTTTTTTGCCTTGATTTTTGTTTAGATCTTGTTATATATTTGCATCAAGGTGTGTTTAGACCTCTGGTCTATTTTGGTTTTCATCAAAAGAGTTGTTTCAAAAAGGTTGGAATGGTGTTGGAAAAGAGAAAAAGTTTTCATGCCTATAGTGGTACAAATGGGAGCTTGTTTAGACTGCGGCTTAGACTTTTGCATGTCATGCTTGATGAAGTTTTGATAGTATGCTTAGTAGTTTTTGCTGTAGCATGACTTGTCTCAAATGACTGAGATTGCTTAATGAGCCTTTGAAAAAATCATGCGTTGTTTTTATTATATGGGAACATGTTATTGTGGTTTTCTCCTTTGATGCTTTATTAGGGTTGACTTGGCACATGCTTATAACATATTTGACTCTAACAAAGTCGCCATAAGCCTTTATGATCATTTGGTTTCTGACTTGTGATACCACTTTATGCTTCAGTTAATGATGTTTTGTCGCTATGCATGATTATGGCCGTTACTGCTCTCTTAGTTGGTCGCTCCCAGTCTTTTGCTAGCCTTCATTTTGTACTGAGTATGAGCTCTACTCGTGCATCCAACTCCCAAAAACCAAGTTATTCCAATGTGTCCACTATAAATTCGTATGCATGGTATTTGCAAGCCATTCCAAGTAAATTTTCATGTGCTACCTTTCAAAAAAAACCTTCAAAATACTTCTCATTTTGTGACACTGTTTTCAGCTCATGGGGACGTAGTGATCGGATTTGCTATCTTCCATATTGTTTTATTCCAAAAAAAAAGAAAAAAAAGAAAAGAAAAAATGCACTCCTCCATGGTTTGTGAAAGTTGGTGGGCACCCGATGGAATCGGTTAGCCATGGTTTGTGAAAGGAAAAGTGGGAAGGAGTGCCAAGATTTATAAAAGAGCACTAAAGTGCCAATCTCTCTCTCAAAAACTTGCTTTGTATGGAAGATAGTAAGAACCCCATTGCCAGTCGTTGACAAAGACGACCACCTCTCAAAACCAATTTTTATCTCTCTATTTTACAAATGAAAAGCTCTAGCACATGTTTAATCAATGCTTCCCTCTGCGAAGGGCCTTTCTATTACTTTTATGTTGAGTCTCCACCTTCTACCTTTATGCACCGTCTAAGAGAGCATAGTTGCCATTCTGAGTTTAATGTGCATAGTCCCAAAGTTTATCATTGATTGATTCATGATTTTGGTTTTGCTTGTTCTTAAATTATTTGTATCTAGTCGCCCTCTTAAACTTGAAGGTGTCCTATGCATTTATGTTTTGCTATTCCATGAGGGACAAGCTGAAAACCACTTTACTATGTTTTTCTATATGATTTGAACACACACTTGACTTTCAATGTTTTATTATTCATGATCTTTCGTTTGTGTTACTTTTCATGTTATAACATGGTTGCTAAGTTTTTATTGTCAAGATTATGTCTCTTATGCCCATGTTTTAAGTACTTTGATCCCAACACTCAATGCTTTACATCGTTGAGTAAGATTGCGATGGTGCATGTCACCTCAAAAATTATTCTTTTGTTATCACTTACCTACTCGAGGACAAGCAGGAGTTAAGCTTGGGGATGCTTGATACGTCTCAAACTGTATCTATAATTTTTGATGCTCCATGCTTGTTTATACACCATTTGCTTTGTGTTTTGTAAAACTTCTTGGCATTTTTATGCATTTTCCGGAACTAACCTACTAACGAGATGCTACAGTGCCAGTGTCGTGGGAATTTAGAGATAGTAGCCATGGGTAGGCTTATCGGAGGGGCTCGACGATGGTGACGATGGGTCCGGCTCGGGATCGTGCCAACAGAGACACCTCGGTTTACCTAGGTTCAGGGCCCTCCCGGTTGGAGGTAAACCCCTACTTCCTGTCTGCTTCGTATTAATTGGATAGTATCGATTACAGTGCTCCTCGAGCTTTTCGGGCTAGAGGAGGAAGAAGAAGATCAGATCTCCCCTATGCTAAGGGTCCAGGCCCCCTTATATAGGCGGGGGCCTGGTTACAGGTTATGTGGCGATTCCGCCGTCTGCCGGCTCCTCGGCGGCGGCGATCTTGACGTGATCTTCTGGCCCTGCTCTGGCAAAGGCACTTTATAAAGTGCCTTTCCCCTGGGCTAGCATCTGGAGGGCATATTCCTTCTCTTTTGCCTCGGATCCCGTCGTGGGGAAGGGTCTTCGATCTCTCATTGGCTGAGGCCGGTCGTGGCGGGCGTCATTCCGTCCTTGGCCTCTGTCGCTCCTGTCGGGGCCGTCCTACTTTCGGCCAGACAACCGTTGGGAAGCTTTGTCTTCATCGCCCGGCTCCAGATCTCCACGGTGGAGTCACCTGCCGGCTGCTGGTGCAGCCGGCCCTTCAGGCGGAGCCGGTCTTCTCGTGCTGAAGCCTTGGGGACTCCTGGAACGCCAGCCGGCATATTGCCCGGCCCATGGTACACCCCATAAGTCATCCCCACGACACTAGCCCCCGAAACTAGCGAAGTCTCATGGGCTAGCATGGGGCTTCGGCGGGTTCCTCTTCTCGCTGAAGTCTTGCTCGTCCTCGTCGAAGTCCCAGGATTTCTGGTCCGGCTCGGTTGCCATGATCATCGAGGTTGAGTCTTGCGGAATTCTCCCGGCCGTCTCGAGGCGAGCCGGTTCCAAGATGCGACCCGGCTGGCGGCCCTAAGCCGGCGTGCTGCCTCCTGGGAACTTGCGCCACCTCGGGTCTTGTTCCTACGCGGCGGCCGGCGTAGCGCGCCAGTGGCCAGTCTTGTCATTTGACTTCGGAATCACCACCGTCATAACTTCCCGAGTCATCATGCGAGGTGGGCTGGCGTACGTCAGCGACGTGTCCCATCACTCCTCCCACGATCCGCCGTGGCAACCGCCGTGGTGGCACACGATGCGGGAGTTGGTTACTGAAACGTCGGGGGTTACCCCTTCGCCGCTCTTCTTTAAATACCGAGCGTGCTCGCTGCCCAGGGCATCCCCCACTTCTCCCCTCATCTTGAGCTTTGCCTTTCCGAACCCAACCTGATCATGTCGTCCCCCAGTGGTTCCACTGCCAGCGATGACAAGGTTCTGGAGGGGAGCAAAGAGGAGGTCGAGGCGCCGGAGATGGCACCTTCCGCATCTCGGAAACGCGGTCGCCCGAAAGGGAGCCGCAACAAGAGTACCTTGGAGGCCCTCACGACGAAGGCCGTCGCCGCTGCTTCCACCTCCGTCGCGCCCCAGGCGGCCGGAGCTTCCGGCGACATGGGCATCCCGGAGAAACAGAGGCCAGGCCGTCCGAAGGGGAGCGGGAAGAAGACCGCTTCCGCGGCGGCTGCTGCCCCTTCGTCGTCTCGTCGTCGCGGGCGGCCGCTGGGTAGCAAAAACAAGAAAGCCCCCGCTGTCTTCAGGGTCGCTGCCACTCCTGCGGGGCCCCGCGCGGCGGCTTCTCCTCCGCTGGGCCCATCGCGGCCCTGGCTGGAGAAACCAGCGCTCCAACCGCCGACCTATACTTTGGCCCAGGGGTGGTCCACCTGCATCATCCCTGCGCTCGTCGGGTCTCGGGACCTCCTCCGCCTTCCGTCCCAATTCATGGACTCGATGGAAGGCCAGGAGATGGCCTACGCCAAACTGCGGGAATGCAGCGGCGGCTAGCCCTCGTACCGCGTCGAAGTTTATTACGACGGCCAGGGGGTGTGCTACTTCTGCGACGGGTGGTCGAAGTTCTTCCTTGACTATGGCGCACACGAGGGCTGGTTCATCCTCCTCACCCGCCACGATGGGAAGAAGGACTTCACCGTCTGCTTCTTCGACGCCACCCTCTCCACCCATACTTATGCCGCCCAGCCGTGAAGGACGGGGGCTCCGTCGACCTCCAGCATGGGCTTCTCCGGGACGAAGTCCATGCGGCGCTCGCGCCAGGCCGAGGAAAGCGAGCATCTCCCGGGCGAGGGATTCTTGGCACTCTTAGGGTAGTAGTTTAGGGAACTTTTGTAATCCTCAAACTTTCGCTTAATGAAAACTTGTTCTTCTTCGTTTGCTGTGTGAATGTCTTTCTTCACTGTGTGCTTTTGCCATCGCGCAAATGTCTTCTGCTTGACACCATTGTGATGCAATGATTCTTCTCTTAATGAACCCGCTGTCACGTGAATCCGTAGATAGGGACTATGATAGTCACTGCCCTGCGCAGACGCTTCGGGCGGGCTCCTCCGGCTTCAATGCGGAGGGAATGGTGCTTCTGCTAGCCGGCCCCGGGAAAGGCGGACTAGCCCCGGCTCCAGCGCGGATGGAACGGGAACTAAATCTTGTACCGGCTCGGGCGAGGTCGAAGCCGGCACGTTTCCCTTTCCAGGCCTTCGCACGTCCCAAGCCACGATTGGAGTAGATCTCCCAGTTTCCGGCTCTAGCCGTTGCTTTGCGCGTGTTAGGTTTCGATTTTGCTGCTCGCTTGCTGATCATGTCGCAGCGCCAGCTAACCGGATAGCCGACGAGGTACTGGAACCGGCCTACTTTTGAGGGCAGATTCCCTTTCCCCCTAGCCCCCGAGTTTTGGGGTAGCTGGACTAACAGCTAGCTCGAACCTAACTTTTCGTGAATGATGCCGACGCCAAGCGAGGCAGCTCTAGCTTCGAACCTCTTGGACGTGGCTTCTCATCCCAAGCGTCGAGAGATTGTGACTATCAACTATTTGCTGGCTTTGCCTTCGTCCGGTTCCCTCAACTTTTTCCTTAATCTTCCCAACCTTCGGCCCTTCTACCCCCAACCGGCAGCCTGGTGCCGGTTGGTCTCCCTTGGGCCGGCAGCCGAATGTCGGCCTAGGGTGGGAGCGTGCCGTGGAGTGAGAAGTAGTACTTCGGTCTATCGGGCCCCCGACTCGTGCCAGCCAACACTTAGTTAACAGACACTGCCCTTAACGCCTGGTCGAGCAATTTTGTTCTATCGTTTGTGGTTCTGCTCTGCGGCTTTCCTTCGTATGTGGCCTGCCGGCTCCTATCCGTCTGGCTGCGCGGAGCCAGAAGGCGGAGGCTGGGCTCGGGACCTTCTTCATACGTAGTACTCATCCGGCTGGCGAGAGATCGATTTTTTCGGGGCTGCCGGCTGTGGCTCGGTGCCTGGAGCCGGCTGCCGGTCAAGTGAATAACGCAGGAAGCAAAACATACACGAAGTGTTTTCCTCGGAGCCGGTCGTAACTGGCCGCTCCATTTTCCTTTATTCATTGATAGGTTTTTCGGGGTACAAGCTTTTGCCTTAGCAGAAGAAAGGTCTTAGGAGACTGACATTCCAGGGACGCTCGGTCTCCTTGTCAGAGTTATCTGGCTTGTTCTTTCTGGGATCTTGTGCGTCGATGAGGTAGTATGCCCCATTACCTAGCACCCGGCTGACAATGAACGGTCCCTCCCAGGGAGGAGACAGCTTGTGCATGCCCTTAGTGCTTTGGACCAGCCAGAGTACGAGATCTCCTTCGCGAAACGCGAGCGGGCGAATTTTCCGGCTGTGGTATCGTCGCAGCTGCTGCTGATAGAGCGCTGATCTGGCCAGAGCCTGTACTCGTGCCTCCTCGAGGAGGTCAACGCCATCTTCATGAGCTTCTTTTGCTTGCTTCTCTGTGTACTGGACAATTCTGGGCGCGTCGAACTCAATGTCCGTGGGCAACACCGCTTCTGCTCCATAGACTAGGAAGAAAGGTGTGCGCAGGCTCCAGAGCACTGAGGGTAGCTCCTCGACCCAACAGCCGGCTGAGCGTTCGAGAGGCTCGATCAGCCTTGGTTTGATGCCGGCCAGGATCAGCCCATTTGCCTTCTCCACTTGCCCATTTGTCTGAGGGTGCGC
Source organism: Dactylis glomerata (assembly GCA_007115705.1). Lineage (NCBI taxonomy): Eukaryota > Viridiplantae > Streptophyta > Magnoliopsida > Poales > Poaceae > Dactylis > Dactylis glomerata. The sequence goes on from QXEO01001194.1 coordinate 147,294, forward strand.
CACTGACGCTAAGTCCAGCCGGATGCCTTTTTGGCCACAGTAATCAGCAAAGACTCCCTTCGCAAAGTTTGTCCCGTTGTCGGTGATGATCCTGTGGGGAACTCCATATCTTGTGATGATCTCGTTGAAGAACTTGATTGTGGATGAGCCGTCGAGTTTCTTAATTGGCTTAGCTTCGATCCACTTGGTGAACTTGTCCACGGCAACCAACAGATGCGTCAAGCCCCCGGGTGCGGTCTTGAATGGCCCTACCATGTCCAGGCCCCAGACAGCGAACGACCAGGTGAGCGGGATGGTCTTGATGGCTGCCGCCGGAGTGTTTCTGTGCTTGGAGAAGCGCTGGCAGCCGTTGCATTGTTTCACCAGCTGCTCTGCGTTCTTCTTGGCCGTTGGCCAGTAGAAGCCGTGGCGGAAGGCTTTGGCCACCAAGGCCCTGGAAGATGTGTGATGTCCGCACTCCCCTTGGTGTATCTCTCTTAGCAGCTCTATCCCTTCTTCCGGCTCGATGCACTTCTGGAAGATGCCTGACACGCTGTGCTTGTACAGCTCGCTGTTGATGATGGTGTACACCCCAGCTCGACGTTGAATTCGCCTGGCTTCCGCTTTGTCTTGCGGCAAGTCCCCAGTGATGAGGTAGTTGGAGAATGGCTCCGCCCATGAAGGTATCTCCCGTATGTGGAAGACACTGGCGACCAGAGGATCAGCAGCCCCCGGTTCCGTCATTGTGCCAGCTTCATCTGATTGTCCGGCTGGAGGAGCGGGCGTGGAGCCGGCAGTACCCTTGTCCTTCGTCGAGCCGGCCGCGCTGGGCTGGCCGGCTGCCTCCTTCAGCCCCGAGACGGCAGCCCCCGGGTCTGGTGGTGATACCTGAGCCGGGGCTGGGTTTCCAGGCACGTAGATGGATATGGACTCCGGCGAAGGTTTGATAGACGGTTTGTGGATGACCTCCAGGGACACCCCAGCTGGGATATCCTGCTTGGTGGAGCCGATCTTGGACAGCCGGTCTGCTTTCTCGTTGTTTGCTCTGGGGACATGGTGGAACTCGCAGCCCTCAAAGAATCCGGTGAGCTGCTGCACGTAGAAGCGATAGGAGGCCATGTTGGCGTCCTTGGCGTCCCAATCCCCTGAGACCTGGTGCGTCACTAGGTCGGAGTCTCCGAAACAGAGGATCCTCCTGATGCCGATCTGCTTGGCCATCTTGAGCCCATGTACCAGGGCTTCGTACTCAGCGACGTTGTTCGACGCACGGAAGTGCATCTGTAGCACGTACTGCAGCTTGTCTCCCTTGGGAGAGGTGAGGACGACGCCAGCTCCCAAGCCCCCGAGCAGCTTGGAGCCATCGAAGTGCATGCGCTAGTGGGTGGAGTCTAGAGCCGGCGGCAGGTACTGGTGCTCTCCCCAGTCAGTGAAGAAATCCGCCATGATCTGCGACTTGATTGTCGTTCTGGGCTTGTACTGAATGGTATGAGCTGCGAGCTCAATTGCCCATTTGGCCACTCTTCCCGACGCGTCCTTGCACCCGATAATCTCCAAGAGCGGAGTGGTGCTCACCACCGTGATTGGGTGCTCCTCAAAGTAGTGCTTCAGCTTCTTGGCCGCCATGTACACGCCGTACGCGACTTTCTGGTAGTGCGGGTAATTCTGCTTGGAGAGAGTGAGCACCTCACTCAGATAGTACACCGGGCGCTGAACCGACAGCTCTTTGCCTTCCTCGGTGCGTTCCACCACGATCACAACGCTAATGACGCGTGGGGTGGCTGCGATGTAGAGCAACATTGGCTCTCGCGGAGCCGGCGCTGCCAAGATTGGCGCGGTAGACAAGGCTCGCTTGAGGTCGTTGAAGGCATCATCAGCGCGCTGGGACCAAACGAAGTGGTCCGTCTTCTTCATCAGCTGGTACAATGGCATGGCCTTCTCCTCGAGCCGGCTGACGAACCGGCTAAGCGAGGCCAAGCATCTAGCAAACTTCTGCACATCCCTGAGCTGGGTAGGCTTCTCTAGGGCCTCGATGGCTTTTATCTTTGAGGGGTTAGCCTCGATCCCTCGCTGGGAAACGATATAACCTAGGAGCTGTCCAGCCGGCACACCAAAGGTGCATTTCTCTGGGTTGAGCTTCATGCGATAGCGCCGCAAGTTGGCAAAGGTCTCCTTGAGGTCGTCCAGGAGCGTGCCGCTCTGCTTGGTCTTCACCACCACGTCGTCCACATAAGCGTGCACGTTCCTCCCAATCTGCCCCTGCAGACATCGCTGCATGGATCGCTGGTAAGTGACTCCAGCGTTCTTCAGGCCGAACGGCATGGTAACGTAGCAGTAGGCTCCATATGGGATGATGAAGGAGGTCTTGATCTGATCCGGCTGGAAAAGCAGGATCTGGTGGTAGCCTGAATAGGCGTCCAGGAAGGACAGCAGGTCACAGCCGGCTGGGGAGTCGATCACCTGGTCAATTCGTGGCAGCGCGAAAGGATCCTTGGGGCAGGCCTTGTTGAGGCTGGTGTAGTCGATACACATTCGCCAAGTGTTATTCTTCTTCAGAACCAAGACTGGGTTCGCGAGCCAGTCAGGGTAAAACACCTCCATGATAAAGCCGGCTGCAAGGAGCCGGGCAATCTCCTCACCAATAGCTTTCCTCTTTTCTTCTGCAAACCGCCGCAGCGGCTGCTTGACCGGCTTGGCGTCCGGCCGGACGTTGAGTGCGTGCTCAGCCAGCTCCCTCGGCACACCAAGCATGTCCTTTGGAGACCATGCAAAGATGTCCCGATTCTCACGGAGGAAGCTGGTGAGCTCGCTTTCCTATTTGGGAGACAAGCCGGTGCCGATGATGACGTACTTGGAGGGGTCGCTCTCGTCCAGTAGGATCTTCTTGGTGTCGTTGGCCGGCTTGAATTGCTCCACCGGCGACTGGCGGACTGGCACGTCTTGCTGGGTCAGCTCCACGTGATGTAGAAGCTGCCTCTTCTCCTCGGCGACGACCAGCGCCTCTACCAGCTGCGAGCTCTCCTTTGCGCAAGCCAGGGACTTCTTAAAGTTTCCCGAGACTGTGATCACACCTCTGGGCCCTGGGAGCTTCATCTTCAGATAAGCGTAATGCGGGACAGCCATGAACTTAGCCAGGGCTGGGCGGCCTAGCAGCGCGTGGTAGGGACTGCTGATGTCCACCACCTCGAACCAGATGGGCTCACGGCGGCTATTCCCCTTCTTTCCGAAGAGAACCTCCAGCTGCACCTTGCCCAAAGGGGTGCAGGAATGCCCAAGCATGATGCCATGGAAGGTGAGCCGGCTAGGTTTCAGCTGAGCAAGCGGGATGCCCAACTTCTCCAGGGAGCTTCGGTAAAGAAGGTTAATACTACTACCGCCATCGATGAGCACGCGGGAGAACCGGCACATGTGCGTATCGGAACACACAACGGGATCCACGACCAGAGCGTATTCTCCAGGGCTGGGCATCAGCCTCGGATGGTCCTTGCGCCCCCAGGTGATGGCCGCCTCGGACCAATGCATGAACTGGGGTTCTGCAGGCATCACAGCGTTCACCTCTGCCTCGTGCCAAAGGTCGTTCCTTTTGTCCTTGCCGGGGGTAGTGAAGATGTGATACTGCTCCACATCCGTCGGGAAGTCATCATCTTGATCCGGCTCGCCTCCAGCCGGGTCGCGCTGTTGGTCCTCCCGACCTTCAGCCGGTTGCGCTTGCGACGTACCAGGGATCTGCCAAGCGCGCTGCTCCAGCTCTCTCATGAAACGGCACTGACGCATGGAGTGGGTTGCTTCCCTGCCCGGGGAGGTGTGGAATTTACACGGCTGATCAAGCGCAACATCGAGGGTGTACTTGCCCTCTTTGCGCCCATGACCGCTGCCTGCAGCCCCCGGGCCTCCTTGATCAGAAGCCGCTCGCTTTGAGCTAGCAGATCCCCTAGGGGACGTCTCGACGTGGTCAAGCCACAGGTGGATGTGCAGCGCCGACGGGCGAGCCTGGGACTCCGACCCTGGCGCTGACTCCGTGATCAAGCGTGGCCTGCTTGCTCCGCCGCCCCGCTGGGCGCGGCGGCCTGAGCTCGGTCGGTGCGTCTCCATGCACGTCATAGAACTCGCTGAGCGTGGTGCCCGCGCGGCACCGGTTGGCCTCATCCTCAGCCACCTTGCTGAGGAGGACGAGACGCGTCCGCTCCAGGGCCTCGGCGACCCGGGCGGGATCGATGACGCGGCCGAGGGGAGCGCGCAGGTCCACCACGGAGACGTCCGGGGCATCCCACTCTGGGAGTGGAGCATCTTGCTCCTGTGGAGGTGGGCGTTCGAGCGACGGGCGCTCGGGGCCTGGTAGGTCGCCGCCCTCATCCTCTCCCAGGGCCATTACCTCGACCATGGCGCCAAGACTGCTGCTTTCGCCGCAGCTTGAGCTTCCTTCGCAGAGAGAGTCGAAGACGTCGGTGACCTCCTCTGGGAAGGGCTTGGCGACGTAGAAGCGGTGGCTGCCGACGTCGAGGAAGGAGCCGCTGTTGCCGAAGCCGTTCTCGAAGTAGGCCAAGTTATCGTCGACGCAGTCGAAGGTGCCGAACCTCCAGACGAGGCCGGAGGCGACCTTCTCGCCGGAGGGTCCCGGCCGGAACTTGACTCCGCTCGCCGCCGCGCTTTGCCCCATGGTGGGCGCCAACTGTCGTGGGAATTTAGAGACAGTAGCCATGGGTAGGCTTATCGGAGAGGCTCGACGATGGTGACGATGGGTCCGGCTCGGGATCGTGCCAACAGAGACACCTCGGTTTACCCAGGTTCAGGGCCCTCCCGGTTGGAGGTAAACCCCTACTTCCTGCCTGCTTCGTATTGATTGGATAGTATCGATTACAGTGCTCCTCGAGCTGTTCGGGCTAGAGGAGGAAGAAGAAGATCAGATCTCCCCTATGCTAAGGGTCCAGGCCCCCTTATATAGGCGGGGGCCTGGTTACAGGTTAGGTGGCAATTCCGCCGTCTGCCGGCTCCTCGGCGGCGGCGATCTTGACATGATCTTCTGGCCCTGCTCTGGCAAAGGCACTTTATAAAGTGCCTTTCCCCTGGGCTGGCATCTGGAGGGCATATTCCTTCTCTTTTGCCTCGGATCCCGTCGTGGGGAAGGGTCTTCGATCTCTCATTGGCTGAGGCCGGTCGTGGCGGGCGTCATTCCGTCCTTGGCCTCTGTCGCTCCTGTCGGGGCCGTCCTACTTTCGGCCAGACAACCGTTGGGAAGCTTTGTCTTCATCGCCCGGCTCCAGATCTCCACGGTGGAGTCGCCTGCCGGCTGCTGGTGCAGCCGGCCCTTCAGGCGGAGCCGGTCTTCTCGTGCTGAAGCCTTGGGGACTCCTGGGACGCCAGCCGGCATATTGCCCGGCCCATGGTACGCCCCATAAGTCATCCCCACGACAGCCAGTTCCCAGTTTTCTGCTATTTTTGTGTTTGAAAAAAGCTACACAGAAAATATTCTCGGAATTGGACGAAACAAAAGCCAAACCTCCTATTTTTACCGAAGCTTCGCAAAGTCCGAAGATGAGACAGAGGGGGGCCAGGGGCCGGCCACACCCTAGGGTGGTGCGGCCTAGGCCTGGCCTGCGCCACTAGGGGGTGAGCCGCCCTGGTCCACCTCCTGACGCCACTCTTCTGCCTATATATTCCCCTCGACAGGAAAAACCTAAAGACCTGATCAATTTTCCATGAAACCTACTGCAAGCCGCCACCATCGTCGATGCGAGATCGGGAGGGTCCAGAAGCTCTTCCCGGCACCCTGCCGGAGAGGGGAATCCCTGTCGGAGGCCTTCTTCATCACCATGGTCGCCTCTGGAGTGATGTGTGAGTAGTCTACCTTGGACTACGGGTCCATAGCAGTAGCTAGATGGTTGTCTCCTCCACCATGTGCTTCATGTTTAGATCTTGTGAGCTGCCTTACATGATCAAGATCATCTTTGTGTAATTCTACATATTCTGTTTGTTGGGATCCGATGAGTATTGGTACTATGTCAAGTTGATGTGCTAAATTATTATCTTTATGTTATCTCTATGTTGTTTATGATCTTGCATGCTCTCTGTTGCTAGTAGATATCTTGGCCGAGTAGATGCTAGTGACTCCAAGAGGGAGTATTTATGCTCGATAATTGGGTTCATGCCTCTAGTAATCTGGGGGAGTGACAGAAACCTCTAAGGTTGTAGATGTGCTATTGCCACTAGGGAGAAAACAAAATTCTTGTGTTCAAGGACATTTGCATTGTTTACATTACGCACTATTGCTTAAGACGATAATCTGTTGTTCGCAACTTAATACCCGATGGTTGCTCGGACGACATCCGGAGGGTGGATTATTAGTCATAGATGCAGTTGGATTACGGTCTATGTATTTTGTCATAATGCCCAGAGTGAATCTCATAGTGATCCTCATGACATATGTACGCTATCTTTATTCTATCATTTGCATAACTGTAATTTGTTTACCCAGCATATTGTTATTTATCTTATGGACAGACACCACTAGTGAACTATGGACCCCGGTCCAAATTCCTTTACATTGCTATTACCGTTTACTATTTACTCGCATTATTTACTTTCTTGCATACTATTACCTTTTACCACTCGATACGCTTAATCCTTTGTTTACAGCAAACCGGTGAGATTGACAACCTCATCGTAAGTTGGGGCAAAGTACTTGGTTGTGTTGTGTGCAGGTTCCATGTTGCTGCTGGTGAAAAGCTACATGCCGACAAGCAGTTATCCGGCGCCATTGTCCAGAGTGTCGCAAAGCTAGCGGGCATCAACCTTCGGAAGTGTGGTTCATTCTCCTACTGGTTCGATTACCTTGGTTTCACAACTGAGGGAAAACTTGATGATGTGCTCATCATACCTTCCTCTTGGGGTTCCCAATGGGGTGTAATCTACACGCCATCACCCAACCATAAAAGGAGGCGGACATGGAGGGCACACCCAATTACCCTTTTCATGCGTAGAGGGTATTTTGGCGGGTTGCGAAGGGTTGTGGTGTTGCATCAGTGGCGCGGCAGCAAGGATGCGACGAGGGGAGGGCGGAACAACGTAGCGCAAAAAGGAAACACATTGGTGCGGAGATAGGGTGTGCAACGGGCAGTGGCCCAATTAGGGCCCAATCTGGGCTTGAGGGCTATAGTTGTTCGTGTGCACATCAGCGATGTGTGCCAGTGCGTGGCAGGGGTGGTCGGTAAGGTGCTAGAGGCCCGGCAGCGATATGTCATCGCGTCCCGGCATGGTTGATTGCCTAGCGGCGATCTGTCGGTGTGTTCGCCATCGCGTGCTTCGCTGCAGTGTCAGCATGATCTGCTGCTATGTAATCTGCTATTGGGCACGCCCACGGTCCCCTTGGCCGGCGGGCGGCTGCCCAAGCTCTGCTTGCCCGGCTTGTTGTTCGACCCAGGAAGATGCGTAGAGGCCTGGTTGGCGGTGATCTATCGACCCTATGCTGCTTGTTCTCGTCATTTAGATGATGTGTCCGAATGCGGTTGTGTTCCTAGCCATTGTTGTCCTTCCTGGATTTTGTGCTTTCCCTTTGTTGATCTCGCAGTGGTGGAGGCGCGGGTTGCTCGATCTTCTAGTCAGGCTTCTAGACTACCTGTTGGGGATCTGGTGGCCAGCCCTGCTGGGAGTCGGCTAGTAGTGTGGGATCTGCTGCATGGTCTGAATAATGGTGGTTTGGCCCTTTTGATCTCCGAGAGCCAAGGCGCCAATCTACTTATTAAGACCTCCTTGATCTAGACTCGGATGGGTTCCGGTCTTCCTCTCGGTGATTTTCACTGTTTGACCCATGGTGCTACTAGATATCTAGATCGGAATCGATGCAGTCGTGCACAATCTTGTCTTCAGCTAGTTAGGCATCATGAGGGTGTGGAGCTAAGATTTCCTTTCTTGTTGGTGTCATGATACATGTCTAAATATAGATTTCCATGAAATTGACAAAGGTGTAGAGTGTCATGGTGGTTATGATCGGAGATTGGTAATAGTGGAGAAGTGTATTAATTGGAATGAAGACTATGCAGGACAAGCTTTTCATGTGTCGTGTATTTACACACTTGCAGCAACATCCTCGGCATGAGAGGGTGGCAGCATAGGTGGACTGCATTTTTTGGTGGGGCTCCTCGAGTACCAAGTCATGATTTTAGGGTGAAAATCCAAGGTCTAATCTTTATTTGTTCACTCGTTGTACCTGGCAATGACATTACTGAAGGTATTGTTTTGGAAACTCAGACTTTCTCCAAGGTGAAAACCAAGATATTCGATCTAGCGATGACAATGCTTGTGCATTTTTTCTTCTTGGAGGCGTTGCTTTTGGAGAATTTCTTTTGTAGTATGGGTGTTGTCTTTGGTGGTCAGAGTGTTGTAATTGCAAATTTTTCGTCACCGCGACGGGGTTGTTGGTTTTCTTTTTCTCTTTTTTTTTCTCTTGGTTGTGTGTGATGTCGTTTGGACATCTAGCTGGTGCAGATGCTTGGTGTAATTAGAGTTTTTCCTCAATTGATATTTCCGAAATCTCGTCAGTAACCGGTTTTTCTTGGTACCCATCGTAAAAAGAAATACCTACTGGTATTTATTGGTTTTTTTGGAATTTACTTAAATTCAAGAAACTTGATAAATTCTTCATAAATTTTAAATTTCGTTTGAACAATCTTGATGGTATTTGGACCGTTTTATCCATATTTCTGGCAACTGGTAATATCGGTTTGCACCAGTATTTTTTTGAGAACAAGAAAAAAAAATCTTTTATGTAATGGTATCTTCACGATATTATTCTCTTTATCAAAAAAAAGTGTAGCAGGAGTTTGGAGATTTCTTAGTGGACTTTGAAGATAAACTTTATTGATTTTTCTGGGGATTCTTTTTCCTTAAGTTGCCAAGTACCGGTCTTCATAGAACGACATACGTATGACTCAACAAACCAAAATTACACTACAAAGGAGCCTATACCATTCTTCTAACTTTCTGAAGGGTCACCAAACATGATCCACTTCCGTAATTAATTTCCATGATCAATAGAATATATGTTAGCATGATTAACTGATCACTACTTGATCTTTGAGAACTAAAATTTGCAAAACATGTATAATTGATTGGGCCCTAAATGCCTCGTGATGAATCATCCAAAACCCCTTTTTGGGATCGTTGATGTACTTTCCCTATAAATGGCTTATTTTTCACCCATGGCTCTTGTGAGTGCCGTTGACGATGAGGAGTGTCATCGGTGTCACTCTCCTTGCCATTGCTGCTGACAACCCTTCTCCTCAACCTCCTATGACTACTGCCTAGATCTACCATCTCACGTGCTACTTTCTAACTAGCGGGTCATGAATGTGAACCATAGAGGAAGATGACTGGACCACTGCGCAACTCTTGCATGCAATCGGTACTTCACACAAGTTCCAATTTGTTTTTTCACCATGTAAACTTTTTGGTACATCGAATGCATCTATGACGCAGGACGAGGTGATTATATCTATTCTATTTTGTAAAGAAGCAGCTATAAAGGAATAGAACGATTGATGTACATGTGGTGTGGCAACAAGATGTTTTGCCAATTTCAGGAAGTGTTAGGCAACATGCCTAAAACAACATTAAAGAGGTTAAAGTCTCCCCTCTCTATGGTTGGTCATTTACGATGGTGTAACTCACATCAGTTCTCGCCCTTGCGGTTTTTCTTTACACGCTACTTTTGACAGATTTAATTGTTAAAGTACTTGCACTATACGGTTTTGCTTGCACAATATGTTGCTCATTCCCCCTTGCTTCGTACTCCACCACATCTTTGGTGGTGTTGTGGTCTGAATTTTTCAGGGCATTTTGGTTTTTCACACCAAACCAAGTGACTGTTTTTGTGTATACGTGTCTTGTTGGTAAAAACTTAGAAGCTGTGTCTAGCAAAAGAAGAACGAAGAAGACAGAGGGAGTAGTCCTTTAAGAGCAGGTATCCTGAAGATGATTACTTCTTCACCACCAAACGAAACGATCACACACACAAAACACGCATACTAATATCAGTGGAACGACCTTACACACATGGCAGCAGCAGCAGCTTGCACAAGCACAACGACGAGACACCAGATGACCTAGACCTCCGGACGCAGAACCACAATATATACTAGCTGCGAGGGTTGATTTTGCAGGCGCAAAATCTCTCGCTGGAAGATACACACACAAACTCAAAGGCAGCACCTACCGATCCAGTCTACTTTATTCAGCGCGCGGATGACACACAGCTAGCAGAACAAACGCGCGCACGACACTAGCAACGTACGGAGGGACGAACAGCTGATCGATCGGCAGGAGCAGAAGCGGAGCGGAGGTCGCCGGCCGGCCGGCCCGCAGAGGGCGAGCCATAGCCAAGGCCGGCTAGTAGCACTGCTTGGTGCAGACGCACTTGCGCTGGAGGCGGCGCGTCATGCATTCGCCGCCGGAGAAGTTCTCGGTCCTGCAGACGCTGGCGCAGTTGCTGTCGCTGAGGCAGGCGCCCCTGAAGTTGTGGCTCTGCGAAGCGCAGGTCCTGGCCTCCGTCGCCCCCATCTCTGCAAGACCAGGAAGAAACACAGCGTTCAGATCACAGCGATGCCTTTGTTAGTGAGTGGCAGTGCACCAACGCAACAAAATCGCAACGAAACAACAGTTGGCTAGCTGAACAGGAAGAAGAAAAAGATCCATGCGTACCAGTGGCGGCGACGAGGAGGAGGAGGAGAATGGCGGGCGCCGCCATGCGACGGGAAGGAAACGCCATCGCTAGCTGCTGCTCCGGCCGGGAGTGGGGACTGACTGGATCGCGCAGACCGATCGAGCTCGCTGCTGCTTTCTTCACTCGCTATGCTCTGCACTTCATTTTAGCGGGGGCTGCTGCGTGTGGGGGTTTATATAGGCGGAGCGACCAGCTTAGGTGACCTTGCGTACTCATCTATCCTCCGTTCTAGATCCAACGCACCAGATTAGCTCAGAGTTCGAACGAAAATTTTAAAATTAGCTACTCAATCACACATCTTCGATCTTAATGGAATTGAACTCTCTCAGAACGTGGGCAGAAAGCGTCACAAAGTTGCTTGGCTGCATGCAGCGAGCAACGAGAGGAGGTTGTGACGCCGGAAATTGCAGAAGCTCTTGCTATGCGCAGAGCGATCACTTTCGCTGGAGATGAAGGCTTTTCAAATATAATTGTCAGTTCGGATTGCCTCTCAGTTGTTCAACGGGATACATGACATCAGAAGGGTGGCGGCTTCTTTTGTTTCTTGCTCTTTTAATCATGTTAAGCGTGGTTTAAATTGTGCTGCTCATAGCTTAGCTAAACTAAGTGAGTTTTCGGTTTGTTCTGTGTGGCGTGGGGTTGCTCCGGATTGCATCCGTGAGATACTTTGTAATGACATTATGATTTGTGATCAATAAAGTCCATGTTTCTCTCAAAAAAAAGCGTCACAAAGTCACCCACGCTGCGTCCGGTTGGTAGTGGGCTGCCTATAAGTAGAAGGACAGTAAAACTCAAAAAAAAAAAGTAGAAGGACAGTCTGTGGCCCGTCACATGTGTGGTGCGCAATAATTCCATGCCGAAATAGCGCCCGGCCGTTTCACGGGCCAAAATTAACACCATGCCCTAATTGTGTCTGCTCATTTCGAATTATTGCTTTGGATTCGGCCTTGTTGGTGAAACGCTTTTAAAGTATGTGACGAGGGAGGGGGCACGCCCACGGGCGTTTCCTATTTGACGTGTTTTGCGTCGGTTACGAACCGATACGCACCACCCTCTTTAACCTAACGTGTTTAGCGCGCCAAGCTTATTTAGAGCTTCTCGACTACTTTCTCGGTGCCATGAAGCCACCGAGGCTGCGGCTGGCCGCGACAGAAGCGGCAGAGCTAGCAAGAAACTTTAGGGTGGGAGAGTGTCGGTTTGTCGGCGTTGACTTAGGGTTAGGGTTCAGGCCGACGCCGAAGAAGAAGGGGTGCAATGAGGGCTCACCGGCAATGGAAAACGGGAGGGTAGGGGAGGTTAGAGGGAGGCCAAAGCGGCAGTGGACCGGCGGTGTGGGATGCGGTGTGAGGAGCGCGGGGTGGCGAGGCACCACGGGAGCGATGCCGGCCGTGGGTGACGGTGACAGGCGGCCTAGCAGGCGGTGGAGGCGGGGGTGATAAGGAAAAAGATGAAGTGCGGTGGTGAACGGGGATCCAGAGAAAGAAGAGTAGCAGAGGATAGGGAAAAGGCAGAGGTTGAATACGCCTACATCAGTTCATAACTAACGCAAAACACGTCAAATAGGACGCCCCACGCCCACGCGGCAAGCAGAAATGGGCACTGCCCGTCCTCACGCTAGCTGTGTGTAATTCTGGGGATTGAATTGAATGGATGTGCCAACCTCCCTCCTTATTTTGCAACTGGATGCAGTGCTGTTCGCAGACGGTGCACGATAAGACGCTGACTAATTGTGTGACTGAATCACAAAATGACATAGTCCCCTACTTCTTGCAACTGATACAGTGACACTTCGTGATTAGAAAGCGGAGCGGTGGAGCATTCATGATTCCAAGGTGCACATTTTTAGAGATTAATATTCCATATATTTTTTAGCAAAGGAGAAAAATGTGCCATGTTTTAAATACCGTGCTACGATAAAATAGTGCAGCCCTTAAAATTGCTCTATAGCGAAGCTATATAGCACTATAGCATACGATTGTACCCGTATTTTATTTAGCAGGACATTAGTCAAAATACTATGCTAATAGCGGCACTATAGCCGGAAAATCGGTTGGAGCCAGGGCTCCATGGAACCCTTTTTTTTGAATTTATTTGAAATCGACACTTTAAACTTTCAATAATTTTTTTAAAAAAATACACGAATGTAGTTAACTACATACACTATGAGCATGGAATATTTTAATGTGAAATACTTTATATTGTAGCCTCAACAAAAAATACAAATTCGATAAAATTTGGAACATGTTCCTAGATCTATAATTTTGTTCGCAGATCTAAAATTTTGTTATTTTTACCGAGGTCAAAATACAAAGTATTTTATAATAAAAATTACACACAGGTAGAATAAATCATGTACTACACCCTGAAAATCTTATTGAATTTTTTCAAAGTTTAAATTTGAATTATTTGGAATTTGAAAAAAGAGCACCAGTGAGCTCGTCCTCCAAAACAACGCACTCCACTATAGCGTGCTATTTGGAACATTGTTGTTGCTATTTGGAACACTGTTGTTTCTACATTGTGAAATCTCAAGTTGTTTATTTATTTAAAATAATGGTAGCAAAAGACTTAGCACCATTCATTAATCAAGGAGAAGAATTTGACAAGCACCAAGCAAAAAAAAAAGGACAAGCAACGAACGAAAGTCAAACGTGGGGCTAAATATAGGTACTCCCTCTGACCGCAAAAGAATGTCGGTAACTTGGTACAAAGTACTGTGTACTAATCAGGACATGGGATTAGATATATGCAGAATGAGTTAAATGATCAACTACATGCCCATGATTTTCATTGGCTATGTCAAACAACGAACAAAAAGACCTCGATCGCCCATGAATAGACCAGAAAATTGAAAGTCAAGTCAACTTGAGATTGGATATATGCAAAGCGAGTTGATCAACTACATGCACATAATTTCATTTGCTATGTCAAATAATGAACAAAACCACATCGATCGCTCACTTGGATAGACCGGAAAATGGAAAGTCCAGTCAATATCCCCACACCTTTGGTGCATAAGTATACTTTTTAGGGGATTAGAATACACTGTTTCCTCACTCTGGCCTAAGAGAGCAGACATCAACCCTTATTTAGTCACAGCTATAGCTGATATCAGCTCCATTAGATTGTTATTGCTTTGAAACTACCAGCTTGTGAATTGCTTAACTTCACCCCGAATTTGATCATAACCTGACAAAAGCATAACTTAGATCTTGAACCACTAAAACTCAATGCACTTTATATATACACACAAGGTGAACAAAGTATGTAAAGAAACAAGTGTCATCATGATAACTCAACATTAGAAAGTACACCATTTGAACAATTCTTAAGCGAGAAAAGTGAATAACTTATGGCACTTCAGGGAGATCCGAAGGAGCGCACAACCAGACCTTGAGTTCAATGTCAATGTGGTCATATTGTTTCTGAAGGAGGTTTCGTTGATTCTGTCAATTTGGGTGAATCCTATTTGGCACTCGTCCTCGACGCAAAATGTTTATCTTGTACAATGGGTGAGCCTAGCCCGTTATGGAGGATGGCGATCGGATAGTGACCTGAGAAGAGGAAGATGAGATGACGAGAGAAGTGGACAATGGGTTGAGGTGCTAGAGACAGCAGAGACCGACCTTACATGAGACGGGGACGACCCGGCTGGCTAGGACGTTGGCGGCAGCGATGAAGGGTCGGAGAGTGGTGCGTGTGCGGTGGAGCTCGACGGTACCGGAGAAGAGGTGGATTTAGACGGAAGGTTGAGGCAGCTCGACGAAGGTGGGGCTACATAGAAGTGGCACAGGCAGCGGGTGGTGGGAGTAGATGGTTGGAGCCGTTGCCAGATGGGAAGTGGCCACGTCGATAGTGGTGTATGACGACGGTGGTATGGGGGGTAGGTGGCCGTGGTGGGCCCATGCATACACAACTACTTTCAGGTCTGGACACGTTTACCAACGCTGGAAATGTTGAATAGGAGAATTTTCATTCCTATTTGACGCTCGTAACAACCCGACATTGTGGAGCAGCTCATGTTATGGTTGCCCCAGAAAGCGTTTATTCTATTTTTTCGGTATTTTTCTTTATCTCAGTCTTTTTTCTCTATTTTGGTTATCTTTTTCCTATTTTATGTTTCTCTGTTTTTGCTCATGTTTCTCTTTTTTGTTCACATTATTCATCTTGTTTTTGTCTAAGATCATGTGAATTTTTTGACGTGAATATTGTTTCAACATCATGAACAATTATTTTGAACTAGGTGAACTACTCTGCCTCCCTGAACTACGTAAACATCATGAACAATAGTTTTGAACTAGGTGAACTACTCTGCCTCCCTGAACTATGTGGTCGCAATAAATCGATGCCGAAATCGTGTCTGGCCATTTCACGCGCCAAATTTAACCCAGTGTCCAAACTGTGTCTGGTCATTTCAGATGCTGCTCTGGGCATCGAGAATTATTGCTGCCCGTTGTTTTGGATACTCCCTTCTTTGTGAAACGCACATACGTGACGAAGGGGGCAACGCTGCAAGTAGAAATAGGCGTCCCGTCCTCCCTCCGTTCGCACATGGTGCACCGCCACCGTGCACGCTCATGCAATGACAAGTCTTCTATTTTTGCAACTGATGCAGTGACACGTCCTGATTAGAGAGTGGAGCGGTCAAGCATTCAAGATTCCAAGGTGCAGATTTTAAGGAGAAAAATATTCAATTTATTCTTAGCAAAATGAGAAAACCGCGTTCCCCGTGCCCAGGCAAAATATTCAATTTATTCTTAGCAAAATATTCAATTTATTCTTAGCAAAATGCTCGGTAACATGTTTCTACGCAGTGAACTCTGGAGTGTTTACAGGCCTCTCCAGCCCAGGCAACGGAATGAAACCGATCAGGAAGTCTAGAAGGTGACCGCCTCAACACGATATGAGGCGGTGCTTCCAACTCCGAGGCCGGTCCTTCCTTCATACAAGTCGCGCCTCCCAACGTTGATCACGGCCAGCCTACAGATTGATTACACAGGAAGGCATATGTTAGTGGCGTATGAGAGTGTTCATGCCATGAAAAGAAGAAAGAAGGGGAAGAATTACACATGTGCTGTTAAGGACATGGTATTATCTTGAAACAATCTTGCTGAAACTGGGCTTTAGTATCAATTTTACTAGACTGATTATGAAGTGTGTCACTTCAGTCATGTTCTCCGTCAGAGTTAATAGCGAGCTGCTGCCTTTCTTCACGCCTTTGCGGGGGTTGCGACAAGGAGATCCAATTTTGCCTTACTTGTTCAAGGTTTCACTTCCTTGCTGAAATTCTTTGGAGGCAATTATGTTGATCAGGGTATACGAGTAAGCTACCTATCACCTTGGGTTAACCATCTTTTGTTTGCTGACGACAGTCTTATTTTCATCAGTGCAAACTCTCAAAGTGCGGTTAGACTCAATGATATTCTGCGGATATATGGGGAGTGCTCAGGGCAGCGTGTTAACAGAGAGAAAAGTGAAGTATTCTTTTCTAGAAATACCCCTGAAGCTTCCCGGCAATTTATAAGGCAAACGCTTGGTATCACGGTTCAGGCGTTTACCAAGCGATATCTTGGTCTACCAACGGCGGTCGGAAGGATCAATCGTGGCACTTTTGATCATATTGGCGATAGATCAAGAAGTAAAACAACCACTACGTCCTCATGAGCTAAGAACAGTGGCACAAAATGAGAAGTATTTGAAGGTTTTTAAAAGGTAGCACATGAAAATTTACTTGGAATGACTTGAAATACCATGCATAGGAATTTATAGTGGACTCTTTGGAAGTAACTTGGTTTTTGGGGATTGGATGCACGAGAAGTATTCCCTCTCAGTACAGGTTTTTTGGCTAGCAAGGCTGGGTAGCAAGCATAAGAGTTGAATGAAACAAACAAACATACATGTGATAGAAAACAATCATGCAAACTTCCTTGAAAGTACAAACGATCTTAACTTGAGAATACTAATGCTTATGAGCCAATCATGAAGGAAAACTGAAATGACGTATCTACATGTATTTCCCTCTTTTCTACTCAAGCCTCAAAGTATTGCTGCTACTGATCATTTCTAAGTTTGCCAAACCAACTAGATTTATTCATGCTCCCAAAGTGATACCAATACTAATCAACAAGACAAATCATATAAGAAAAATTGTAAACTAAAATAAAGTGTGCAGAAAGTAAATGATAAGACTTCTCATTAATATTTTATAACCGCAACTCACACCAAGGGATACATAGATAACCAACTAAAGGAGGTATACTTCCATACTGCAAACTATCCATGAGATAACTTCTCTATTCATGATATGACTCTACTTGAAAAGTAAATGGGTAAAAGGTAATGATGTGATACCGCGGCACTCCCCCAAGCTTGGAACAAGCCAAGGGGATGCCTATACCAATGACGAGTTACTCCTTCGGTGGTGGTGGTGAGATCATGACTGGGGCGAGAAAAATCTCCAGCATCCTGCGAAGCCTGCTCTTCTCCTCTTGAAGTATCTCCACCTCCCTCTTTAGAACTTGATATTTATCACATAACTCATCGGTGACCCAAAGGGCTTCCTCTGCTGCAGGGAAGGAGCTTAGGTCTGAAATTGGTCGTATTGGTCCTGCATATTATGAGAAAAAGCACGTCCAGTGTTAATTGATCCTACAAAAGTAGGTTCCCTTGCCCTTGATCCTGCAGCAGTATGTCCTTCCTTCAACTGGGGGTCTTGGCGATCATCTTTTGAAGGTGTCTTTTCCTTGTCGTTGCTTGCAGAGGCCATGGTGCCTCTAAAACTGAGAACAACCCCTGACAGAAATAGATCGAAACAAAAACACGATGAGAACACGATATACAGACCTCGGGCAATCTGGGGGGTTATATAGGCAAAAGTTAAATATCGAAACAAAGGCACAAGAGGAAACCGGGACGGAAACGAGCTCCGAGGCGACCTCACCACTAGGTGGCGCGGCCACCAAGGGGGCCGCGCCACGGTGTGGTGTGGGGCCTTCGAGCTCCGTTTCCAACTCGTTTTCGTCTCGTGATTTTTCATATTTAATAATAATGACAAAAGTATAAGCAGAAAAGTTTAATGCGAACCTTTTCTGACTCTGTTACCTATTCGAAAATGGACTCTGCAGTTTCCTGCATATGTTCTTTGATGAATTCTTCCGGAGTCGCCACTTGAATAATATCGATATCTTCATTATAAGAATCTCCAGAAATATAATGCTTGAGTCTTTGCCCATTCAGTACTTGCGTAGTGTTATCTTTAAGCGAAGCAATTTTTATCGCACCTGAACGATACACCTCTTCAATAATAAAGGGTCCTTCCCATTTCGAGAGTAATTTTCCTGCAAACAATCTGAGACGAGACCTATACAATAGAACTTTCTCACCAACATGAAATTCTCTCTTAAGAATTCTTCTATCATGCCACTACTTGACTTCTCTTTAAAAAGTCTGGCATTCTCATAAGCTTCACTTCTCCACTCATCTAAGGAACTCAAATCAAGCAACCTTTTCTTACCGGTAAGTTTAAAATCCCTATTAAGCTCTTTCACTGCCCAAAAAGCTTTGTGTTCTAATTCTAAAGGCAAGTGACTCGCTTTTCTGTAAACCATTTTGTAAGGAGACATGTCCATGGGGTTCTTATAAGTTCTATAAGCCCATAAAGCATCGTTCAACTTGCTAGCCTAGTTTTTTCTAGATCTATTAACAGTCTTCTGTAAGATAGACTTGATCTCTCTATTCGATAGCTCTACTTGCCCACTAGTTTGGGGATGATAAGCAGAAGCAATTCTATGATTAACGTCATATCTAGCAAGAGTCTTTCTAAAGCCGCCATGAATAAAATGAGAACCTCCATCAGTCATAAGATATCTAGGCACACCAAACCTAGGAAAAATAACATCCTTAAGCATCTTTAACGAGGTCTCACCATCGGCACTCTTCGTAGGTATAGCTTCTACCCACTTAGTAACATAATCAACAACAACAAGTATATGAGTATAACCTTCTGAAGGAGGAAAAGGACCCATAAAGTCAAATCCCCAACAATCAAATGATTCAGTGACAAGAGAATAATTCAAAGGCATTTCATTGCGTCTAGAAATATTACCAACTCTTTGGCATTCATCACAAGATAAAATAAATTTTCTTGCATCTTTAAAAAGGGTAGGCCAATAAAAACCTGATTGTAGAACCTTTTGTGCAGTTCTATCTCCAGCATGATGTCCTCCATAAGCACTACCATGACATTTTCTCAATATCTCTTGTTGTTCATATTCTGGAACACATCTTTGCATAATACCATCCACTCCTTCTTTATATAAGTGTGGGTGATACATCTCAAACGTATCTATAATTTTTGATGCTCCATGCTTCTTTATACACCATTTGCTTTGTGTTTTGTTACACTTCGTGGCGTTTTTATGCATTTTCCGGAACTAACCTATTAAAAAGATGCCACAGTGCCAGTTCCCTATTTTCTGCTGTTTTTGTGTTTCAGAAAAGTTACACAGGAAATATTCTCGAAATTGGACAAAACGGTTATGACTCCCACGGATGCGGTGAGGCGATGGTGATCTCTGTTGAAGTGTATAAGTGAATTGCCTAGCCCTTTCCATCAGTTCGGACTTTTGGTTGCGTTGGCTAGTGCATGAAGCTTAACATGGTATCAGAGCCCAGGGTCTCGAGTTCGAGTCCTGGTTTTCACAATTTATTGTAAAATTGCTGTCGCCCCCCTTTGTGTCCACGTGTTGACTTTCTCTTCTCCCGTTTGTGTCCACGTGTTGACTTTCTCTTCTCCTGCCTGTGTCCACGTGTTGACTTTCTCTTCTCCCGTCACACGTGAGTGGGGGTGTTGAAGTGTATAAGTGAATTGCCTAGCCCTTTCCATCAGTTCGGACTTTTGGTTGCGTTGGCTAGTGCATGAAGCTTAACAATCTCGAGCTAGGGCTTTAGCCCTTGATCGCCGCCGGTGGCGCTCCGACGCCGGCGCCTTCTCCCATGGCTGGTTCCTTGGATGCTCCTGTTGGTCGATGGGTGGTCTCTTTCAACACCTTTCAGCTCTGAGATGAGGGTAAGTTTTCCAAAGGTTTTCTTGTGCTGTCTCGATCCAAGTGGTTAGTTCTTCTCAATAGTGAAGATCCTTTGGTTGGTCGAGCTCTTGAAAATGGGGAGGTAATCCATGATGGATCTTTGGTGAGGTTCCCCTCTCACATGTCCAAGGTGGTCTCAAGCATCTTGTCACCTTGGCCTGCTAAAGAGCCTCCTATTCTGTGTTGGAAAGTGCAATGTTCTTCTTTTGTAAATGGTGATTGGTCCTCATGGAGGTCTAGTTTTCTGCTTATTAGACCCCTTGCTTAGCGTCTGGTTTTGTTAAACGATGAAGAAATATTGATAGATGCTCGTTTCCTTCTGGAGAATGAATCTATCACAAAGGGCAGTCAGATTGAGTTCTAGTTCATAAGGTGTTAATTGGTGATCAAATATCTCATTCTTCTGATCAGAGCTCCAACAAAATTATTGCAAAGGCTGCAGACGTTCTTTTGAAGGCCGGTTCTCATGAAAGCCAGGTATCACCACCTCAATTCAACTTTGCTAGAGGAACTCAATTTGCTGAAGACATTTTTAAAAAGTTTGGGCATTCGGTTAATTTCTCTCCTGGATTTCGTAAGAGGCCTTTCTTCTTAGTGCTGCTTTTGGTCGTGCAAATTTTAAACTTGATGTGCATACGGTCAGTGTTTCTCCTCAAGCATGCTTTGGAGGAAAGGCTTCTCAATTTCAAGTTACTCTTCTTCGTGGAAGAGTCTTGAGATTTGTTGTGGCCTCCAGATCTATTGGTTTTGAAATTTACAATTCAGGCAAAATTTCAGAGAAAGACTTTGTCATTCATTTCTTGTTATGGGGCAGAGGTGGTCCAAATTGGGAATTTGAGGAGAGAAAATATTATTTGGAGCAAGATTCTGAATGGACTCATGTTCAAAGATCAAAGAATAAAGCTATTGGGAAATTATCGGTTTTCAAACGTCTTTCTTTCCCTGCAAAAATGGAGCCAGTAATTTCTCCCTCTATCACCTTCAATAGTGGCAGTTCCAAAAGTTTAATTAGCATTAATTGTAATAATGCTGTCAATGAGAGCAAAAGTTACACTCAGGTGGTCAATGAGGTCAAGGGAGTTACTGACCGAATTATTCCCAAATCAATGCCATCTTCGAATTATAGTAATAGGCGGGAAATCTGGGTTCCAAAAAAGGCAAAATCTTTGCAATTACCAGGCCTGATTCCTTTCATGAAATATGCTTCCTTCTTTGCGCCCGATCCCAGTAATTGGCCCGATTCGCCTTGCCATACTTGGTTTAGGGCCGATGGGCCACCAGCTCCGATCAAAGTTTTTTCAACCTTGAAAGATCTTTTCTCCTTTTCCGGCTCGAGCTTGTCGCCCAAATCCCCTGCCTCCTCGCCTTCCTCTGCAACAGTAAACCCCAGTTCCTCTTCTTCCTCTGCTGTGGCTCAGGCGAAGGTCTCGGCAATGGCGAACATCCCCATCGACCCGCAACCATTCGTGCCGCCGGGCTTCTAGATTCAACACATCGAAGGCCGTACTGCGGTTCATCGGGTCGTTCTTCCTCGCCGCCCTTGTCGCCATGAAGAGTTCGCCATTGCGACAATCCAGCCCATGCCGGAAGGCCAGGTACATTTTGCCAATGTTCGTGAGGTTCTGGAAGATTTCTTAGCCAATGTTGCAAGGGTGGGGGTTAGAGATGTCCAGAAGTGCCCATTTGGTTAGGCTTATGTGCGATTCGCACATTACAGAGATAGAGACAGGCTCATTGTTCAGAGTCCGCATCAATTCCAGGATATTCAAATTTCTTTTGTTAAGCACAACGGGGGCACGAACTGGAGGAGGGCTCATTTGAACAGAGAATGCTGGATTCTGATGGTAGGGCCTCCCCTGGACAACTGGTCCACTGAGGATGTCACTGCTGTAGTTTGCAAGTTTGGCCGTTTAGTGGTTTGGGAAAATGATGAGAGGAATAAAGGGAGAATTATTGCAAAGGTTAGGTGCACTGAGCTACAGGAAATTCCAAAAAGCATCAGACTGACAGATGGGGACAACCCTGAGACTGAATCCTGGTCTTTTTCCATTGAGGTGTTACAGCAGACTCTTCTTGGTGCTGGTCCACAAGATGAAGACCCAGCTCCTGAAGATGGGGCAGATCCTCATCCTTTGCCTCCTGTCAACTTTGCCCCTCCACCTGTGCAGCAGAATGGGGACAACATGGAATGGGGAGATGGGCAATGGGCCCTTGATGACTAGCAAGCAAACAATAATCTCAACAATCTAGCAAATGCTGCTGACAATGTGGAAGGAAATGTTGAAGGATTGGATTTGCAGAGCAGCCTTACTGTCACTATTTCTTTGTCAGATGGTGAACAGTCAAATAATCTTCCAATTCCTCAAGTGATTGCACACAATGATGAAGTTAATCAGCAAGCTGCTGACCAGCAAGATGATGGTTTGCAGTTTATTCAACAAGATGTCATAATCCCTGTAAATGTCCAAGGAGATGCTCAAGCACTCAATATGGACAACTTCATGCAGTTGGGCCTTGGAATGCAAAATATCATGATGGCCTACAATGATATTGGTTCAGACAATGAAAATGAAGAGGATGAGGTGGTCTCTGAGCCAGAAAATGATCTGGAGAATGCTATGCACTTGGATGACAATCTCTCAGACCCAAATCTTGAGATGTTTCACTTTCATGATTTTGTACCTCCAGAAGTTGCTCATCTCCAGCTTGGAATGGTGAAAACTCACTTCTTTCCCAGAAAAGACACTGAGAAATTCTCTGCTGAGGGCATGCACCTTTGGGAAAAATATTTTTTCCCCACATCATGGAGCAAATGAATAATTCTTCATGCAAGGTATTGAAAATTCCCACCAATTGGTTCAATTTCATTACTTTAATGCTGCTTACTCCAGAAAAGTTTGATTGGACAAAGAAGTTTCTTAATAGTTCCTTATGGAATATAATTAAGGAAAATGAAGACCAAGAATGTATTTCATTTCTTGTCCCTGAAAAATGTGTTGTAAGTCAAGCTCCTAAATGCACAATTTCTGTTTTGGGAGAATCTTCTCAGGATGTTGAGGAAGAGATGCCTCTACACCCCCCTTCTGCTCCCAAAAGAAAGAGAAGAGGAAATGCACCTCTGGTGGATACTGAGGTAAGGAGAAGCCCAAGAATCCTTGAGCTTAATGAAGGATTTAAGAATCACTCTATTTGCAAAGATAAGAACTGTTTGTCTTGCTCATCTGTTCCTCTGGATCTTAAGTCTAAAATTGTAAAAAAAATGGCAACCTCTTTCTGTAAGGTGGAGTAGGAAAACCTGAGCTCAAAGCTGATGAAAAGGGTGAAGAAGTTGGACAAGGGAAAGGACAAGCTGGAAGCTGATGGTGGCAACCAGAAGGGAAAGAATGGAAATAGTTTCACCATGATGCACAAACTCACTTTTGATGCGAATTGTCATGTCTCTTCACAGCTATGTAATAACTCCCCTAGTTATTTTGTCTGCCAAAACTTGTGGTGGCAGCTTAAGCCTTTCTGTGGTTGTGTTGCTTCTGAACTTATTATCTATGTGCAATGGAGCAGACTATTTTCTTACTCTTCTCACCTTGACTGTGGGTCTGTGGAAAAGCAATTCTTCCAATTGTTTTATTACTCAAATAATTTCTTCCCATTGTTTTATTACTCAAATAATTTCTTCCAATTGTTTCCAATGGATCACAACAGAATATGGAAAGTTATGAATTGGAACATTAGAGGAATTAATTCAGAAAAGAAATGGCTTGCCATTGCCAGTAAGATTGATGAATGTGGCTGTGATATTATCTGCATCCAGGAAACTAAGAGGGAAGACTTTGACATTCAGTTTATTAGGAAATTTGCTCCAAAAAGATTCAATAAATTTGAATTTTTTTCCCTCAATTGGTGCTTCTGGTGGGATTATTATTCTCTGGAATGGCTCTTTGTTTCAAGGATGTCTTGAATTTCAAAATGAATTTTCACTTTTTGTAAAATTCACAAGTAACCTATCTCTGGATTCTTGGATTTTAACAAACATTTATGGGCCATGTCATGCTGAAAGAAAGGCCATTTTCCTGGAATGGTTCACAAATATTTCTATGGCAGATGACACAGATTGGATTGTGATGGGTGACTTCAACTTCATTAGAAATCCAAATGACAGAAATAAACCTGGGGGAGATGTCAATGATATTCTACTCTTCAATGAGGCCATCAGTATCCTGGGATTAGTGGAACTACCTCTGAAGGGTAGAAAATTTACTTGGAGCAACATGCAAAAAGACCCCCTCCTTGAAAGATTGGACTGGTTTTTCACCTCTGCCTCTTGGACACTGTCCTATCCTTCCACTATGGTGTATCCTTTATCAAAATCAACTTCTGATCATGTCCCTTGTGTGGTTGCCATTGGTACAAAAATTCCAAGAGCTAGAATATTCAGATTTGATAATTTCTGGCTTAATCACAGCAGCTTTAAAGAGATAGTGCAAAATGCTTGGAATATCCCTATCAATTACCCTGATAGTGCCAAGAGAATTAATACAAAATTCAAAAACCTGAGAAGGGGTTTAAAGCTTTGGGCTCAAAAGATTCCCTACATAAAGGATCTGATTACTAAAGTAAATGAAACAATTGATCTACTGGATATCATGGAGGAATGGAGGAACTTAACTACTGAGGAGTGGAATTTAAGAGATATTCTAAAATCTCATGTGCTAAAGCTGCTTCACAACCAGAATGTATATTGGAAGCAAAGAGGCAAAATTAAATGGGTAAAATTGGGCAATGAAAATACAAAGTTCTTCCACACTAAAGCCACCATCAACTATAGAAACAACTATATTTCAATGTTGTTAAATGATGAGCAAGTAGAAATTTCAGATCATGATGGTAAGGCTGCTCTGCTTTGGAAAACTTTCAAGGAGAGAATGGGGCAATCTGATAAAACTTCTATGAAGTTCAATCTGAGAGAAATGTATGGTCAAAGTTTGGACCCAGATTCACTAGCTGCCCTGGAGAGTCCTTTTTCTGAGAAAGAAATCCAAGATGTTATTGATGATTTACCCAATGACAAATCCCCTGGACCTGATGGCTTTAATAATGAGTTCATCAAGAGTTGCTGGACAATTATTGCAAAAGATGTGAAGGAGTTAATATAAAACTTCTATGATGAAACAGTTGCCTTAGAAAGTATCAACTCTTCCTTCATCACCTGAAATCCAAAAGGGGACAATCCAGTTTCTGCTAATGATTTCAGACCCATTTCCCTATTGAACAGTGTTCTTAAAATCATCACCAAATTGCTGGCAAATAGATTGCTGATACGTCTCTAACGTATCTATAATTTTTGATGCTCCATGCTTGTTTTTACACCATTTGCTTAGTGTTTCGTTACACATCGTGGCATTTTTATGCATTTTCCGGAACTAACCTATTAACGAGATGTGACAGTGTTAGTTCCCTGTTTTCTGCTATTTTTGTGTTTCAGAAAAGTTACACAGGAAATATTCTAAGAATTGGATGAAACAAAAGTCGAACGTCCGGAAATTTACCGAAGCTTCCAGAGAACCAAAGAGGAGACGGAGAGGGGCCACAGGGCAGCCACACCACAGGGCGGTGTGGCCTGCCCCTGGCCCGCGCCCCCTGGTGGTGAGGCCACCCTAGCCCACTTCTGACGCCGCCCCTTCGCCTATAAACACCCCCCGACAGGGAAAACCTAAAGACGGGATCACTTTTCCAGAATACATCGCGATCCGCCGCCGACGTCGACCGAGATCGGGAGGGTCCAGAAGCTCTTCCCGGCACCCTGCCAGAGAGGGGAATCGCCACCGGATGTCTTCTTCATCGCCATGCTT